>CM069441.1:75951547-76276159 GCA_035610835.1 Ophiura sarsii | reverse complement strand
TTCCCCATTATTGGATCAAACACTGGCTTTGCTGCATGTCTTGGGTCAGAGGAACAGTGTTTAAACAAATATGTTTCCAAAATTGTCAACAGATTTTCTAAATCTTTGCAATACTTCGAATAGTAATGGAAAATTGGCACACCCTTTTTTGCGCAAATGTAAGATTTTACCAGCCCTGCTGCATGATATTGTACTTGCCTTTGGCCACAACGCGGGCCTGGTATCCTGGTCTTTGGGGACAATAAGAACCTTCCAACATAGGTAAAATATGATAGTACCAGAGTAAATTGATAGTATCAGAGTAAAAAATACCCTAATCCTCCTTTTTTTTTTGCTCTACATACATTGATACTTGCTCTGTGTAAAAACAAATTACATAGCTACTTCTCTACAACCTCACTTGCACGAAAACATGACATCAGTGAATTATGTTATACTGTAAAACCACTAAATTTCGCGAATTTCGCAAGGGATGTGGATTCGCGAAATTAAATACCAGCGAAATTGTCAATTTTGCATTGAAAGTTTCCGGATTCGCAAAATTAAATGCTCGCAAAAATAGCAATAATTTTCAATTCTCGCAAGTATAGTTTTTTTACAGTATACTTACAACATATGAAATCTGTGCAGATGACCTTTGACCCAAAGCAGTGGCTGAAACAATTATAAAAATATATATCAATGCCTTAATTTATGCAAGCTGTGTTACATCATCATCTCATATCACATAGGCATGGACCAATATTTGAAATGTATAAGAATATTGCATCTGTAAAGTTCAGGGCCTAGGCCAATTTTTTTTTACTGTCCTCGTCTGCCCGACCCTTTTAATCATTCCGACCCCATTTTTTTTTTTTTCCCAATTTTTTTGGAAAATTACATTTTTTACAAATATTAATCGAAAATCAAAATTTTCATTTTTTTTTCATTTTTTTTTGTGTTGAGAAAATAAAAAAAACTCATCAAAATTGTAAAGATTTTGTTCCCCGTTTTGGTTACCACAACAAGTACATCTCATTTTACTTTTGGTACCTGAAAAAAGTTTACCTACCCAACTTTTAAAAGTGATCTATCGACAATCAAACAATTTTCTTTTGGCCCTATTATGATTTCACCTGATACATGTATTTTTAGAGCTTTGAAAATAACATTGAAGGTGTAGTTCAAACATACAGCACAAACTGTAACTTTTGAATTGTGTTATCTAAAATTGATAACATCTCTGCTCTATTGCAAGGGGAACATGCATGACAAAATTTGAGAAATTTTGAAAATGTATTATTTATAACAGAGTTGGAATACTAATTCAAATATGTTTCTTAAAGTGCTATACTTTTTTTTCTTTCTTTTTTTTTTACAAAAAAAGAGCTGTGTCCTATGCAATTTTTTTTCTTCTTCAAAATATAGTCAATAGTTTTGCTTTTACCTTTTTAATAAAAGTAATCGAACATGATCAATGCACATTGTATGCTTGTGTTCTCTTTATCTCTGAACTTCACAAAGTTAGTTGAATGTGTGTTCTCAGTCACAAGGTTGCCGAGTATCGCCAAAACTAACTAGTTACATGAATTTGGCCACACAAAATCTCATTTTAAAAGCAATGCGTGCGGGCTGCTGAGAAAAAGTATTTACTTTTTTTGGCCTAACTCTTTTAGAATAATTTACAGTATAGTACCAAATTGAAAACTTTTTTTGGACAGCGTCACACATTCACAAGGCGCCATATTATGACAAGTGAGCGTTTTGAACGCCCACACTGAATTCATTCCCTCCTGTATTAAGGTGGTTCACCAATTTGGTACTTGCTGAACCATACAGGCACTCAACTTGTCTTATATTTTGGGCGTTTCAAAAAACAACACACGATACACCTTAATTTGCCAACCTTATGAAATATCATTGCTGAATTTGTAAGAGTTTCAGCATAAAGAGGATGTCACTTAAAGAAGACTTAAAGAAGACACTTTTTTATACCTTATACTATTGAGGGATTAGTCCCACAATATCCTATCTGTAATAGCTACCACTTGTTATATATGGAGTTGATTATAATGCTGAGCAATTGGGTATAAACTAAATGTAACTCGGAGCAGCTATCGCAGATATGGTCTTTTTGTTGCATACCTAACTGATGTGAAAAGTCACTATCTGTAATAGCTGCCGTATGTTATATACTTCCTTCTGACGCTATAAGGTGCACCGTTGTGCAAATGCAATGTTACACATGACAGCCATTGGGCAAAAAAAAAATTGTTTGATTGTCCATAGATCACTTTAAAAGTTGGGTAGGTCGGTCAGGAAAAGGTTTTTTTTCTTTCTTTTTTCTTTCTCACTTGCCCTTTTTTCAGGTACCAAAAGTAAAAATGAGATGTACTTGTTGTGGTAACCAAAACTGGGAACAAAATCTTTAATATTTTGATGAGTGTTTTTATTTTCTCAACACTTAAAAAAAAATTGAAAAATTAAAATTTGGATTTTCGACTAATATTTGTAAAAAAAATGAAATTTTCAATTTTTGTTGTTGACATTTTCAAAAAAAAAATTAAAATGTTCAAAAAAACCACAAAAAAAAGTGTTGTGAGTCGGAATGATTAAGAGGGTCGGGCGGACGAGGACAATCAAACAATTTTTTTTTGCCTTGTAGTTAGGTCCTTATGGTTCCAAACCCTAGATATGTACTGCTGTTTACTCTTACCATGTATTGCAGCTACTAGTATCTAACGCATCTACAGGCCAGGAATCGCCACTAGCATACTTCTTGCCAGAATGTTTACAAACTGAAATGACAATTATTAGATCCCGAGGAGGATCAATCAACATTATGACCAGTTATATGCATCTGTGTCTACAAAATGTAAGGAAATCGTCAAAAAGGACAATTATTTCACATCATGACATCGTCTCTGTCTTTCTGAAAAAAGGGGTGCATTTTAGATAGAATATTCTTTCAACATTTAAATTCGGTAATTGTAGGCCAATATGAGTGAACATTTATACTCCATTCATAAATATGGTTCCAGTTGTTCTCGCATTTTATGAATTATGAGTGACGCCTTTAGGGGAAGGGTTTAGTCTATTACATCATTTAGGGGTTTTGATATAGTTTGCGCTTTACAACATTTATAGTAGCCATTTCAGAGCCCATATGGGTAGCTGCTTGGATGGAAAAGTAGCCCCTAGTAATTAGAATAGACCTGGCAAATACCTTCAATCTCAAGTATTTAAATTTATGATACAAATTTGCAATGTGAATCTAGAGCAAAAGTTGTTCATAGAATCAGACTTAATCAGCATCAATCAGTATGTTTCTCTCTTAAAGGTATATTATGTGATCTTTCCAGGGAACGCCCTCAACATCGAAAAAAAAATAGAAAGCAGATTTGTTTGCAGATTTACATTTCTGATCATAAATCGTACATACATTCAAAGTTACAGGGCGATACGATTCTTAATTACTTCAAAATCATGGTTTTAGAGTGAAAATAAACTGTCGGAATCTTTTTTTCACTCTAAATTCACTCTAAAACCATGATTTTGAGGTAATTAGGAATCGTATCGCTCTGTAACTTGGAATGTATGTATGATTTATGATCAGAAATGTAAATCTGCAAAAAAATCTACTTTCTAAAATTAATAATGAATAGAGGGCGCTCTCTGGAAAAGATCACATAATATGCCTTTAAATGGTGCTTGAAAAATGAAAGTTGTCCAACTCTAACCATATGGCGGCAGAAGCCAGATAAATTAGGCAAAAAAAAAAAATTGTTATGTTGTCCTCGACCGCCCGCTCGTCAGATTTAGGGCCGCTCCGATTTTTTTTCTTCCTCCTTGGCCATTTGCTCCAATATGTCATGTACCATTTAATACACGCCACCTACATTATATCCTATCCTCTTCTCTTGATATGAATTTATTAATCATCTCTTACTAATGCTCTGTAATGCACTTATCAATTGCATCCCCAGCCCCGGGGATTAGGGCCGGGACGTACGAATTGCCCATGTGACGTCCCAGGTACAACCATGTACGGTCCCCGCAGGGCCGGGCACCATTTTTTGTACGTCCCCGCTTACAGTCCCGACCCCCCTTGGCCGGGACAAAGTGTACAGTCCCGGCCACCCATTTCCCAGGACAAAGTATTCACCCGGCTACAGTCCCAAGGTCGCTTATTTATTTCTGCAACCATAACGTAATGCATTTCTATGTGTTCCCTATGTGTTATTAGGCTTATTCCGTCAAGCGCATCGCATCTCTAGCTTATTTACAGCAAGCGCCCGGGGTGTACATTTGTGTACCTTAGCGTACGTCCCGCTACACGCCCGACTAGCGGAGGCACAGTTTGTACGTCCGCTTACACTCCCCCACATAGCCGGGCATCATTTTTTGTACACTCGTGTACGGTCCCCACATGGTCCCCGCCATGCCCTGGGTCCCCGGGGGCCGGGCTTGCAATTGATAAGTGCATAATGTATTTCAAATTGCTGCATGATTTGCTAGCTAGTTAGTTCAATTCAATTTACGTCAGATGTTTACTTAGAAAATACTTATACAATTGTGTAGCCAAATTATATTAGCTAAACCAAATCAGCTTGCTTGTTGTTGCAAATCCATATACTGTCAAAGTGGTAATTTTCGCGCGATTAAATGTTCGCGCTTTGCCGCCGTTCGCTTGTTTTTAAATTCCCGATTTGAAAGTTCATTACATAGACTTATACACAAAACCAATATGTTCGAGTGTTTTTATTTTCGCGGTAGCTGCTTCGAGCGCATAAAGCGCCAATATTTATTTTACTCACAGCAATCTTTTTCTGTACATGTTACGGTGCCATTGATGCAGGTACTGCAAAAATAAAAATAGTAAACATTATAAATAGGTCTCAGAATCATAAAAACTACAAAAATATAACAAGAAAGTCAAATACTAAATCAATATACTGGAGAGACTACTAAGATACACATCCACACTGGGCAGGGGGAGGGAGGGAGTACTCATGTAAATAAGGTATACCGGTATGTGTTGCTTTTTTGCAAAAATAAGGTAGGCCTATGCTATTGAAACACAGATTAAAAGTCGCGAAAACAACCCAAATCTGGGTCCCAAATTGTTAAAAAAAACCAATCAAATCAGCCATGTCTTCCAGCAATACTCCTTTGTTAAGAATAATATGAATACATCCCCTCCCCCATCCCTACCTAGGCATCCACACCCCTCAACATTTTATTTCTCCTGGGAATCTCTAAATCAGTATTGATACTGAAACACACAGTTCGGATTGCGCGGCAAAATGGTTCATTTCCATGGACAGATTTTGATGGGTAAATTCTGCACTATTAGATCAAGACATATATACACATACTTAGAGCTTAGAATTTTCACAATCATATTGTTAAGTTCCCCCACCTATGACTATCATTTTGGTTGAATTACACCCAATTAGGGGGAATTTAAGGAATGTTACTCCATTTCTATCCAATTTGTTCAGGAATATCATTTTAAAACCAAAATGTACCTTAATTACTGTATGACAAAATTCATGTAAATAGTTTTCAATAATGTTTCGCGCTTCACAAACGTTTTTACAATCAGGCAAAATGGTGTGAAGTCATTTGGGGAATGGACAGCCTCCCCCTCAAGAGAAATCCTGGACACCAATGGTTACAACTATATCAGGAGTTTGAATCAATTGCATCCCAACTATAAATAGACCTTTTCAAATCCAAGTTTTCCAAAAGAACAACATTTGTTGGTTTCCAGACTTTTAATACATTTAAAGCTTAGTGCTTGTTAACTTCCTATTGCAGCTCAGTCCGAAGCAATACTGGGAACCCTCTGTAACCTAGAGGATGTAAATTTTTGTACAGGTAACAGACCCGGGATGATCCCCAACTCTTAACGATAAGGTCTGCAACTTTTTAACGTGTTCAGGATGAAGCGTCTAAATACACGGGACCAACGGCTTTACGTGACTCTCCGAACCACAGCGCACTGACATTCACTGTATAGACCTGCATGTGGACGTTGTACATAGTGAATGGGATAGAGGAGAAATCCTACAATTAAATCTAATTATCAGTTTAAACCACGGAAAGAGAATCCGATAAACTAACCTTACTGAATAAAGATATTATTGTAGAATTAGACAAAAAAATCTTGGTTCCAAGGAGACTTGACCCGCCATTCTGTGATTTTTGATGGAATCCCGACTGATGGTACAGCCTGTGGCCACCTCTCTATGGGAACCAAAATACTGTTGGGCACCAGTTGGATGATCCAAATGTTCCCCAGATTTTAATACATTCATAGTAATACAACGGGAACGAAAATACTGCTGGGCACCAGTTCGATGACCCAAATGTTCCAAATTTCTCCAACCTTGATTTGGAATGGCCTACAGAATATTGTTTACATTTTCACTTCATTATTATTAATTAAATCTATTCTTACCAATTGTCACAATTGTTCAGATCCATCTTTATTTCTCCGTTGTGATACTTTTGGAAGTCTTTTTCACAAGCTGTGAGATGTTTGGGAACAGACAATAAATAAACATGATAAAAGGGTATTTGTTACGTACTCAATGCAATTGCTCTGACTTATATTTCATTTATTTTTGTGATTTTCTTAGTTTCGATATGATTAGGCCTATATCAAAACTAGGTGCTGAATTCGGAAGTTATGCTATCGTTTTACATGCGGACTTTCGCGGCAAATCTCAACAAGGAAGTGCCGTTATTTGCTTATTTGGCATTATTTGTATGACATTTTGGATTTAGGCTATGTTGATGATTATCTTTACGTTATTTGCTCATGTAGTATATCGATACATCTCTCAATGCCCCTTTGAGGGACATTTTGGTACCAAAGTCAATGTTATATCACATTTCCTAACCAAAGTTACAGATTATTGAAAAGCACTTTCTCTCAAAACATCAAATACAAATTGTCAAGTTATGCACATTTAAAGTTTTGGTTTTGTTAACAAAGCAATGGAGTAAATGAAAATTAAATACCTCAAAATCGAATTAAACTATTTATTTTCATGAATTTGAATCTTTGGTTAGACTAGCGGCGTACCCTCGCTACGCTCGGGTCCCCGCTAGATGATTATGCCACATTACCTACCTCTGAAACCACATAAACCCCCTACAACCCCCTCCCTAAAAAAACACCAGGGTTGATTAATGACCATATCCCTCCTAAAGGCATTATAAACCCCTACAACAACCCCTCCCAACCAGGTGGATTTATAATCATAACCCTCCTAACCATTTCCCGTGGCTACTTCATTCACTCTTAACCTTATCCTTAAACATTTCCCGTGGTTTTACCCTCCCCATACACCATCCAAACCAGGTTAATTTATAATCACAACCCCTCCTTAAACCATTTCCCGTGGCTACTTCATTAACCCTCGGTCCCTTAGATTGTTTGGCATGCCAACTTAAAGTAAAGAAATCAGGTTGCTTCATTAACCCATTTCCCGTGGATAGTTATGCCACATTACCTACCTCTGAAACCACATAAACCCCCTACAACCCCCCCCCCCAAAAAAAACACCACCAGGTTGATTAATAACCATATCCCTTCTAAAGGCATTATAAACCCCCTACAACCCCACCCCCCCCCCTCCCAATCAGGTTGATTTATATAACCATATCCAGTCCTAAACCATTTACCGTGGCTACTTTATTAGCCCCTATCTCTCAAACCGCATCAACTCGGTACTTTTAAAACCACATAAACCCTACAACCCCCCCCCCCCCCCCCCACTGCAACTACACCAACCAGGTGGATTTATAATCATAACACTCCTAACCATTTCCCGTGGCTACTTCATTAACTCTTAACCTTATCCTAAAACATTCCCCGTGGTTTTACCCTCCCCCATACACCACCCAAACCAGGTTAATTTATAATCACAACCCCTCCCTAAACCATTTCCCGTGGCTACTTCATTAACCCTCGGTCCCTTGGATTGTTTGGCATGCCAACTTAAAGTAAAGAAATCAGGTTGCTTCATTATTCCCGTGTGGCTTCTGCGCCATGTGTAGGAGTGCGTGTGCCGCGGCAGTGAGCCCTTGCGCAAACATGCACGCGACGCGTTACCACGGTAAGATTACGCTGTGTAGTACGCGCAACGCACAATGTTGTTCAATTCTAGTTGCATTTATGAGTTAAATCTGAGAGGTTTTTGCTGTTTTTGGAGCCAATTGTTAACCAATTTCATTGAAATAAACTTTAACACCCTTCCCGTTATTTCCTCTATCTTTCATGCAAATTAGGCGCCACTTTGATCACAACTAACGGAGAAATAAGGATAACAAATAAATAAACACACAAACATACACCGTTTCCATATTTATAGTAAGATACAAGATGTATAAAAGATATCAGAAATAAGACTTTTAATGAATTTTAACTTATTATGAACGTGTCCATGTGCTCTTATTAGCTATTGCCACATTAACACTTTCCACGCGCCTAGTATTAGTGATACCATATACAAAACAGATTTTGCAGAAACCGTTCCTAATTTTCAAAGTCTATCTGAAGGATTACTGGACCGATACTTGGCATGTTTGTACTTATTTTTAAGCATTTCTCATAGTGATTCTAAATATGGAAATGAAATTCAATAATATTGACATTTTTGAAACATTTTGTGAGATTTTGGAATGTCGTCTGCAGACGCCTGCCACATGGAAAGTGTTAAATATGCCTCATTTACTCATGTTGGGTCACATGCGCTCTACTTACTTCCCCATTCTGGAACATCGCATACATTTCCACATCCAGTAAAACAACACTTGTTTTCAGCCGAACATTCACTGTCTCTGCTACATTCCTGTATGCATCTATCACCCATATCCTCTGATGGCAGTTTACATAAACCTTCTTTTGGACCTGAAAAGTAATAAAGAGACGGTTTGAAAGTCAAACTAGCACATGAAATGGGTCACTTATCCGACGGCACAAGTGTTGGTTTTTGCATAGATTTCCCTGATCAGAAAGCAGAAACGAGCTAAGAGGGGCAGTCATTGTGACCACAATGACAAGCATCATGACCACAAAAACGGGTCTAAAATCGACCATTTCAAAAAAGGGAACTTTTTTATTGACAAATGATATCAAGGGCGGTGTCATTGTAAAGCTTACAAAATGAACATTTGCATGAAAATAAAATCTTAATTTTCATTTTGAAAAGCCCCGTTTCGATGTGACTTGTCATATACACCTAGCACAAAAAGTCCCGGACCAGGTGCTTTGAGGTTGGCTAATTCAAAAGAGATAATCGGTACCAAAAATCTGAGATATACATCAAATTAGCAAATTTCTTCTGCGCAGTTTGATACCTCATTCAACAAAATCGAATGAATACTTTTTAAGTTATGGCGATTTCAATGACCGCGCATAATAACAACAAAGTTGCACTAGGTATAGGAAATTATTGAATCGTAATAAAAATAAAAATCTGATGGACGTTGCGATATTGATCGAAGCTATGACGAAACAGTTAGGCAAAAAAAAAATTGTTAGGTTGTCCTCCACAGCTCTCAGAGAGGAGGTGCAGGCAGGCGGATTTTTTCTTTTCTTCAATTTTCTTATACCAGCGGAAGCTCAAAGTTCAGCCAACAAAGTTTGGTACAAGGTGAACACAGCTCCACTTCATGTTTGTTAAAAACCTATTTTAACCAAACATTCTAATATCTTATCATGCATTTTGTTTGCCAAATCATGTATTCCATATTCCATATTCCAAAGTTCAATACCAACGTGATGTTGCCTGGGATTACAACATTTGCATTTGTTAAATTCCATGATTAAAGCTTAAATTTATAAAAACATAAAAGAAGTTGGAATCACACTAAGAGTCGCACATATATATGTTACAAACACTTAGTTTAATATTCAATGCCATTTAAACTGTTTAAAAAAAAAATCTGAAAAAAGATAATCTGAAAGAAAAAAAATTGAAAAAAGGAAGAAAATCTGAAAAAAAGAAGAAAAATAAATCATCGGAGCAGCCCTAAATCTGACGAGCGGGTGGTCGAGGACAACATAACAATTTGTTTGGCCTTACGAGATTTCCACATCTCTGTTTTATGTATTGATATTATCGATTGATGCATTGAATTCCTTTGCGTGATTACGTGCAGCGACGTATTGCTGATGAGGCGCTTTTAGTAACGATGATTTGTCAATATTGGGTACGGTTATCCCATCAGCACTTTCGACACAGATAACCGGGCACCCCCTGGGATTCGATCCTGGGACCATCCGCACCCCAGTCTGTGCCCCTATCAACTGAGCTAACTCCCCAGCGCATATGCGGGCACAAACTTCGTGCCCACATACGCCTGCGATAGGTGACGTAATCGAGCCAATGCGCGTGGAGTTTTATTTTGGATGATTTTGTATGGTGTAGTGGGGTTAGGGTTATGGCACGCTGCAGTCTGTAAGACCAAATTTTTCTCAAAATAATATTTTTAAATCACCAAAATATATATCAATAAAAAAAAACCTGGTCTTTCAGCCCCTTATTTTGCCCCCAATTCGGCTCTGATGAAGCCCTTATCAAAAAAGGAAAGGATAAGCTCACTAAAGAGTCCACGTCACTAAATTAATGATAGAGCTGATGACTAAAGGCCTGTTGAATTTGGTGTGTTTACCTTGATTTAAATGAACAATATGAAAATGCTCCAAAGGTGTTTTTAGGCTGAAATTTTGATCAAATGATTATTAAATGAAGATAATCAAACAATATTAGAGCAACTGGTCTTCTTTTGACCAATTTTATATGATTTTTGAGCCATTTTAGAGACTTCAATAATTGACTAGAATTGCTTAGACCTGAGATAGGCCTAGATGCTCTATTAACATGTGTACCTCTCTCAAAAATGTTGCCTTGACCTTACTTATTTTACTGTTTTCAGAAAGACTGAAACCATGATCTTCATCCAAAATGTAAAATTGGAGTAACCAGTCGGTTTATTATAACAAACACAAAAAAAAGCATTTTATTAGAGGCCTAGATTACGCAGTAAGTATAGGGGATTTATTTTGTGGTGTGCATCCAACAACAGCAGAGAAAATCCAGAATCAATTTGAGTCCTCACCCCTATCTCACCCTCGTAAAGTTATTTGTGTTATATAAGTTATTGGTACAAGGTGAACACAGTCCCATTTCATATTTGTTAAACCTATGTTAACCAAACATTATAATATTATCTTATCGTTTGCCAAATCATGTATTTCCAAATTCCAAAGTTCAAGACCAACATGAATTGCTGGGTTTACAACATTTGTCAAATTCAATGCTTAAAGTTAAAATTTATCCCCCCCCCAAAAAAAAAATCTACCCCTCATATTCATATGTTAACGCCTACGTATCCACATCCACATCAAAGAAAATCATCCAAAAGGGTTCATATTTATCTACATGACATCAACAAAGGGGTGTTTTTAGTCAATTTCATCGCCATTTAGGGTTGCAATTTATAGTTAGTTATTGTGAGTGGTATATATCAAATGAAGAAATAATACATGTGATATTTGGCTCGTTTTATTTTGTCCCTATACAATATTGAATGTGTGCAGTGAAACTCCCACTCAATAATCACATGGTTCCAGTCTTTCTTGTATAAAATTGAGCGTGCGTGATGCCTTTTAGGGTGGGGTCAGGGGTAAATTATGTGAGCGTATTACCATTGATAATGTAGGTATGGATGGCGAAGTAAGTACTTTCTATTGAAACTCTGCTCGTCTCGGATTAAATACGCACAACACAAAAGCCCGTGTAGTATTTTGCACTGTCATGAAACAACTTCTAGCAATTCATCAATAAAATGTCACACTCGTTCCCATATGCGTAAGTATTGATTTGAAAAGACATGCTCGTTGTCCATCGAACTCATGGGTTCGAGTTTAGGTGTTATTAAAAACTGGGTAAAGTAGATGTCTATAAAACCTCACAAAGAGTGTTATATAAATCGCATCAGTGAATGTGCATATTTAATTTAATATATTTAAAAATATTAGACATATTTGAATTTTCACCTTGGCTTCTTTTCTCAAACCTTTATTATATATCATCCCTTCTGCTACTATGAGATATACTGTTGTTTTGCAATATACTGGCAGTACCCCCAATTTATTACCGGGCTTTTCAAACATGCCAGTTATACAGGTGTAAGCGAGACGCACATAGTATCAGCTCTACACAACATTTCAATAGGATTTAAATAGACCTGTTTGTCCCCCATTAAAGGTCTATGGTATTACACTCGGGAGATTTCAAAACAGTGTGTACTTTACTCCATTAAAGCAACAGAAAATAACCACCCTGTTCTACGGGCCTGACTGACCCATTTTTTTAATCTTTTAATTTTAAATTTTAACAATTAGGCTTCAATTTTTTTGGAAAACAAATTGGATTTCTAAAAAAAAGGATATTCTTTTGAAAATTCACCAAAATTATGGAAAAACCCTGAACAAACCACCCTATCATCTGACCCTATCCGAAAGGTCCGTTTGCCCATAGAACAGGTTTTATTTTGTCGCCAAGAGTCCATTTAAGCGGTACATTGGATGAGCATTTAACAGTTTGGTGGGAGAAGAACACCCCCCCCCCCCCCGGGTTCTTCCCACTGTATTTACAAACAACTTGGACTTTGATTACTCACACCTACTGTATTGACCAACAGTTCATGTCTAGCTGAACTGATACACTTTATGGCATATCATGGTATATCTATCTATTGTTTTTATCATTGACAAAGCTTACACAGACTTTATCATCGTGTTCCCACTCACACCTGTGTGTCTGTCATCTGGGGGACACACTAAATGGATGTCAGGTCACGTAGAAACGGCTGCAATATCCCAAATATGGTCACCAATTTAACCTTGATTTAAATCAAAATGGCTTTTTCACACCTTTTTATAAACAGGAAATTAATATTTTTGGTTTTGTGAATATTGTATTTTGTTCAGAAAATGCCAGCAATATTACTGTTATTCTCTGTCTTAAAAAAAGGGGGGGGGTACTCACATACATAAGCTTTACAGGTATGATTTGTGCTGGAAAACCCTGAACATGGGTCCCAAATCGCCAAATAACCCCAAATAAGGATCCCAGATTGCGATCAATCAGTCAAATCAGCTATTTGTTAGGTAAAAAAACCCAACCTAAAGTGGGTTAGGATTTCTAACCTCCAGTGGTACACCCCCGTCAAAAAATATATATAAATACCCATCCCCTACCCCTGGTATTGACTGTTTGTACCCCTGCAATCATCATTTAATACGTGGACACATATTTTCACTATGAGTGATTTTGTCTCCTAAAATACATTTACGTGGGTTAGGTTAAAGTACTTTTATGCAACACCAACGCTGATCAACGGTGAGATAAGTCAAATTTTGGTTTCAAACTTAAGTTACTTTTGTCTTTAACTATATGTTATCAGCGATATGATTATTCATAATTTTCAAAATTAAGTTCACTATACATTCACATATCCTAAAATACATTTGCGTGGGTTAGGTTAAAGTACTTTTATGCAACACCAACGCTTAGCAACGGTGAGATAAGTCAAGTTTTGGTTTCAAACTTGAATCACTTTGTCTCAAACTATGTTATCAGCGATATGATTAACTCAAATATTTTCAAAATTAACTTCACTATACATTCAAATAACAAGGTGTTATGTTGAATCATGACTATCATCAATTAGTAACATCATAAATAAACATTATTCATTCTTTTGTAAGTTTGAATCAAGATGTGTCATTCCAAAAATCCTTTGAGTGAAATACCTTGGCCTATCTATACTGTGTGGGATTGCTCATATCTAAATTTTAACCTATTTTGGGTCAATGATGACAAAAACCCTGAGATAAGAATCTAGAATGAATAGAAATAAAAGTAAAACAATAGAAGGCAAATACATTTTAAAAACGATAATGCAAAGTTGATATAGCCATTAGTCATTTTGTGTTTTTAATTCTGAGGTCAACTTTGAAAGCTGTTAGAAAATATAGTACCAACAGCATTTTTCTATGGAGGTTTTAAGAACATATACAGTCCTCAAAATAAGTAACTGACCAGGTAAATAATATGCTGTAAACTCCAAAACTATAGCTCTCACGTAAGAATAATAAATAATAAAATTGTAAGGAAATCTCTTCTCTTCAATTTAAGATATTACATATGAAGATTATATGAATATTAATTAAGTCAGTTATGTGCCCAAAACAAAGTCCAGTTTTCATTTTAACATTTTGTTTATCTACACGCAGCCTTGGACTAGCAAAAGGCAGGTTACTGATTAACTGGTAGTAACAACTCACGGGTCGATAGTTAAGATAAGGATTGGGGATGCTTCAATTGATCGATGCAGCCCATACACATACCTGTCACACAATCTTGCATGTTCAAAACTTAAGTGTGAAAATGTAAACTGCACTTTAATTGGTTTTAGGGCACATGAATGACTTAATATTCATTCAATTTTCATGTGTAATATCGCAAATTGAAGAAAAGAGATTTCCTTACAACTTTAAAAGTTAATATTTTTACGTAAGAGCTATAGTTTTGGAGTTGAGAGCATATAATTTACCTGGTTAGTTACTTATTTTGAGGACTGGATAGCTATGACAAAGCCTGACGCTATTTGGGTTGGGAAAACATGAAACAGCACATGAATACTGTAAAACCACTTAATTTCGCGAGAGATTTAATTGCGCGAATTTTGAGGGATGTGGATTCGCGAAAATAAATACCCGCGAAACTAACAATTCTGCATTGAAACTAACAGTAAAATTTTCAGATTTGCGAAATTAAATGTCATTTTGAATTCGCGAAAATAAAGTATCCGCGAAATTATAGTGTTTTACAGTAGCTACGAATTTGGTGTAAAAATCTGTACAAATAGGCTTGAAAATTATGCAAATTGTGAGAGCTCAAAAGCTTGAATTCTGGCAAAGAAAAAACTGAAAAAGGCTTCTCTGCCCAGGAACAACCTATTAAAAAAATATAAGTTAAAATCATCAAATTGACAAGTACTTACTTTCCGCTTGAACACATGTAAATCCGCATCCATTGTGACAACATTTCCTCGGAAACGTACACTCATGATCGTGTGTACAATTATTGACGCATATTCCCGCCGCTCCAGTAGGTGTCAGCCCTGTTGGGATCACTGGACAATATCCCTCTCTTGGCACTGTTAATAAATAAAAGGGTGAGTCAAAATATTCAGGTCCCATTTTTAGAAAATCAGGAAAAATACTTCTTGTTAACAATTGGCCAATTTCTTCATTGTTTTTAGGAGTAGAAATACTTCTTCATCCTTTGGTGAAACTTCCAAGACGATACCGTATTCCAGGCCATAATTACAACATATTAAAGAAAAAGCGCGACATCCAAAGTGTTCCAAATATACCTATAATATTTTACATTGTAGGCATTGTGAATACCAACACGCCATTGATTGACATATTCAAAATGCATGCGTTAAACTTTTGCATTCATAGAAGTACCTTGGAAGTTGGAACAGATTAAATTTCACAGAATTTGGGAAAATGCACATATGTCTCGTTTGGAATAACCAATTTGAATGAAATAAAATTTAATTTATAGCTAACAATGCGTTCTTACTGTGGATATCAATTAATATATTAATTTTTGCATATTAACTTGCTTAAAAAATCGGTAGAATCAGGACCTGAATATTTTAACTCAGAAAGCAACATTAATACAGATTTATGACAACATTTGGACCTCTGTGTGACTTTCATTGTTTTATTGACATATGTTTGAGTCATATGTCCTAAAGAAAATGAAAATAAAAAGGGGCAGAATTTTAATCTAAAATTATTTACATCTGTTATGGCATATTACATCTGTTTTTTGAAAGACTTGCCATATTTTGCCAAATTTTTGATAATTTTAAAGACATTTTCACATTGTTTTGTCAAAAATCAGGGAAAATGTATGTAGGCCTACTTTAGTAAACACATGGCTCCATATTTTTTTCAATTTCCTTTTAAAACTAGTAAATTTTAGGATCCATTTTCATTTAATTGGAAGCCGATCCCTACCACAAATATTTATTAGTTTTAGTTAAAGCCACCTTCCCTGTCACCCCTCTGCCCTCCATGTGAGGTGTTTCTAGATACTAAATTACCTGGTTCGATACAGACGTTATTGCAGCCATCAGAGCAGCATCTAGCACTTCCTGAACAGTCGGCATCATGATCGCAAGAAATGTAGTCCAAGTCTGAATCTGGTTCCGGCTCGGCACACGGAGTGCTCTCGTCATGTTCTGGAGCGGGACAAATCCCTGGCTTGGAAACTGGAGAGAGGATAATATTTATTTGAATTAGATTACAGGTTTATGTTTATGCAGCAAGTGGGGGATATGGCAAATACCCTTAGTGGGGGGATATGGTAAATACCCTTAGTGGGGGATATGGCAAATACCCTTAGTGGGGGATATGGCAAATACCCTAAGTGGGGGATATGGCAAACACCCTTAATGGGGGATATGGTAAACACCCTTAATGGGGGATATGGTAAATACCCTTAGTGGGGGATATGGCAAATACCCTTAGTGGGGGATATGGCAAACACCCTTAGTGGGGGATATGGCAAATACCCTTAGTGGGGGATATGGCAAATACCCTTAGTGGGGGGATATGGTAAATACCCTTAGTGGGGGATATGGCAAATACCCTTAGTGGGGGATATGGCAAATACCCTAAGTGGGGGATATGGCAAATACCCTTAGTGGGGGATATGGCAAACACCCTTAATGGGGATATGGTAAATACCCTTAGTGGGGGATATGGCAAACACCCTTAGTGGGGGATATGGCAAATACCCTTAGTGGGGGATATGGCAAATACCCTAAGTGGGGGATATGGCAAACACCCTTAATGGGGGATATAGTAAATACCCTTAGTGGGGGATATGGCAAACACCCTTAGTGGGGGATATGGTAAATACCCTTAGTGGGGGATATGGCAAATACCCTTAGTGGGGGGATATGGCAAATACCCTTAGTGGGGGATATGGTAAATACCCTTAGTGGGGGATATGGCAAATACCCTTAGTGGGGGATATGGCAAATACCCTTAGTGGGGGATATGGCAAATACCCTAAGTGGGGGATATGGCAAACACCCTTAATGGGGGATATGGTAAATACCCTTAGTGGGGGATATGGCAAATACCCTTAGTGGGGGATATGGCAAATACCCTTAGTGGGGGATATGGCAA
The DNA here is from genome assembly GCA_035610835.1 of Ophiura sarsii. Lineage (NCBI taxonomy): Eukaryota > Metazoa > Echinodermata > Ophiuroidea > Amphilepidida > Ophiuridae > Ophiura > Ophiura sarsii. The sequence goes on along the minus strand of CM069441.1, from coordinate 76,258,875 downwards.
ACACCCTTAGTGGGGGATATGGCAAATACCCTTAGTGGGGGGATATGGTAAATACCCTTAGTGGGGGATATGGCAAATACCCTTAGTGGGGGGATATGGTAAAAACCCTTAGTGGGGGATATGGCAAATGCCCTTAGTGGGGGATATGGCAAATACCCTTAGTGGGGGATATGGCAAATACCCTAAGTGGGGGATATGGCAAATACCCTTAGTGGGGGATATGGCAAATACCCTTAGTGGGGGGATATGGTAAATACCCTTAGTGGGGGATATGGCAAACACCCTTAGTGGGGGATATGGCAAACACCCTTAGTGGGGGATATGGCAAACACCCTTAGTGGGGGATATGGCAAACACCCTTAGTGGGGGATGGCAAACACCCTAAGTGGGGGATATGGCAAACACTCTTTTATTTAAAAGGCTGTATACAGCTACAAGAAATATTAATCACCAGGACCGTTTGGGAAAATCAATTCAAAACCCTTGCTTCCAACAACATTTCACAAATCAAACTTGCCCACTGTGATGTAACAACATTACCACACAGTCATAACGGAGTCTATTAATTTCGGGCTCATTAATTTCAAATGACATTTTTCTAAATTGTTGCCATGGACACTACCCCTGTTTGCCATCACTCTATTCAGAAAATATTGTCCTAACTTCCCTGGTTAAGTTCACTTCTAAACACTCTGACATGGACCAAGGGATAAAATTCCTATATACCTCCCGGGGGAGGGGTCCACTTAGATACAAAGTTGTACCGTAAGCAAAGAATAAGGTTTCATTTTGGAGGAAAACACATTGGCCCATGCTAAGGGATCAAAATCACTCAATTTCAAGGAATAAGGGTGTCTTTTTTTACCAAAATGAATTCGCACTAAGGGTAGCTTGATCACAATAAAACAGCTTAAAAATCAGAACAAAACACCCCGAAAAATTGCATATTAAAATATATGGTGAAAATGAATTCACACTATTTAAAGCCTTTTGGACAAGCATGGCCTTATCCACGGTCCCACTCTGTGCCAGTCTTTACCCAAGGGGTGTGTTTTGAACCATTTCAAAAGTGTTCTTGTTAAGGGTGTGATTTACCAAGTAAAATCCTTGTTAAAGGGTCACCTTAGCTTTTCACATCCTTGCCAAGGGTGGTTTCTGGGAGTGTATTCACACGGATGCTTACAACTTTGATATGTGAGTGCCACCCCCCCCTGGGGGTCCTACATACCTCTAGCGGGTGAACACACTGTACCATATCCATTGTAACAGCACTTCAATGCAGCATCACATTCATCATCATATTCACACTCATGTTGACAGCGACCACCCTCACCCCCCCCCCCCCCCCCCCCCCCCCCCGGGGAGTCCTACATACCTCTAGCGGGTGAACACACTGTACCACATCCATTGTAACAGCACTTCAATGCAGCATCACATTCATCATCATATTCACACTCATGTCGACAGCGACCACCCTCACCCCGGGGGAGTCCTACATACCTCTAGCGGGTGAACACACTGTACCACATCCATTGTAACAGCACTTCAATGCAGCATCACATTCATCATCATATTCACACTCATGTTGACAGCGACCACCCCCCCCCCCCCCCCCCCCCGGGGGAGTCCTACATACCTCTAGCGGGTGAACACACTGTACCACATCCATTGTAACAGCACTTCAATGCAGCATCACATTCATCATCATATTCACACTCATGTTGACAGCGACCACCCTCACCGATGTTGATGGCGGGACAAAATCCGGGCTTTGATTTGTCATGTTTATGGGCTGTGGAGAGGTTGAAAAAGAATCAAACAAATACGTGAAAATGATGGACAGGTCATCTCATACATACAGGGTGAGTAAAAAATGAAGTCAATCACATTTTCCGTTTGTCTTTGGTGAACCTTTTTGCTGCACAACCCAATTTACTTGTTTGTCCACGAACATAGTGCAATTGAAATTGCACACATTTCATGTCCGCATTTGAATATCCCGCCAACAGCAATTTGGAATAATTTTATTTTTTATTCAAATCTAGAACAATATAAGCAATTCATAGCATGGGTTATGTAAATTGATTATTTTATCTCCCAATGTAAACAAGAAAGGATGCATTAATTCCAATTACGTCACAAATTAACTAGAATTTTCACATTTTAATGAGAGACGCATTTTGCAATCTTGTATGTTTTGGGTGTCTCATGGAGAAGAATGTGAAATGGGTGCATGGGTAATATGGTTCACCAAAGGCAAACGAAAAATGTGATTGACTTCACTTTTTCACATGAAATTAGTAAGAGATGCATGTTAATCTTATAACAATTAAACAAAATCAAACATCAACTTGGTTTTGAAAACAAGATGGCTTCTTTTCACTATTGCAGGTTATTTTTACTCACCCTGTACAAGGAATTCGCAAGCGGTTAGCTTCATAAAAGAGGTACCATTGGTATCGATATTGCCATGCCTTGCTTTGCCTTGAGCCTCCATCACCCTGATAACACAGAGCTGTCCGGCTCTCGCGGCTTTTAGTCAGTACAGTCGGCAAGACGATGCATCCTATTATGAATGTCCATTAAACGTCGGATCAATGGTGGCAAAATGTCACCAACAAAATGAACGTCAGTCAATCAGAATTTGTTCATTTTTGGTGGTACGTCTAGTGTCTTATTAGGGACGTCCCCTAACCGTCGGGTCAACATTAGATAAAAATATGGCAATAAAACGTCGGCCTACTGACGTCTACGGACAGTAACTGTTCAACTATCATCATATGGCTTGATGTTCCCTCAACTTTACATATCAAAGCTCTCTGTGATGACTTAAGCCCCATGAAAAGCCAACACGTTGCGCCGTCCCCGGGACATTTATCTGACCAAAAGTTATCGTCGGCCCGACATATATGTGTTATCAGGGCAGCTTATACGATAGGCTGCTATGTTTGCTCTCATAAGCACTAAAGCCATAATATCCAATCTTTTTTTCATAAAAACATCATTTATCATTGATTGCTTCCTCTGAATGCAGATCTCTTTGCGAAATGAATTCATAAAAATAAAAATAAAATATCTTCTGATACAGTGACAGAGCAACATTTGAAAGTTCGCATAAACTGCTTATTTTCTGACCTGGTTTCTCATTCTTAAATATTACAGGGTTTGAATATAACCTTGTTTACAGCTTTTAACGGATACGATTAAAAACCGGACAAAAGCGAACACATCAGTAGGGGTGCTATATTATATTGAAAAATATGTTAATACATTACCAAAAATGGAAGCAGATTTCTTTTGAAAATTTAATAATAGAGTTCTTTATATTTTTTACGGAAATGGGCTCATGGGGAGTCTTAACTTCATGATGCGCAATTTAAGGGGAAAAAAATGTGGGTGAAAATATTTGAAAAAGGTTACATAATATGTGATGCAGCACATCAAAAGGCAGGTGATGTCAATTTTGAGTCTATTTTGTGGGCTCTCATAGCATTTTCTAAGCTTTAAAATGACACCAAATTGATCTAAATTGATCAAGGTTTTCAGCTTTTAGGACCGAAAATGACTCCTGAATTCATATTTTTTATCTTGAAAAATGCACACCTTTTGATGTGCATGAGGCCAAAAGAAATAATAAGTTGTGTTGCCCTCAGCGACCGACCCTAAAATTGTAACAACTAGGGTCACATTTTTTTTTTTTAAGATTTAAATTTTATTACTTTACTTTACTTAATGTTACTATTTCTTGCTTGAAATGAATAAGTAATCTTAAATAAATGTTTTTAGACTATTGTCACACTAAAAACATTAGTTAAATTGACATATGGGCCTATATCAATTTTGTCTTGACATAAACCATATGTTTTTCAGCCAACAAAAAGAAATTGAAACAAAAAATTTGAAGAAAACAAATTTGAAGAAGAAAAAAAATTGAAATAAAAAGGTTTTCGACGACCGACCCGATTTTTAAATTTTTGCCACTTGAGGGCAAACAACTTTTTATTTTTCTTGGCCTGATTGAAATCTGCTGTTGGGGTATAGATGCAAAATATACTTACTATCCTCCACTGCTTTCAATGAGCTCAATTTGCACTTTCCGTGATAGGACAGATGTAACGAGGGCGCTTCGCACTGAGCAGTCCACAATACACATCGATTACTGTAGGTTCTACCGTCGCTACCGCACTGAGGATCAAACTCGCGGGTGCACATGATGGTGTCGCAGTTTGTGGGTTGTTTGTCATTGTGACCTGTTGAAAAAGAGTCATTACAGTACATTTTAAGATGAAAAGGATTAGGAAAAAAGTTTGATTGATTTTTGAATAAGCAAAATCTTTCCTAAATCTTAATAGTGGATATTTTGAAACACCATATCAGGGGGAGGAACAGCTAGTCTCTCTGATATTTTTTATGAAGAAAAATAATTGAAATTTAACCCTTTCCATGTGCTTTAATATCGCGTTATACCAAAACTTGTTTCATGCATGTTTTTGGACAAAAACATGCATTTTCCCCTTGGCCTTGAAAAACATTTCATTGATTACGTCACAAACTCAAATGTGGCCTTTTTATTACATAACATTTTGCTGGACAGCTTACACAAATAAATGATCCTTAATATCACACCATGGTGGCAAAATCCGAGGCCACATTTGCACTTTTCAACAAAAAAACAGCGGTGCAATACTTTTTTCCAGGTGTATACATATGCCTTTGTATTAGTGCCAAAGTCAACTCTGGATTGTTACACTGGGCCACCATAGAACCCTAAAGTTTGACTTACATGTGCCATGGTATGCCAAAGTCAACTCTTGGATTGTTACACTGGGCCACCATAGATCCCTAAAGTTTGACTGTTCTGCCTTGGTATGCCAAATTCAACTCTGGATTGTTACACTGGGCCACCATAGAACCCTAAAGTTTAACTTACATATGCCTTGGTATGCCAAAGTCAACTCTGGATTGTTACACTGGGCCACCATAGAACCCTAAAGTTTAACTTACATATGCCTTGGTATGCCAAAGTCAACTCTGGATTGTTACACTGGGCCACCATAGAACCCTAAAGTTTGACTTACATATGCCATGGTATGCCAAAATCAACTCTGGATTGTTACACTGGGCCACCATAGATCCCTAAAGTTTAACTTACATATGCCTTTGTATGCCAAACTTAACTGTGGATTGTTACACTGGGCCACCATAGAACCCTAAAGTTTGACTTACATATGCCATGGTATGCCAAATTCAACTCTGGATTGTTACACTGGGCCACCATAGAACCCTAAAGTTTGACTTACATATGCCATGGTATGCCAAAGTCAACTCTGGATTGTTACACTGGGCCACCATAGAACCCTAAAGTTTGACTTACATATGCCATGGTATGCCAAATTCAACTCTGGATTGTTACACTGGGCCACCATAGAACCCTAAAGTTTAACTTACATATGCCTTTGTATGCCAAAGTCAACTCTGGATTGTTACACTGGGCCACCATAGAACCTAAAGTTTAACTTACATATGCCTTTGTATGCCAAAGTCAACTCTTGATTGTTACACTGAGCCAAAATAGAACCCTTAAGTTTAACTTACATATGCCTTTGTATGCCAAAATCAACTCTGGATTGTTACACTGGGCCACCATAGAACCCTTAAGTTTAACTTACATATGCCTTGGTATGCCAAAGTCAACTCTGGATTGTTACACTGGGCCACCATAGAACCCTAAAATTTAACTTACATATGCCTTGGTATGCCAAAATCAACTCTGGATTGTTACACTAGGCCACCATAGAACCCTTAAGTTTAACTTACATATGCCTTGGTATGCCAAAGTCAACTCTGGATTGTTACACTGGGCCACCATAGAACCCTTAAGTTTAACTTACATATGCCTTTGTATGCCAAACTTAACTGTGGATTGTTACACTGGGCCACCATAGAACCCTAAAGTTTGACTTACATATGCCATGGTATGCCAAAATCAACTCTGGATTGTTACACTGGGCCACCATAGAACCCTTAAGTTTAACTTACATATGCCTTGGTATGCCAAAGTCAACTCTGGATTGTTACACTGGGCCACCATAGAACCCTAAAGTTTAACTTACATATGCCATGGTATGCCAAAGTCAACTCTGGATTGTTACACTGGGCCACCTTCAGCAGACACGGGTTGCCGTATGTTCTACCATCCTTGCCGCATCGAGGGTTAAATTCTAGTGTGCATACAGAGGTACCATTGCATTTATTCAAATCTGGCTCTTGACCTGTGATGAGAGAAATCCAAAAATTAATATGTGGATGAAATATCATTGCTGTTCTGTCAAAACCTCGTATATTTCCATCCGGCCCTTAACGTGTTCAAGGGCAAAAACACATCTATCAACCCCTTGTAAGTCCTCTTCCCCTGAACAACTCACTCCTATGAAAACAACGCTTCCTTTGCATGCATTACCGTTGGTCAGTTTTACATGGTAAATGGCTGGAAAAACATGGTTTGACAGAACAGCGTTAATATGATACTCTACAGATACATACAGATTTTTACCCCCCCCCCCCCACCCCCCTCCCCCTCGGACCTGCTCAAAATGAATTCCCCTCATTTGTTTGAAATTTGAACTACAATCCTGGTCATAATTGGTTGGAACACCCTAATGTTAAGTACACTTTAATGTGTCAGGTTTCCGCAACACTAATGAAAAATACTTGTGTCTTTGACGGAAAGCTTGAAACCTTTGTTCAACCTGAATAGTCCCCCACCCACCCCACTGTGCAATCCCATATAACCCCAAAAGCATGTCTCAACATTGAACCAGGGGGAAAGACAAGAGTTTTTATTGACACATGCAATAGTGTTCCAACAATATTGACCAGAATTGTATATAGGCCTAGAAGATTTAGAGAGCATCATAATTATTTCAAAATATTAACAAAAACGGTTTCAAGGAGTCCAAAAGAATTATATCAGAAATGGTCTTAGAAAGCACCACAGCATTTGCTTTGGTTAATGACCCCAAATAGTATAATTGATTTCAATACCCTGTTTGTTAACAAATAATTTGACAATTTGTATTTGATGTTTTGAGACAAAGTGATTTTCAATAATCCTTATCTTTGGTTTAGGAATGTGATATATCATTGACTTTGGTACCAACATGTCCCTGCTGAACTTATACACATTATCATGATATCAATAACTCAATATTCATATTTCCCTCATTACGTCTCATTTACTCATGTTGGGTAACACATGATACACAATACACAATTCAGCTTACCTGAAACCAATTGGATCCCAGCTAATACAACAAAAACACACACTGATGTTAAAATATTCATTTTGGCTCCCTATAATTCTCTGCTATACAATAATTACGACCGTCACACGCTAAACTCCGGAATAAAAAGAACAATTAAAACCATGAACTCTGTACTAACTAACTATTGATGCCAGCCTGTTCTATATTTGTGATGTACATCTACTACTTGATATTATACACATTTAAACAAAGATCATTGTTGATATTGGGTTACATATTAATCAGGGATCGATGATTACTCATCGATGTCCTGATTACAATTGTATATTGACTAGTTGTTGGTTTCGTGAGCATTCTATACCATTGAGGTAAGGCAATTAACAAACAAATATATTTTACAAGGCCATATTGACACATTATTTGCACATTATGATGTCTTTCAATATTTTCAAAATATTGCACCTTTTTCCAAAAATATTAACAATTTTTCACACACAAAATTACTTTTTTGAATGTTTTAACAAATTAAGATTATTTTGTTAATTTTTTTCAAACATCTTTTGTCTCAAAATTGATTATTAATTAATTAATTATTCTATATTTTATATAAGTTTTTTTGGTTTTTTATTCTGTCCAACCATTGATTTTTTTGGTAACAATTCTACCATTTTTGCATTCCCGATGAAATTTAAAAGTTCGGTTGGTTAAAGGGGGCAGGGGATATTTAGATATGGTTAAATATTTTGTATATATATTGGCAGAGGTATGACAACAAAACAAATAAGTGGGAAATAAACTTAAGATGGGGGTCACTCAACTTATAATTTGATATCATAAGCAGTTTAATTGGTGGGGGTGGTCCCTGTACAGTTTTGCTTTGTTTTATCTGATGGTTTTTTCGGTTTGGTTTTGTGCTGTTTTACTTTTAAATTTGTCTTTTCCATTTTTCGTTTCATTTTGTTTGGCCTTTGCATGATGTGCATCTCAATTTAGCATGCCACTTTATGGAATTGCTGTTGCCTCCATTACTCTAGAGCCTGATCCACAGGGCTTCATTAAGCCATCTTGTTGTCTTCACGTCACTAGGTATCTCAACAAAGAGACCATATCTGCAATATAGCTGCTCCAAGTTACATCAAGTTTATATACCGATTGCTCAGCATATATTACCAAACCCATATACATGTATAACAACTGGCAGCTATTACAGATGGGGCAATGGGAAGCGACATTGAACTCATTATTCTTGGAGATTTCAATGTAGATTATGCTTTAAAGCGTGACAACCTATTGTCTCAAATGAAAGATGTTTTACAATCTTTTCACTGTAAGCAAATTATCAATTCTCCTACTAGATTGTGTCGAACTCGTGCTTCAATTTTAGATCACATTATCTGTAATAGTGTTAACAAAATCACCCAATCAGGTACGATCGGTGTTGGTATCAGTGATCATCAGTTTCTCATATATTGTACCAGAAAGGTCACGAAAGGGAAGCCTGAAAAAAGGCACAATGAAGTCAAGATTCGCTCCCTTAAAAATTACTGTAAGGATGACCTTCTGACTGCACTGACCGCAGCTGACTGGTCCCATATATATTGTAGCGATGTAGATGCTGCTTGGAAGGTTTTAAAAACAAACGTGATCACTATTATGGACAAACTGGCCCCTATCAAAATTGTTCGTTTAAAATCTAGAACTGAACCATGGATGAGCAAGGAAATTTTAGACAGCATCCAGATGAGAGATGAGGTATTATATCAGTTTAAAAAAGATAACACACCTGAGCTTTACACTACATTCTGTAAACTAAGAAATGAAATCCAAAGGAACATTAAAAAGGCTAAAGCAACATATTTTTCCAACAAAATCGAGGAGAACAAAAACAATCCAAAAGCCCTGTGGAAACAGTTTAAATCTCTTGGCTACTCTAATAAGTGCAAGGACCATTCTCAGATAGTACTCACAATTAATGGTCGAAAGTGTTTCAATACCAGGAAGGTGGCCACTCATTTTAATGATTTTTATACCAATATTGCTGGCAACCTAGAGCGCAATCTTCCGCCATCTCAGGGACTTTTTACAACCAATTCCGATGTTTTTAAAAATTACTACCAAAGTAAAGGTGCTAAATCAAACAAATTCCACCTTTCTCCCATCACACCTGATTTTGTGTTCAAAGAGCTTTGTGCTTTGAACCCTACAAAAAGCACTGGTCTTGATGGGATCCCAGCCAGATTTTTAAGGGATGGTGCAATAGTTCTGAAGGATCATTTGACTCATATCATTAATATGTCTATTCATTATAGCTATGTTCCAACAGATTTTAAGTTTGCCCGTGTAAAACCATTGTATAAGAAAAATGACCGTTCTGAAGCTGGTAACTATAGACCTGTGAGTATTCTGAGTGTTGCATCCAAGATCCTTGAAAGGGCTGTCTACACCCAACTTGTAAAATACTTAGAAGACAATAAGCTTTTATATGCATTTCAGTCCGGCTTTAGAGGATCCTTTTCAACAGATACATGTTTAACTCATCTCACCGACTATGTACATAATCAAACATCTTCTGGAAATTTTACTGGTATGATTTTAATTGACCTGCAAAAGGCTTTCGACACTGTTGACCATGTCATTCTCCTAGAAAAATTGGAAGCCCTTGGTGTGTCCTCTGTTGATTGGTTCCGATCTTATTTGGGAGGCAGAACACAAATTGTCAATGTTAACCAGATTGACTCTCCCCCTAATAACATTTCTTGTGGTGTCCCACAAGGCAGCATCCTTGGACCACTTTTATTTCTATGTTATGTGAATGACATGCCCATCAGTGTTGACTGTAAATTACTTTTATATGCTGATGACAGTGCACTGATGTTCTCCGGCAAAGATCCTACCATTATTGCAAATAAACTTAGTCGAGAGCTTGAGTCTTGTCAACAATGGATGACTGATAATAAGCTTTCGTTACATCTGGGTAAAACCGAGGCCATCCTTTTTGGCACCAAAAGGAAACTCAAATGTGCCAATGAATTTTTGGTCACCTGCAATGGAAATACCATAACATGTTCCTCTTCGGTCAAATACCTAGGTGTAACACTCGACAGTTGTCTTTCCGGTGACTCCATTGCTTCAAACATAGTTAAAAAAGCCAATGGGAGACTTAAATTCTTGTATCGACATCAGGACTGTTTGAATATGAAAGCCCGCAAGACACTGTCCTCAGCTTTAATTATGTGTTATTTTGATTATGCCTGCTCTTCTTGGTACTCTGGACTTTCTCAAAAATTCAAAAAACAATTACAGGTTATCCAGAACAAAACTGTCCGTTTTATCTTAGGTGTTGGCCCACGCACTCACATTGGGCAAGATGAGCTTAATAAAGTCAGAATGCTCAACATCCAGGACAGAGTTGCCCAATTAAAACTTAACCATGTTTTTAAAATTTTTAACAATACGTCACCTGAGTATTTTAAGTCAAATTTTACACGAGTATCTTCATTTCATAATTACAGTACCAGGGGTAGCCCATTCAACTTTATTGTTCCTCACTCCAAAACCCATTCCAGTTTCACCTTTTGCAACACGGCCATCCATCACTGGAATTCTCTTCCAAACAACATCAAAGCCACTTCAAATTCCAATACATTTAAACAATTAGTCAGGAAGCATCTTGCTAGCCACTCTCACATTTGATTGTTTATTGTTTCCATTAGTCATTGTACTTTTTGTTTTCTTCCCTATTTCCCTTCAGTCTCTATTTTTATGTTGAGGACCCCAATGGAAATAAGCTATATATTTCTATGGCTTTCTTGGGCTATCCTTGGTACTCTTGTCCCATAATGTTATTTGTATGTCCTTATTGATGTTTCAAAAGTGCAATATTTTGTATGTCATTTTCTTTGTGTATCTTATGCTGTATTATAATGTATATATGTGCAATGTATGTTTGAGTACCAAATAAATTCAATTCAATTCAATTCAATTCAATTCAACCCTTTTTGGCGAAAATTTACACTCGCAAAAATGTCCACTTTTACAGTAGTGCCAAAATACAGAGGGCTAAAGGGAAAGTGTCAACCATTATTTATGACATTTATCAAGCACTGTAACTTTTAAACTATAAATGTGATGTACACATAAAAGTATACATTTTTTTAATGAAATGAGTCAGAGAATCCATTTTTGGTATCAAATTTCACTAAAAATAGTAATTTTTGCTTTTTTTCCAAAAACAAATCACTTTTTGGCGCCTTTTTTGTGAAATTTGATACCAAAAATGGATTCTCCCGACTCATTTCATTTAAAAAATTGTATACTTTTATGTACATTACATTATCAGTTTAAAAGTTACAGTGCTTGATAAATGTCATAAATAAGGGTTGACACTTCCCTTTAGCCCTCTGTATTTTGGCACTACTGTAAAAGTGGACATTTTTGCGAGTGTAAATTTTCGCGCGAAAAATTGTGCTTATTTTTATTTTCGCGATTTTGAGCTATCTTACATAGAACTACATACAAAAAGGAATACTCGCGTGTTTTTATTTACGCGCTTGCTGATCTTAGCGCAAAAATAAATGTAGCGCGAAACATTCCACTTTTACAATATATGTCAACTCTTTCCTTTGCCACCTGTAACTATCTGAATGGTCTCTGCTTTGATTGTTATTTGAACCTCAATTTAAAAAGATGACAACATTTTTCACCATGTATGACTTTGGTTAATTTTTGCAGGATATCCTGTGTGCTAGATACTGTAAAAGTAGAAATTTTCACGAGGTTTTTATATTCGCGAATTTCGCGAATCAATCCTCAACTGCGAAAATATAAACTCGCGAAAATTCATAAATAAATACCGTTTTGTTCACAAATGTTGAAAAGCCCGAAAATAAAAAATTGCAAAATGCCTGTTATGACCATTTTCGTGAAAATACCTTCTCGCGAAAATATTGACTTTTACAGTATTCCATTGCATGTACCAAATCTCATTTCGTTGTAAGAGTGCAACAATGTCGTAAGTGACATTTTGGCGAAATGGACCTTTTTATATATTTTGAAAGAGTAGGTAATTGCGCACATTTTAAGCTATTTTTTAAGTTCTAAAACAAATTAATTATGTTTTATTTAATAAAAAACAATGTCGTAAGTGCACTTCAATTTTATTTTATATTAATCTGAGTGCAACAACAACGTATCTGCCACTTACGTTAGAATTGCACTCTGCTTTCATAGTATGCTGAGTGCAATTTCATCGTATCTGCCACATACGTTGTTGTTGCACTCTGATTTAACATATTTTCTCAAGTTTTCTCATGGAAATAATAACGTATCTGCCACATACGTTTTTGTTGCACTCACTAGATTTGTTAGTGCAGATACGTTATCTTAAAATGTCAATATCTTTTCAAATACTTATGTTTATGACACGATGTTCAATGTATATTATCAAAGAAAACAATCTTTATACTTCTATAACATTATATTTTTACTCAAAAACACAATAAGTATGAAAAACATAAAAATGCTTCTCCTGCAAATACAGCAAAATGCAGATACGTTATTGTTGCACTCGCACGACGATTTGTCTTTAGAAGTAACTAACCTACTGTTAGGGGATAGCGAGGTAAAGGGCAAAATATTGTTTTTGCTAACACAATATTTGGATGTCATTCCAACGGATTTTCGGGTAACATTTGTGTCATGTTATTCACTTTTCCATTTACAATTCAATCTTTATTAAAGTTAGAACAGCACCAACCATTATGTATGAACTGCTTAATTTAAGCAGTAAATATGAATGCACTCTAACTTTACAATACAGGGCGAGTCAGAAATTATGTGCACTTTTTTGGCAAAGGCATTATGAAGATTTCACACACATACTTTTTTTTAATATATAATATAGTTTCAGAAAGAACATTTAGTTAGCTTTCATTTCAATCAAGAATTTTACAAATTGACTATTACATCAAAATTTCACATCAATTTTAGTACCGGCCTATATTTAAGAGCCAATCCATGTACTGACATTAGCTTCTAGTAATTGCCATAGATTGATTGACTTAAGAACCTTTGAATTGAAAGTAGAATTGAAATTGAAACTAAGATTGATGTAAAATCATAGTAATATGGTCAATTTATTTATTTAATTAAAGCTTTTGTGGCACTATCAAAGACTTTGAATATACACACCATTCCCAAAAAAACACAAGCCTGTTCAGACTCACCCTGCATGGGATCAATATATAATATACTGCAGGAAAGATACTTTGAGAAGTGTTTTGTTCTTCTTCTTAATAACTTCTTAATGTACGGAGGAAGTCTTATAAAATATCATATCAGAAAGTAGCATAAGTGAGCTAATGATACACACAGTTCAACAAAAATAAATTTGATCTTTTAGATTATGCCTGATATTGTTAAAATGAGTCCCTGCATCGAAACGATTTTGGCACACATTAATGTACGTGTGCACAGCAACACTAGAACCGGGCTATAACTACGCAGGTGTTGTAATGCTTGAATGAGCACACATTGAATGGAGGAATACCTCAATACAAAAGTCGCTAAATGATGTATTGAAGGAGAATGGTTAAGCAGCTTGAACCAGGGTCTTTGCTTGAACACCGCATTTTTCACCTTTTGAAATGAGGTATTCCTCCAGTCAATGTGTGCTCATTCAAGCAGCACAACAACTGTGCGGTGTTCAAGCAAAGACCCTGGTTCAAACTGCTTAACCATCCTCCTTCAATACATCATTTATCAACTTTTGAATTGAGGTATTCCTCCATTGAAAAGATTTTGGCAAACATTAATGTATGTGTGCACAGCAACACTAGAACGGGCTATAACTACGCAAGTGTTGTAATGCTTGAATGAGCACACATTAAATGGAGTAACTCATTTTGAAAATATCAGGCATAATCTAAAGGGGAACTTATTTTTGCTGAACTGTGTTATCACAATAAGTATTTATCATTTTCTTTTGTTCGAAATGTTAGCCACAAAGGCTGAATGTTTGGTGTAAAATCAGTGTTAAGGGGAAGGAAAAGCTCCCCTGCTCTAAGGGCCCGACTGTCCCCTTTTGGGGGGAAATTTAAGAAAAAATTGTGGACATTTTTTTTTTTTTGGGGGGGGGGGGGAAAGAATTAAAAAAATCAAATTATTTTGAAAATGTTTGTTCCAAAATAAACAAAAAACGCTCGACCGACCGACCCTACCTTCGAGGTCCGTGTGCAGGGATTTTGTCCATTGCCTGAAGCTCATAATAGTCTCAACTACTTTTCTTAATGCTGATATCAAAATAATTGAAATACTCTGTATTACAATATTCCCAACCTATTGCTTAAAACAGTTTGAAAAAAATCACACATGACACCATTCAAATTCATTATCAACTGCACAATGTGATTTATATTTAAATATATTCTTCTGTTCTAAATATACAAATATTAAAATGTTATATTGAATTAGAAGCCAAATCTGTACAGCTCCCAGAAAAAAATCAACAAGTTTTATTGCACTTTATATAAAGATTCTTTAAAAAAAAATCAAGATTAAATAAAATAAAACAATATAAAGGAATATAAAAATGGAACACATCTTATTTTGTGTTGCATATTTGGTCAAAATCTGGGATCTGTAAAAACTTGGCTTTTATTACACAGTCCTTTACCAATTTCACCATTTTACTTAGCAGAAATTTATACACAGTTATGCATTTTTGTTTACATTTGAAAGACAAGAAAAGAACAATAAATTTAAATATAGGTGACCCCGAAGATTCCCCTTTGCTGTTGACAACAAGCTAAACGTTTCAACAAATCAGTTTGTACGCTCCACTCAACCATACACAAGATCCTTCCAAGTGACCGTGTGAGGCTGTGTAAGTGACTGTTGTTTACAGTAGCAACATTTCCAAAATTCGCAAAATGTTTCACCAGATTTTTTAACTTTCAACTGTAAAAACATGTGAAAACTTGTATCGTGTGTAAATATGAAACATGAGAATGCAGAGGAATCCCTTGGGCTAATATTCTGTTTAATGGTACCATATCAAGCAGGAACGAAAAGGGCTATATTTTTGTCGTTACAGTGCAATCTGAAATTTATTGACTTGTTTGTTTTTGTCAACGGCATGTGACATCATTCCGGGCCGACCTATACTATGTGTCAGCTAAAGTTAGGGGGTGATGTCAGCGCGCAATCTAGAAACATTTGGTGCAGCACTTTCTGCGCCTTGGTCCACATTCTTCTTTGATCGCGTGGATGCAAATGTTGTCGCATTGGAATAATGCGCGCGATATAAGCAGGGATGCAAGTGGGAGATTGATTAATTTCCTAAACCTTTTTACCCGAGCTTGGCCAAACTTGTATAGGGGCTTGTCTGGAGAATAGGCGTTAGGGTATCACCCCCCCCCCCCCCCCCCCCCCCTAAAAAAACCATGTTTGACTCTTTTTATGCTGAAATATCATCATCCGATTCCGGAAATGCAACAAAAAAACACACAATAATAATAAAAAATTTAAAAAATAATAAAAATCCAGAATTATTTTTTTATGGCCAAATATCCGGAATTCCGGAAGTCTTGCATCCCTGTATAAGATGCATTCACTAAAATATGCGCTCACGTCACCTTTCAACTTCAGCTGACACAACGTACTGTAAAACACTGTAATTTCGCTGATATTTTATTTCGCGAATTTAAAAATAACTAGCATTTTAGCAGGCATTTAATTTGAGAAACTGGAAATGTTACTGTTACTTTCAAAGCCAAATTGTCAGTTTCGTGGGTACTTGGCAAATTCGCATTCCTCGCAAAATTAAATCCCTCATGAAATTAAGTGGTTTACAGTATATATAAAGATAACCCTAACCAAATAAGTTACAAGATAGTAATAGAGCATTTATAGTCACTTTCATAATGCTACAGACAAACTACAAGCTATTTTACGCGAGTGTGATTTGTTGCTGTTCCTGGGGCTGCATCGAAATGCATGATATATGCAAACAACTATGCATGCATGCACATCGTGATTTCACGTTTGACCAATCAGGACGCGCGGTTGTTTGAAAGCTTGCAATACACACATATTGGTGGAATTTTGTCCATAGCATTACGACGCCGACTATAATTTGACCAGTATTTTCCGTTACCAGACTATAATAATAAATCCATGTTAAAACACTATATATTTGACATAAAAGGTGCACAATGTAAGGCCAAATTAAATGAATTGTTTGTCTCAAAGCTCCTCTCCTGTTGTAAAACTAATGCGGAATGCGGTTTTTTTTAAATATAAAATATTGAAATCCTTGTAAAAGTGAACTTTTGTATTGAAGATGATGTGATCAATGAAAATCTGAAAAATCTGTGAAATTTTTGGATTTTTGGATTTTTTTTTTGAAAAAAAAGAAAAAAAAGAAGAAAAAAAAGGTTTTTTAGATTTTTGTTTTTCTAATGCGCATCAATAAACTAACGCGCGCGGGAGCTTTGAGACAAACAATTAATTTAATTTGGCCTAACGGTCACGCTTTTATTTTTGTACGTTCATGTGAAGATTATACCCATTAGGCCCGTAAAGTGGGAGGGAGTCAATTCCCCCTCATCCCTAAAAGAAAATGGCAAGAATTTCAAAAACAACCAGAGTCGAGGAAAAGTACACTTGTTTACCGAGAAAATGTCAACAATAATCAATTACAAATATATAACAATTCATTGAATCTGTCCCCCCATCATTCCCCTATTTGATAAATACAATGAACAACATTCAATTACAAGTGGGGCACATTCCAACAGAACCTGAAAACGGTTGTTTTTGATATTTTGGGTATTCATATCTGATCAAATTCAAGGGAATCAATTACAACACAAAATAAGAGGTCATTCTGATGAAGTGTGTAGACCATAACACACGAAACAGTCAAATGTGAGTCAAATTATTGGGTTTTGAAAAAATGAAAAATCTTAATATTCAGAATCAACACGTTTGTCGAGTAGCTGGAACGAGAAAATCTCTTACTTGGAGGCCCATTACATAATATTTTTGTTGTAATGATAATAAGGCAAACAAAAGTCAGTAGACTTTGTTGATTAGTTTAAGAATCACATATTTTAACATTTATAGAAGAACCGTTTATTAAAATAGCTTGAAGACTTTTATGTTGTGCAAAAGTATCACATTATTGTTGTACCATTCCAGTACTAAATATAATCAAAATAGTTTTCAAACATTATATTGCTACAATTATGGCAGTATTCCCTGCTACCTCATTCCGTTTTAATTATACACAAAACATGTCACTATATATCAAATATTTTACATCAAGGCATTTTTAATTTATGTAAAGATATCACCATCATAATATTATATGAATTTAAAAGAGGAAACAATAAAATCATCACTAAGTGTACATTATGTTCTCATCCCGTAACACTTTTGGACCTGTGATTTTGACATTTTGCCGGTAATAAATCATCTAAGATTTTGTCAACTGCTGACTATGTGCTCCATTTTCAGGGTTATGAAGGTTAGTTTATGCCCTGGGGGCATAATTATGTCCTTTGCAGTATTTTCATTGGACCACATAGTGGGAAATAGACACATCCTCAGATGATTTATTACCGGGGAAATGTAAAATCAGCGGTCCAAAAGTGTTAAGGGAGTGGGAACATAATGATGAATTATAGGCAAGCCAAATCAGGGACGACATCTGATAATTCGGTTATATCCTACGAGGAAGCTAACACATGTTAGTCTAGTGCAAAGACGTCTATTGTATGAATATATAGATTTATACTGTAATACGCATACACCACCTCTTTTGTAGGATTCAAATCGCTACCTCGGCACCGACAACCTAGCTGGTCTAGTTATTATGACATTCGCTTTGGGACTGAAAGGACCCCTGGGTTCAAAAAACCCAAAGTATTGTCAGATTTTATGTAGAACCTTTGCTTTCAATTCCATTTTCACACAATGGGGGCAAAGCTTTTAAGTCGGAAGACATACAACTAGCCTAATTTGTGAGCTTACTCATAAGTTACACCATGATTTTCACAATATTTTGACAGAATTTTAAAGAAACTCTCTAATTATCCCAACTTTTTGTTTGTTTACACTTTATATCTCAAAATAAGCCTGGCCAACAAGGTGTACCTTTATGACTTGATACATCACTAAATAAGGGGGTGGGGTCAACAACAGACAAGAGGTTACTAGGCTGTGTTGTCAAATAGATTGTTGGTACAAGTGGACATTTTTGCATTGCATTATACTTATGTTTCCATTTTGTACATGTACCATAACATATGCATAAAAATCAAGATAAGCAATAGAGGTGTGTGTAATTTCTTGTTGTTGAAAAGGACTACAGAACTTGAACAGTATAAGATTATGACTATTATAGCTTGCCCAGTATCAATATGGACAAAAGCTAGAAGATAATCAGATACTGTAGTTTGCAACACTGTGAGACAGCCTACCCAAGTACACAGTTCTGGCAGTTATAGCTGTCATGTATTAACACTTTCCATACAGCTATTAGTATTAGTTTTACCATATTATACAAAACAGATTTTTCAGAAACCTTTTGCAATTTTCAAAGTCTATCTCAAGGATTACTGGACCAATACTAGGCATGTTTGTACTTATTTCAATGCATTTATCCTGGTTATTCCAAATATAGTAATGAATTTGAATACTTTCCCGGTGTTTTAATGCGTATAGCTGTCAAGCTTCAAAATAACTACATTGTATAGATACTATAAATCAATATGCGCCATGAACTTTGGCATCTTCATCAGACAGAGAATACAATTTGAAATGACTCGGCAGACAATATACTGTAAAACACTTGAAAATGTGCGGGTACTTTATTTCGCGAATTACCAAAATCCAACATTTTCGCGAGGATTTCATTTTGTGATTCCAAAATTGGACTCTGATTTTCAGCTTTTACCATGGTTTATTTCGCGGGGATTTAATTTTGCGAATTTAAGGTCATTGGGAAATTTGCGAAATTAAATACCTCGCAAAGTTAAGTGTTTTTACAGTATTCTTTAGGCTTTGGGTGGTATCGCATCAGCTTCCACCAGATGGGTTTGATCCACTGACATCTGTGTGAAGAAAAATGGGGTAAAAAAACACCACAGAATATATATTTATTATCTTAAATACAAGGTTTCTCATTATTTTCTGATTGGTTGTTTGATATAAATTATTAAATTACTGTGCTTTTTGTTGTTTGTTTTGGATTTTTAGGTTTGTTTGTTTGTTGTTGTTGTTTTCTATTTTTTCTAAATGCAGTCAGTCATTAAGCCAATGAGAACATTATTCAATGGTTTTAGATATATAGCAACAGTTCTGCTTTAAAGAAACATATTTGCCATCACTTCAACTCCGTCACAAGTCAGTGAGTCGATTATCATCAGCCAGTGGGCAATTATTTGCTTGTACATGTACATGAGTTGAGTGAAATTCAATTTATTCTATTTTAATATAGAATAAAGCAAAATTCACTGAAGATAATTGCTTTTAAACAAATAAATTGATTGTACTCAACTCATATATGAACAAATTTTGCAGACAGTGGGTCTTGAATGAGAAGCTGTCATTACAAGACAATTACAAATTCATTCATAGTTGGACCATACGGTGTCATACGGTCACCATCTATGCTTCAAACTGTAGCTAAAAATACTGTACATATACACATTAATTTTCAACATTATGTGCAACAGTGTGTCCGACTTTATGATAATTAACAAAAAGCTAATTAACATTTTAATTAGGCTACTTTTTATTGCGCCGTGGCCAAAAAACAGGTGCTGTCTGACTGCAAAAAGTTGAGCTATCAATGAATTGGGATTGGCTACTTTTAGTATAAAATATAGAATAACACAAAAACACCACAAAATCATATAATGTTATACACATACCACTTTCCCCTTCTTCTTGTTGTTTTTCTTGCAGATGCAATACTGTAAAATACAACAAAAATATACAATAATGGCATAAAAATGACTCATTTCTAATGTTTAAAATGAGCTAGAAAATCACTCATGGCACAAAAAATATCACAACATTAGCCATTTCTAACGTTTAAATACTAGGAAATCACTCAGGACACAAATATTATCACAAAATAACTCATTTCTACTATTTGAAATACTGCAAGTCACGACTTGCGAATCCCCCTGGCTGGGAGATTCACCTATATTGAAATCTGACTTTTTATATGAGAGCACTAAACAGGTCAACCTAACCAAAAAAGTGTTTTAAAGTATTGGCAAAATGGAGCCAAAGGTCATGTAGGGGTCATTAGAGGTCAATCTGTGTACACCCCACGAGCACCTCAAGCCCCCTTACCCTAAGAATATTGTCACCAAGTTTGGCTGATATTGAAGTCCGGCTATACATGAGAGCCCAAACCAGCAGCAATAAGTAAAGTTTAAAGTGTCGGCAAAATAGGGTAAAAGTTCATGTAGGGGTCATTAGAGGTCAATCTGGCTACACCCCATGTGCATCTGAAGTCCCATTTACCCAAAGATTATTGTTACCAAGTATGGTTAAGATTGACACCTGACTTTTCATATGAGAGCACTGAATAGGCTGAACCTAATCAAAAAGGCTAACCAAAAGGGAACAAACATATACCCCCCCCCCCCCCCCCCCCACCCCCTACAGACACACATGACATGATCACAATATCCGTCCTGTTTTCAATCCAGGGGAATAAAAACTACCCAGTAAATCACTCAGGCACCAAAAGCACAAGCTGTTCCAATATCAATATGCATCAAATCGAGGAATTTCCCAATGATTTATAGTATTACTACATGTAATGGCCCTGGATATATGGGTGTCCCAAAAGTGTGGATACCCAAGTTAATTGTTATAAAAAATCATTATAGAAACACCTAAACGTGTGTTTCTATACTGGCTTCATAACTGATTTTATAAACACTTAACCTAACACTCCCTGGAATGAATGTGGATAAAACTATCCGAGGGTGGCAATTGGCAAAATGTAGCAAACAAAACCGGCCCGTCAGCGGCAGGATTCAAACCTGGGCTCACCAGTATTGTGTGCCCATAAACTTAGCAACGATAAAATATTTGTTTATTTTGGTATCAACCGGTCCTCAAAATATTTAGTTTCCCTTTCTGCACCTCACTTTTCAAGTTGGGTCGCAATTCCTTTTACATGTGGTGTATTGTACTCGGCAAAAAACTTGAACTAGGAAAACTCGTATCACAAATCTGCACCAGACTTTGAGAGTTCAATCGCAATTGAAATATTTGTGGGTGCAAGTTGCGATGCGATACGGGACATTTCGAGGACTAATATATCAACATGTCAGAAGATGCTAATTAAGCTTCCAAGTAAAATTTACTTTATAATTTAGTATTTTGCAAAATAACACTGGATAACCTTAAAGGGGCATTGAGAGATGTATCGATATACTAAATAAGCAAATAACGTAAAGATAATCATCAACATAGCCCAAATCCAAAATGTTATACAATTCCGACATCGTCTTCATGCCAAATAAGCAAATAACGGCACTTCCGGGTGAGATTTGCAGAGAAAGGCCGCAGTGTAAAACGATAGCATAACTTCTGAATTCAGCACCTAGTTTCGATATGATGATATCGAAACTAAAAAAATCATGAAATTTTATATTATAAACGGCGAATGTTGGTAAACTGTTTCAGATGGTAGTAAGTATATGCCTAAGTATTACTTTGATGCAAAAAAAACTAATTTCCAGGATAATTGAGGGCGCACTCCCACACGTATCTCTCAATGCCCCTTTAAAGAAAATGACTTACCGTAGCCACCAGGGCAATGATGGTGATGATTAATCCGATACCTCCCAAGCACGCTGTCACAACAGCCACTGTATTCATGTATGCCAACGGAGACCCTGGTCCAGTATCTAGGATGATTGGGGTAAAAAACCAAATGTATACAAAGTATGAAATAATTGTCACTCGCAATCAGATATAGTTTGATCAGTTACAAATTGGCGTAGCCTCCTTACAACAGTGAATGAATACAGAAGGACACAGGCGCGCATGAAGACAACAAGTGTGCATCATTTGCCTGCTGCGTGCGTGCGGCAGGTGTGTGACCATAATCACGCGCGTACGATTGGATTACTTTTGCGCGCGGAGAGATAAAATCCGAATATTTCTCGTCAATTTGGAACTGATTAAACTATAAAAACTGAGCAGGGGTGAAACATTATGACAAAAGGCAGAAAAGGTGACATAAAGTGAACCAATATACCGGGTGGTTCAAAAAATAGTTCAAGATAACTTGGGTCTTTCAGAGAATTTGTCTTGAAAAAATGGTACATTTAACATGGTATAGTTCTTCAGATATGGTTCATTACAGTCAGCATGCACAAAACTGCAATGTCCACAGGAATGTCCTTTAGTAGAGATGGAATGCACAAAAAGGACTTACACACGATTGGTCACAAATTGTGTAAAAAAGGAGAAAACGAAAACAAGAAGACAACTGAAACATCTGTCTGGTGCATAACACTACCTACCTAAGTACCTACGTTTCTTTATTGAATGTGAATGGCACATGGGATTCTTTGTCAAGGCGGGCTTTTCAATTCTGAATCTAGAGCATGCTGTTTTGTTGAAGACATAAACTAAAGGACGCTCCCGTGGTCAGGTCAGTTTTGTGCATGTTTTTTGTATAATGAACCATATTTAAAGAACCAAACAAGCTAAACGTGCCATTTTTTCAAAATACTTTCAACACTTACCGCTGATCAAGACTAAGTAAACACAAATTCTCTGAAACTATAAATGTGGTTGAAAAGTTACTCTTCAACTTGGGTCGACTTTTTTTTGAACCACCCGGTATAGCAATTTTGAAATTGAAAAAAAAACCCTCATCAGATGTGTTCTTTCAAAACAAGACGATACAGGGTCATATTATACAAATATTGACTGCAATGAGGGGCATGGTACAAATTATAGGCCCAAGGTTATCTCGAAACCAGACTATGCCCCGAGGCGCAGCTGAGGGGCAGAGTCTGGTTTCGAGATCACCGCGGGCCTATAATTTGTATCGTGACCCGAATGAAAGCAGTCAATATTTGATTTATATACCAAATATATAGATTGTTGTCATTTGATTGGTTGAAAGAACACTGTTAATTAAATAGATAGGCATAGGGTAAAATTGAAGCATAGGCTAGCTCTCTGTCTGAGAGCTATGAAAGCATCTCTCAGATGATCTGAGTTGGCCTCAGGTTATAATGTTTTTAAACTTTTCTGAATAAACTTTTGCTTCAGATATCATATTTAATGTCCAAAGATTCTGTATAGCTTGGTTAAATAGCTCACACTATTTAAATTTCCAAGAAATACTGGCTTGAATTTTGGACTGTTCTATTCCCGCTACAGAAAAAAATGTTGTTCCGTTCCGTTAATCCATGTAATCGGTTTCCGAATTTGGAAGCTAATTTCAATCTTACTGCAAACTTGAAACTGCTAGGTGAATATTTTAACTGCGCATTTTACTTGAATGACAACTTTGATGCCTTCTTCTTCAACAAACAAGGTCAAGGGAGGACAAACCGATGCGTATTTATCAGCCATTTCTATGATTTCTTTCACGCTACGAGGACAGAAACTAACGAACGACCAAAATGCTTGCGATGAATAAAAGCCATAAGTCAAAGGTCAGAGCTGTCAATCACGGCGTAAAAACATACAGGGTGTTCAAAATGAAATCATTCACCGTATTATTACGTCCGATCCCGATTTGATCGGTTCTGAATGATTTCTGACTGGCCAAGTGATTTTGGCACCCAATTGCATGGCTCGAGTCAGGCACAAACATGTTTTTATCCGGTGTTTTTAATAACCTGTGTGAGGATTGCGCTGGTGTTGGTGAGAGATTGTCTTCCTTACAAAGTTGAATTTTGTGGTGTTTCAGTGATAAAAATGGCGAGATAAAAGAAATTCAGGGTAATATCTTATTTTACCTTTTTGAAGTTGTTGGTATCAACATTGATAATATAAACAAAATAGACTCATTTTACTACTAATTTGACTTCTCATGGGTGTGTACGCTTGTAAGTAAACATAGTAAACCACTAAGCAGACAACCAATGTTATGAATGCAACCAATCCGTATGCACCTAGACCATATGACCATTTTATGATCAAAATATTATAGTTTGCAATAGTTTTAAATTACCATAACATTTGCAACAATCACATCTCAACAAACATGATGAATGTCCCCAACATTACCCGTAGACATCGGAAATTATATATGCAGGAGAGACAAAATAGAATAAGAGCAATTCGGCTCCGTACCAAGACGATTTAATTTCGCAATTTTACACGACATGCATTACGCATAATCAAGGGTACTATGATACCATATATATAATACATTGATAAATATTCATATTTTGGTCGTCCTATTAGACGAGTACAGTCAAGGTTAATTTTTTGTAAAGACTACAATTATCCAAATAAAATTGGAAAGGTCCGAGAGAATATACCTTTTTAAAAGATGGTCCTAACCTTGAATTATCAATGCTTTCTCTCAAAATCAATTTTATTAAATTTGTAAATGCGCCAATTGAAATACGACAATCCAATCTACCACCGATAATAAATCCTCAAGTGATAATTTACAAATTAATTGATTTCCTGAATGGTAATTTTGTCAATTTTTAAAAGATGGTCCTAACCTTGAATTATCAATGCTTTCTCTCAAAATCAATTTTATTAAATTTGTAAATGCGCCAATTGAAATAGGACAATCCAATCTACCACCGATAATAAATCCTCAAGTGATAATTTACAAAATAATTGATTTCCTGAATGGTAAATAGATTAAATAACTACTTGATGAGTAGAAACCAGTGGGCCTTATTGATAGATTACCAATTATACAATGAGGTAATAATTTACATTTGGCCTTATAATAAACTTTCATTTACCATTTATAAATATTTCTTATATTAAGATTCAATAATTGGGATTTAAATCCCTGTTTCTTCAAATTTTACTCCCTCAAATCACAGCTTATATAAATAAGTACAATTTAACTGCTACTCGCGTTCAAATACGGCCTAGAATCTTCAAGAATCAAAGGCTTAGAGGGGAAGGATTTTTTCTTTTTCTATTTTCTTAAGTGGAGACCAAAAAATCCATAAACATGGTCTCACACACACACGATGCCACGAAGGGCAAACCGCATGAAGGATTTTTTGTGGAGGCCAAGAAAAATCAAGGAACATGGACTCGCACGACTGATGCCACGAAGGGCAAACCACAGGCCAAAGAAAAATCAAGGAACAGAGGCCTGGGGGGTTTTCCTTAGTGGAGACCTAAAATCCAAAAACCCGGTCTCACACACACACACGATGCCACGAAGGGCAAACCACAGGCCAAAGAAAAATCAAGGAACAGAGGCCTGGAGGGGTACGAAGAAACCATGATCAACCCCGAACATGGTCTCTAAGGGGAATAGTGTTGCGGCCAAGATGATCAAGGAACAAGGCCGCCCACAAATGCCAGGATCATCCAGAAGCATGGCATGTCAAAGAGCAACAACTGGGAGGGTGGGAGAGGTTTTTATTTTAAAATCAACCTACTTGGTACGGAACTAAAGAGCGAATGATAAAATTAGTTAGGGGATGGACGAGCAGAAACATATAACAAAGGAGTGAGTTCGCGGGCTCCCGGAAGTGGAACGAGAGTGGTCATAAGGTTGCTACGGGAGACCAGCAAACTATAGCAAACACAATTTCCGCTTCATCGGCTAAAGGAGTTTAAGCTTTATGGCTTAAACTTTATTGTTTATAACTGCGAGTGCTTGCATTTATTCCAACCAAGGCTCAAGATAACCGTTTTTTTACCAGGGAGCTACTTATTTCAAAAGTCGCGCCCAAATCATGGGATTTATTGAGAACCGGGAGCTACTTTCAGTCTACCGAGAGCTAACTTTTTATTAAAACCAACATGGCAGCATTGTCAACTCGAAATTTGATGTCTTAGGCAAGCTTCCCGATCGTCAACGGGCGCTGGTTTGGACAAAATATCAGCGCTCGGTTGTTTATTTTTCAGCATTACCGGGCGCTATGGCAGAAGGACCGCGGGGTAAAAATCGCCCAGCGCCCGCTTATCTTGAGCCTTGATTCCGACTGTATCATGTCATCACTATTTGAATCATCGATACATTTTCATATTGCTTACCACAAATGTAGTCTGTGCAGGAATCCCTTTCATGGCCGCGATCACCTTTGCACGTACTAAAAACAGGAGTAAAAAAAAAGAGAAGAAACTTGAGCAGGTCTCTCTTGTAATTGTAATATATTTTATTTGAACAACCGAGTATTTAGGATACCATAAATTCTCTGGTGTATTCTCTTCCTATTCAGAGGGATAACTCATGATCGTTCCAGGAGGTTGAAATACCCCCTATTTTACGAGATTTGCAACGACAATTTTGCTAATTTGACCACCTTTTTTTTGCAAACACAAGGATAGTATGACTGGAAAAAACACCACTTATTTTACCATTACAAGGACACTTTCTTATAAATAGTCCCCTCTTTTTTGTGAAAAAAATGAGGACTTGTTTGGTTAAAAATACACAAATGAGCGGACACGGGGTCTTCAAATAATTATAATAGGCCTAACATTTCTTTTTTGCGGACATAGCTTCGAAAAAACACCGTTAATGTTGGAAAATTGCGGACATAAATGTCCGCAAAACTCCCCCCTTTTCCGCGATTTTGGGAACGATCATGATCATGCGTACCCAAAGTAAATGTCGACTAAAACCACCGGGCATAATTGACAACAACATTGGTGGCAAAATTCCAGTGCCTAGTCAAATTTTGAGGGACTCTTGAGGCACAAGAAGAAAGAATTTGAGGGCAAGATGTCCACAAATCTTGCCAAAATAAGCCTTTCAAACCAAATTGAAAGCTACCTTTAGGTATTTTTTTATTAAGGGTGCATACCACTGTTGCGCGCTAACGTGTGTTTCTATGGGAAAGATGCCTCGGGAAAACAGCACTATGTTGATTTACCTTGCGACCCAATCAATGAAATCTTGGAATATTTATTAACACACATAGATCTTACCTGAGTCAAAAACTCAGATGGGGGTGACCGTTTACATTTTTCTATATTTCCCCCTTTATACGGAGTAGTAATTTTTAACACGAAATTACACCTTGTAGCCCGTTGTGACCAATGTGTATCCGTCCGCCAATATTTTCAAATAAAACATTAGATGTATACTCTTTTCATTCTAATTATATCAGGTACACTTCAGTGAACAAATATAGACCAAATTCAATAATTTTGAATAACATATCATGTCAATATTAACCATTCTTTCCGTTATTAGGAACTACATTCGTTATCGCGGTCGATGGAGGCTGTGGCGTTTAACTGTAATAGTGGTGTGCACCCTTAAGCATAGCTGTGGATAAATTGTGACAATAATAACAATGATATACCTACCAAGTATTACATCCATCTTCAGCAGGGTAGGTTTGTCCCATAGAGATACTCTCTCCATTTACCTCGCAATCTGAAAAATTACAGATGAAAATGTTCATCTCTTTTAAATACCAACTTTGAAGTCCAATAAACTTCCTTGGTATACTGATTTCCAAAAACTTCCTTGAGTCCCCCCCTTAAACGTGAGTTTATCTTTTAAACAACATGTTTAACAAAACACGGTTTTAAACTCCACAAATTTTGTCCGCAGAGTGGTCGTGCATTACTGTATACAAGTATTTATTTTTGTTGTGGTCCTAAAGGATTACAATAGATATCGACCGAAAGCAAAAGCATGTGTATTTTTAATACTACACAATCTGAACATCAGCATGCAGCAGGCACGGTTGAGTGATCATTCAAGGCATGCAGTTGGTGTATGAGTTTAGTTAAACACGCTTTAAACTACCCCCATACCCATGTTTAAAGTTAGACACTTTTTAGTGAGTTAGACGTATTTAAGTTAAACAAATATTCGAGAATTGCGTCTAGTTAAACGCTGTGTCTAAAGTCAAAGTTAGACACGTGTTTAGCTTATAACCATGTTACGAGAATACGGGCCAATATGTTTAAATATATTTGTAGGGCTTTTATCTTATCCTTATGTCACTTTCATTGGCATTTTAATCACTGTCCATTTGAGTTTCTTGTATTATACATGTTTTCTGAGTTGCAGTGAACCAATTGATTGGTCCATCAGAGCTCTTAGTACAGAGTTACCAGTTTGATTTCTAATCACTCAGTTCATTAACCTTGTTAATGCCTGTTAGGCTATTGTTCGCATATGCTCTTTATACGAGGGTCATTCAATAAGTTCTACCTCCTACCTCACAACTTTGCTATTATATAAGCCAGTTATATGAAGTATTTCACAAATGTAGCTTTTCAGTACAAACTTGTAGTAAATTGGTATAAGTACTGGTTTTACTTTTCTGGAGATGCAGTGAAAACCAAATATCCATTTAGTGTGACGGAAACAGTTGAAAAAGAGCAAAATATCTTCAAAGTGCTTATCATTTTGCCAATTCTAAGATACCAAATGTGCCTATTGGTTAAATATAACCGTTCTAAATGTCAGATTTCTCTTTAACAGACTATAATCAATACAAGTGTCTGATTTAATATAGAAAATATGGCATCTGATTAGCCAGAACCAGATCAAGACAACCATTAAGCTTAACACTCCACTATAGGAACACTGCAAAAGTCATATTTTGTTGTCATAAGAACTGAGAGATCTTCAATACACAGGACTAAATTGAGGGATTCCAAGTCTCTCCATGAGTTGATTATATACTATGACTATCTGATGGACTATTCTGAAGGTTGTACATAAGAAAACTTTTATTGAGAATATCATGCTAAAGATTTAACATACGAGGCATCACTGTGGCATCAATTGAAACAACGAATTTGACCGATTAGCAGTATCCCAGTTTGCTTAAGGTATAGCAAC
The DNA here is from genome assembly GCA_035610835.1 of Ophiura sarsii. Lineage (NCBI taxonomy): Eukaryota > Metazoa > Echinodermata > Ophiuroidea > Amphilepidida > Ophiuridae > Ophiura > Ophiura sarsii. Next base: position 76,229,586 of record CM069441.1, on the reverse strand, counting down.
ACATTCAAGTTGACATTTTACTATTTGCAGCCCTACAAGAGTTAATATTAGTTACAATCTTGTTTATAACACATTTATACCGTATTATATTTATATATAATCCGTTTGTTCCATTTTCAGTATTAAAACTGTGCTCTTATATCTAACCATACAATACAGAGAAAAAACAAAAAAACATGTACATATTTCGAGGGTAACTTTCCATCTCTCTGACTTGGACCACATCAGAATAAAAGTGAAACACATATCAAGTATCATTTATACTATAAATGTGTAGCCATGATTCAGACCTAAAATCATGACACACGTCATGAGGCTGACATTCAAATTAGCGATGTTGTGAAGTAGGAGGTAGAACTTATTGAATGACCCTTGTATACCGAAAACAAGCAAACAGATACAGGATGTAAGGAGGCAAAAACATTCAGAAAATGATGTAAGATGCATGAACATAGATGAGGGATAATATAACTTCAGTCAATAGACCTACGGCACATAGCCTCCTGGCACCGTCAGACACACACAGGCACGCTCACTCTGATCAGCTCACTGTGCACACAATTCCTGGAACCAATCAGAGCGATAGGCCGAGCTTACGTATTGCCCACCACGAATGTACGTTTGACCATTTTAAGAGGTAGATTGACCTTGCATACTTTCAGTGGCATAACTAGAGATGGTGGAGGGCAGGGGATGCTTGCCCCCAAAAATGAAAATGAAATGACAACTATGTGTATATTAGTGGGTTTTGCCCTCCTGATCACAGACCTGTCCCCCTGAGACCACCCCCAAACAAATATATTAAATTTGAGACCCTAGTTACACCACTGCATACTTTCATGCGAGGTTAACCCACTGTGTCATGCAACACGTCCATTGTTTAACATCAATGTCTTGATGAGACTTTTGCAACAATCTACAGTCGGTATACTTACAACAAGCCATTCTTGTGCATGCTAGACCACCAGCAACACACTTGCTGCAAAATTATGATAAATAAAAAAGAAGACATATGTTTCTTGCTTAAATTAATTGTTCTTTAGTTGATACTTACAGCATGCCATAAGGGTGCATCCCAAGCTACCCATACCACCACAGAAACTGTAAAAAGAATTATGGATGATCAAGTTTGGTGACAACATGCATGAAAAAAACATCTTGAATACAAGGTTAAACAAATTGCTGTGTTGCCCTCCACGTCCGACTGAAAAACTCACACAAATGTTGGGTCGGTGTATTTAGACATTTTGAGGCAACTCTCACTGTTTTTCACCCAAAATTAACATATTTAATTTGAGAAAACTCCTTCCAAAAGATTCCAAAGGTTACACAGTAGTATATTGCCGTAAAATTGCCCAAATTATTGACATCAGGAATATGCTGTACTTCAAAGGACAAACCCCTTCACAATTCAACCTTTTTTTTAAATTCCGAAAACCACCCTTTTCTTTTTTGTCCCATTTAATATACGGGCAACACATATTTTTGTGTGGCCCAATTACAAAGATTTATATCAACCAAATTATGTTCAAAATAGTGCACGCAATAACAACAATGTGTTATATGAATGAATGAATGATGTCACTTTGAAAAATGGAGATTCTTCCGTTTCCAAAAGTTACAGTCCATGGTGTATATACAGGGTGTCCCAGAATGATTGATACCGGGAAAGGTGCATTTATTTAGCTCTGAATACCATTGTTATAAGGTCCGGTCATACTCCTGTCGTTGCGCGTCGGTCGACGTCGCCGGATGAAAGTTGACATTGCTTCAACTCGTGCATCGACATCCGTCGACGTCAGGCGATGCGCAACGACAGGAGTATGAACGGAACCTTTATTGGTCAAAGTGCTTATGATTCTAACATGTACATATTTAGCTTTCTTGGGAATTTTGAATTTTAAACATTGGCTGTTTCTGACAGAAAATATGGGTTCTTTTGTCAAAATGGTGAATTCCAAGTTTGACCAAAATGGTGAATTCCAAGTTTGACCAAAAATTACCTCTTTGAAACTCATAACGAGAGCATCAATGATGCAGAAGCTCACTACAAGTTGCGAATTTGTGAAGATTCTGATTCATAAAACATGTCTATAATATAGAAACCACTATAATCTGTCCAGCATATGACAAATGATGTAAAGCTCAAATCCATATTATACCTTACATGAAACAAGAATTAGATATAGACCCTACATGTTCATATATATTATGCATTCACAGTGTAAGCAAATTTGCCCTTCTACATATGCTTCGGTTGAGATTACATAAAATAAAGGTAATTGTGTCATTTTGGACTGAACATACTATAATAGTGGCATATTTGTTTTATGCTGTGCAAAAGGGCCTGTATCCCGATTTAATTCTGGATACAGGCCCTTTTGCAACAAAACAACAATTTCAATGGCTGTTTACAATGAGATGTAGGTCTTTTTGGAAAAAAATGACTTTGTTTCTTTGAAACATGATTTTTCCTTATACATTTCTATATCAAACTCATTTTTGTAAAAAATGCACCATAGCCCTTTTGCACAAAGCTCTTCAAATATAAAAAATTTAAAATTTAAAAATTTTAAAAAATTTAAAAAAAAATTAAAAGTTAAAAAAAAATATATAAAAAAAATAACATAAATAAAAAATAAAAAAAAATAAATAAATAAAAAAAATAAAAAAATAAATAAAAATAATAAAAAAAAAAATTAAAAAAAATAAATTAAATTAAAAATAAAAAAAAATAAAAAATAACATAAATAAAATTTTAAAAAAGAAAAAAAATGAAAATAAAAATAAAAATAATAAAATAAAATAAAATGAAATAAAAATTAAAATGAACATAAAAATGAAAATGAACATAAAAATTAAAATTTAAAATTAAAAATTAAAAATTAAAAATTAAAAATTAAAAATTAAAAATTAAAAATTAAAAATTAAAAATTAAAAATTAAAAATTAAAAATTAAAAATTAAAAATTAAAAATTAAAAATTAAAAATTAAAAATTAAAAAATTAAAAAATTAAAAAATTAAAAATTAAAAATTAAAAAATTAAAATTAAAAATTAAAAATTAAAAATTAAATTTAAAATTAAAATTAAAAAATATAACAAATAAAATAAATAAATAAATTAACATAGTAAATAAAATTGAAAAAAAAGAAATCAAATAAAAAAATAAAAAATATAAATTAAATTATTATTAATATATCTAAATAATAATTCGCAGAGAAAAAAAAAATATTTGTACACTTTTACCGCCATTAATGTTAAACTAAATGAATAATATAATTTATGAAAAATTTTATAGGAAAAAACAAGAAAAGTTAACGCTCCGGGCTGGGCGCGAACTCCCGCGAACGCTTTCAAAACGATTCCTAGTCGGATGCCCTAACGATTAGGCCATCAATACGGGCTTGAATATTGATGTGTCAATTTATTAATATACCAAACAGAAGAGCTGTCGCGTGATTGGTCCAATCTTCCGACTCTGCTACTGACGCTAAATACAATTCTAAATACCTGTCCCGGTAGCTTGGGTCATCGCGGACCAATCGGATTCGTTGAATCAGAAATGATCAATATTCATGACATACGATGCATAGTTAATTAAATGTTACCATATATGGCAAGGTGACGATACCAAATTTATATAGTAGGTAGGTCAGTGCGTAGTGTCGAAAATCTAATGATGGAAAATACGATGTATTTGGATGATAAACCACCACTTTAGGACACAGTTTGCCTCAATAAAAGTATGATTTTTGTACTTTCTCATTAATAAAGTTGATTTTGTTTAACCGAGTCCGAGGGTTAAAGTATACATATTATTTTTTTACTTTAAAACATAACCTGGCGTTTAATAGTACAATCTAAATCCTTCGTCCACAAGTTTTATGAATGGCCGACGATACCAAACTGGTGGGGGTAATACAAAATATTACGGCGCGATAAAGCGTGCAAATTCAGCATTTTGGCAAGGCAATAGTCGCAAGTTTTACTCATTTTCGCGAGTTTCTAACAGCACCTCATGATGAAAAGCCTTTGAAAACATCAATTTCCATTAATTTTGGCCGCTGAAATCGGAGATATAGTTTGAAGAATATATACAGAAGCGATTAACATCAATTAACGAAAAACAACCTCCCCATTTTTCACTTTGACGGCTGTATTTTTATTTTACGCTGATTTCGTATCATGAATAATAATGATCTCTAGTAGTTTAACCAATCACAATAAGACAATCACGCTTGCACATCATGATACATGCGTGTCATGTGTTAATCAACTTGTCTATTATAGCGTTTTACATGCATTTTCAATACAAATTTGACAACAAAGAAAATAACGCAAAATTGCCTGTTTTGTCGAATGGCAATCAAGCCCATTTTATAACACATTTATGCGATCATATTGTTTCACTATCTCAAGTACATTTCCCGACAAATACCACTTGGGTGACCAAGATAAAACCATATTTCATAGTCGCACTTTCCCCTTGACCTTTACCGTGACCTTTCGCATCGAGTCGCTTTAGCTTACTTGTAGTAAGCTAAAAATCATAGACCATGTGCGGCACAAAAATGTCATGGTATATCATAATGGATAAAGATAATTTGAAGACATTGACAGAGTAAGAAGAAAACATGTTCCTCATTTAAATAGAAGGCATTAGACTTGGGACTTTGCATTTTATTATTTTTTCAAACACGGTATAAATAATTTTGGGACACCCTGTACATGAAACTCTAGGGCTCAATCTACATCCACATCTTTCTGGGATGTCCTATAATGCTACAACGTTGTCTATTTGCATGCACGTATTGCATTATCTATTATGAAAATAACAACATTTTGGAATGAAAAAAAGAAAAGAAATTGGCTGTAGGCCTATAACCTAACTCTAGATCACACGGCAACAGATTTCTTTTCCGACACCAAAAATTCACCAGAAAGGTCACCTCGACCCCCCGGGATTTACACCACAGACCTCCAGCACCCGGGCCCAGATCCTAGCCACTACACCACGGCTGCCAGTCGACACTCAGCGAGTATATTCGCCTCGTTATATAGCCTGGTCCGTTTTGTAGCCCAAAAACCTGCACGCCGGGTTATAAAAACATTTTTTCCGCAGTCGCCGTGTGGTGTAGTAGAGTTAGGGTTAATACCAAAATCTCAAGAATCATATGACAATCATGCATGCAGGCATGGATTACTTTAGCGCACAGCAGCGAGATAAAATATACATATTTGTTGCCCAGTTGGAATTGACTAAACTATTGTAAAAGTTAACAACACATGAATGATTTACATTTGGTATCCAACTACAATATGTACTGTACACGATCTGTAATCATGTCTGCGCAAAAGTTTATTTGAAATCATAAACACAGTAACATTGACAAATTGAAGATGATGCTTGTTACTTCAACTTTGAGTTTTATATTTAATTTTTAAACAACTTTCACATTTTTCAATAAAGTATACAACAATTTACCAACATGTTCACGAAAATGAGGAAACACCCCCCAAAACAACCAACTGATCTAACAAATCTGTCTGCTGGTAGAATTGAATTTTTTTAATCGCCTTTCCTCAAAATGTTAATGTAGACACATCACAAAACCTGAATAATTTTTGGTAAGAATACGAGTGTTTACACCTTGAAAAGAGATGAATATCAATTTGTCTCCATATTGGCAGCCTGTAGATTGATATTTGGTGCGATTATGTTATACAGATTAATTTAGATAACTTTTTCGAACCATGGCTTATGAGATCGTTTTTGAAGACTCGACATAACACAAAATCAAGCTAGAGGACCGTCCAAGTGATCGCCAGAGAGGATCAATTTTGGAAACGTAAGATCAGAGATAGGCCATCGAAACAAGGACACAGAAACCGACATTCAACCAAGACACTGGCTATGACCTACCTGCCAATCATGATGACCTGCTGTCATGTGATCGCCCAAAAGGTGGTCATGTGACGAGTGGTGGGAAGTAAACACTACATTGAATGAAGGGATCGTGATGATCCAGAAAGCTACAGAACTCAAATACCATGGTTCAAAAAAGTTGTCTAAATTAATTTTTGTCTCCATATTGTTGTCATGATTGACTGCGCCAGCCTTATAATATGTCAATTAACATGCTATTAATGATTATTGCAAGTAAAAGTAGCATGCCCATTTCCCTGTATTTACATGTATTAATAAAAAGTGATTACAAAATCTGCATATGGATATAAATGGATATGTGACGCGGTCAAGCGGAATGAGTCAGATGTCGGGAATATTGAATACTATGAAGAAAAAAATGTCTCAATTGTTTGTCAATGGATTCACTCAAGTAAATCTAATCCCAATATTGTCACTAGTCTTTAATCTCTCACACATATTGACACCTGATCTCTTCATTCATTTTCATAATAAGATATTTGGGAGGGAAATTTAGTTTCATTTTGACACCTTTACTTTCATATTTTTTCATAGCACCCACATAACCTGGGCCCACTACACAGGGCTGTCATTTCATCATGACTTTAAAGAATTATAGTCATGTCAAGCTATTTGACTCAAATTAACTAAATATACATGTACATGTACCAATGCAAAAAAAACTTAATCACTGAAATATTGTTACAATGTTTTCCTTTTAAATAATAATGTCTTAAAGAAGGTGTCCGGCAAGCAAAACATTGTGCATTATATGTTTGAAAAATAATTATCGCGCCCAAATCACGTAGTAATATAGAACAAAACATCATACTTATCTTAAAAACCGAATAAACACTGCCATCTCTCAACATGCCATTTTAAAAATTCGCGGCAATCGAAAGTCCCGGCATCAATGAAGTCATAGTTATACAATGCACTTGCGTAAATTTGAGCACCAATAACCATGACGTCATTGATCTCGGGACTTTCGATCACCGCGAATTTCAAAAATGGCATGTTGAGAGATGGCAGTTTTTTATTCATTTTTATGATAAGTATGATGTTTTGTTCTATATAACTTCGCGATTGTGGCCTTAATAATTATTTTACTAACATATAATGCACAATGTTGTGCTTGCTGGAGACTTTCTTTAAGTAGGAATAGGCTATCATCCCAAATGTATTGCAACAAAGTTTTAAGAACTTTCCATTAATTTTATAACCCTAGAATACCAAAAAGCTAACACAGTAGTTCAATAGATTCCCAGTGTTTTCTCTCCATTTGCAGCTTGCAAGGTGTCCTAATACTTTTGGTTACTAGTGTATAAGCCACTGATAACATATCATCATAACCAATCAGTGGACAAGATATATGTTCGCAGAGCTTCAATGATTTATAAAGAGCACTAATATTTTTAGCAAAGAGGCCTTTGATTTGAGCTAATGGAGGGCGCACGCAATCAAGCTGTTATAATGTCAGGAGGTCTCGGACAAGATGATCGAAAGACTTGATAATAGGCCAAACAAAGAAGAAAGTCTGTCTCAGAAGCCCGCCCGCATTGGTATGTGAAATAAGCTACGGCGCGTAGGTCTATGTGCCGAGGGCTATATGGATTTTTTTTTAATTTAAATTTTTTTAAATTTTTTTTTATGGATTTTTAAAAATAAGGTTTAAAAAGTTCTCTGTAAGCTTGGATTAGAAGGGGGAAAATCGCAACAACAAAAAAAAAAATGCATAGCACTTAACTTATTTGCAAAATGTTTCTGAAACAGACTTTCTTCCTTGTTTGGCCTAATAGGCTAAGGTATCGCTTGAACAATCTTACCAATTATTGCAACCATCTGGATCGGGTACTGAGGCACCTGGAAGGTAGTATTTGCCATTCACAAAACAGGCTATAGAAATAAACAAAGTTTGTAAAGTCATATTATCCTGTGTTTGTCTAAGAACTATAATTTATTTCCTTCAATATTTTGTAGTTTTTTTTAGTTATGACAAAATTATAGACATTCAACAAAAATATGTTTATAAAACAGTCAAAAGGGTAACTTATTTTGGCAGCTCCATCATGTAACCTTTTATCTAATGAGTATCTTACCACCCCAGTAATATGTGACGTGTTCTACCGAAACCAGACGGAATTGGGCAGAGCTCCAAACTGAGAAATAGCTCAAAACCTAATTGAGGGTGATTTTTTGTGAATTTGAGTTTCTTGTAAATAATTATTCTTCAGAGTGTTTATAACATTATTGTGAAAGTTTCAGATTAAAAAATCAAACCAACAAAAAAACAAAATGCAATTTTTGTTTGTTTAATACATTGTAAGTACATCTTTAAAGTACGATATCTCTGTTTGGAGTTTTCATAAAGAAGGACTTGAAAATGATTTAACTCCCCTTTGGGAAGTCTGATTAAAAAAAAAAAGTACCATTGTAAAGCTGAAGATCTAATCAATTACTAACTCAATTTTGATATCTTGCCCAATTGTGTCTGGTTTCGGTAGAACACGTCACATATATCCCTTTTTACAAGGGATCCATAAACCATTTAATTGATAAGGTTTTTTTCTTCTAATTTATTGATGAAATCATTTAAACTTAATTCTGAATAATCTATAATAATGCCCAAACAAAGCGATACTACAATGAGGGAGGGTATTGTTATGGGGTGGGGTGGGGTGGGGTGGGGTAAGGGGTAAGGAGGAGGATGTCATCCTGGTCTCCAAAGAGTGTACACGATAGCAAATCTTAATTTCTTCCAAATAAATCAAATCTTTGTGATTTCCCATGTGGTTTCAGTCAACATTGACTTTGGGAACGCATGATCGTTCCAAAAATCGCAGTAAAGGGGGTGCTTTGTACCATGTCCGCGATTAGAAAGTGTCCTTGAAATGGTAAAAAAATGGAGGCTATTTTCAGACAAAATGTCTTAGCTTTTGGACGAGAAGGGGGGGTCAAATTAGCCAAATTGTCTATGAAACGCCGTAAAATAGGGGGGTATTTCAAGATCCTGGAACGATCATGCATTACCCCTCTGAATATGAAGAGAGAACGCCGGTGATTTCCCAGTTTTTAAAAAAGTGAAAAAGGATGAAGAGATCATAAGAAGTTGCAGCGTGTTGGCGCAGCGGATTGTTCTCTCGCCTTGCACCAATGAAACCCGGGTCAATTCTGTGCACGACCGCGGGCTTTATGTGCATTTGGTTTATCACGATCCATGCACGCTTTCGCAGGTTTTCTCCGGGTACTCCGGTTTCCTCCTGCTTTCAAAATCAGTGATCAGTTGTTTCGGTTATCAAAAACTTCCTTGACTCAATGGTATTTGGGGAGCTGCATTGAAAAATGGTGGATGTTACAATCTAAGTGCGGATAGTGGTTTGCGCCTGAATTGGCTGCACCCTAGATGATGCGATCTGATTCTGATGATTCACCAGCAGCGAAATTACAGCGCTTTGAACCCTTTGGAAAAGGCGCTATATAAATACTGAGTATTATTATTATTATTATAGAGTAGGCCTACTAAGCTGAACAAACAGGGTCTACAAGATGAAGTATGCGATGCGTAGACCATATGTACATGTCATTACTGTTCTGTCTAAACTTGGTAACTCCATCTGGCTCTTCAGCATGTATAAAGTAATACTTCCTATGTATAACCTTGGGCAGTCTGCTTTAAACATGTTCAAGGGCCCTGAACGTGTGTAAAGCAATACTTCCTATGTATGTATATAACCATTGGGAAGTTTTACTTTATGCTGAAAGGCCAGAAATTGTACACATTTTGAGTGAAATTCTTACTGTCGTTCGCCGGCTTTTTACAGGCGTGGCCACATCCGTTGGAGCAGCATTTCTCTCCCCCTTGACAGTCACCATCGCTGGAACATCCCTCCACGCAAATACCCATCATGCCTTCTTCTACAGCGGGGCATATACCAGGCTTGGGCACTATGGTAAATCAAAAGTAATAGATATATTGATATTATTAGACATACAATTTCTGGAGTAATATGTCCAAGTGTTAAGATTATGTCTATATATCTTATATGTGTTCCCATCCATTTTGTTTTGGACCAGTGATTTTGGCATTTCGCCGGTAATAAATCATCGAAGATTTTGTCAACCGCTGTCTATGTGGTCCATTTTCAGGGTTATGAAGGTTAGTTTATGCCCTTGGAGCATAATTATATCCTTTGCAGTCTTTTAATTGGACCACATAGTGGGAAATAAACGCATCCTTAGATGATTTATTACAGGCGAAATGTCAAATCACCGGTCCAAAAGTGTTAAGGGACTGGGAACATAATGTTGGGCTCATCGCATAGGGCGGCTACGCAACAAAGTGACTCCACATACACTTATTTTTCTTGGCCTTAGAAGATTCTAATAATCAGTGAACGATTGATGTCCCACTCCACTCGATCGCCGTAACTGCTCGTGTAATGGAACAGTCCTTCTTTCACCTTGTGATTATATTTCGACCACTCATAACCAGTTTTTTTGTACACTATTTTAACTGATTTTAAAAGCACATAAAATCATATACAGTCATCACAATAAGTAACTGACCAGGTAATAAACATGCTGATAACTCTAAAAGTATAACTCATACATAAACATATTTAATTATAAAGTTGTTGAGAAATTTCTCTTCTTAAATTTGAGATATTACACGCTACGAATGGTTGATTAATGAGGAAGTTACGATCCCAAACGTTAGGGCAAGTCTGATTTTCATTTTAACATTTTCTTTTCAACACGGGGAGAGTACGACAGGTAAAGTGTGTGTGCCGTATTGATCAACCGTAACAATGCCGCGGCCGACTATCCAACAACCAGGCCATCGACGGGTGAATGGTACTACCACTACCAGTAATCAATAATTTGCCGGTCTGAGTCCTCGTGTTGAAAATGAAAATGTGAAAATGTAAATCAGACTTGACAGTACATTTGGGATCGTAACTTCCTCATTAATCAACCATTCTTAGCGTGTAATATCTCAAATTAAAGAAGAGAAATTTCTCAACATGTTTATAATTCAATATGTTTATGTATGAGTTATACTTTTAGAGTTATCAGCACGTTTATTACCTGGTCAGTTACTTATTGTGTTGACTGTACATGAATCAAATGACATTCATGTGTACATACGGCGACGATAGTTGCCCCTCCCCTGTTGTATGGGCCCGACCAATTCATTTTTATTTTATTATTGTGCACATTTTTAGGGAAACTCTAGGAAAATCTTTGAAAAATGTTGAATTTTCTTTTTTGAATTTTTAAAAAATGTTTTTAAAATGTTTTGAAAATGTATTGAAATTGTTTGAAAATTGTTGAATATTCACAAAAATTCCTGAAAGTTTTGAAGAAAAAAAAGAAATGCTGACCAACCGACCCTACAACCTGGGAGGTCTGTTTGCTGGTAGAACAGGGGACGGTTGATTTATCTCATGACATATCCCATACAGTTCAAACTATACAAAACTAATACCCTAGAAAATCAGTTGAGGATCAATGATGATACGGGCATTGGTTCCAAAGAATTGATCAAATGAGTTCAGACCATGAATATATTTAGATGTGTTTACGCACTTGGTTTGTGTATGTTGAAGTGCGTCTAAAGCAAATGACTCATTTTTATTTTTCTAACCAAAATTAAAGGTGTATGTTCCGATCACTTTTTTTTGGCTATGAATTTTTTTTCACATCAAGATATTTTGATATCAGAAGAATCCCCATATTTTTCTCATGATGTCTGTAAATCTTAGGGGACAGAAATGTTCCATTTAGAAATTATAGGCTAAAACGTGGTGAATTACTGAAAAAGGTGGTTAACCACCTGCCAGTTTGTGTACTACTCAATGGGCAAATGTGCTTCTAAATAAGAACCATTGGATTTATGCAACTCAAACTTTGGAATGCGACAATTCTAAAAACATCAAGTTGAAAATCGGGCCAGAAATCAGAACATCTACCTTTAACACGATCTATAATACAAATAGCAAAAGTAGCAAGTTTTAACTTAAAATACTTCCTAAACTGTATTATGGGGGATGTGCGCATTCTCACACAAATGATAAATCATCATGGAACCATTTGAGATGAGCTTGCAATTATACAGGTCTGCTTTATAAAAAATATATAAAAATAAACCCGAATACTTTCACATTGTGTACAACAATAACACTAACCCGGACACACTTCAGACCTTGGCAAACTTAGAATTTTAACTTTTTTCATAAAATTAAAAGGCCTTTATTCCGTAGTTAAAAAAAATCCCACAATCAACCAACCATCAAAAAACTACTGAAGTGTCACTTTTGTTATTGAATTCTATAAAGACAAATTTGTAATATTAAACACATTTATCAAGATGTTTCTTTAATTCACTATTCCCAAGTAAGGGTATGGGTGTGGCTGTTTAGTTGTGCGCTGAATTTGGATACAAGATAAAGAAACGATCAAAAAAAATTAAACATGACAAAAATACAAGTGATTCTATTCTATTTTGTTTCAACTTGTTAATTATGGCAAACAAATAATATTTTTATGACTGTTTTAGTGGTTACAAAGCATACACTTGTGTATTTTTATAGAAATTTGACCTTTGCAAGGAAAGGTTTTAAATGTAATCTTCAATGCACTTGAAACAGTTTAGTACAGGATGTCATTTGATTGATTTACTTTTCCAAAAAAGGGTGCGGGAATATTATTATTATTCCTTCTTTCGGTTAGTTTACGATTACACATGAACAAACAATGTGTTTGATGCTTGGTATATGGCTTGTGTATTGTCACACATATACAAATTGTAGAAACACAAACAAAATTATGTACATAATCTGCAATTCTACATTACATAATGAAAAGTAAGATGCAATTTTAGTGATTTTTTCAACAATATATCGCAATATATGCAAAACAGACAATACTTTTAAGTATGTCGTACAGTATGCAAGGGAATCGTTTGAAAACAATTATTTGTTTTGATTATAGTTATTCCCTGTTTATTAAAATGCCTTTGTGTGATGGTATGGACATTAAAATAATTGATTTTTAAAAAATGGGAAAGAAATTATACTTTATTTTAAGTACTAGTTTAACCAGGATATGGATGTAATTTGCCCGGGGTTGATTTTAAGGGCATCAATCAATATTTTGACTAGCTCTAAAAGGGTGGTCAATTAAAATGTATACCTTTTCTCTAAATATATATGCTTTAATATAACAACCTATGGTAAAATCATGAATTAAACTATTACAGTATAATATGGCACAATTGCAGTAATCAGTAACAAAACCAATGATAGTAAAGATGGTACTTTAAGTAGGTGAAGTATTGATTCTGCTATTGGCACTGTGCATTTAGGGTTTTATCATTAAAGTAGGAGTGGGCTATTATAGAGGGTCATTTTTAGGTCATAGTTTCAGATCACGCTTGCTACATGATTTTTTGATGACTTTATGCGTACTGACAACATTTTCGAAAACAAAAATGAAAAAAATGCGAAATCCAGGGTGCCCCGGCCAAAAAACCACAAAAAGTCGGCCATTTTGGAAAAAAAAGTCTTTTGATCACAACTCAGTCATTGTTGGTCTAATTTATTTGATTTTGGTGGCAATACCCATGTTTAAGGGTACAAGATGTCATTCTATGCTGGTTTCGTCTCATATAATCCCTTCGTTTTCTTGTAATAGCTGATTTTGGTCAAATTTGGACTGTGAGGGCGCTTTGCAAAAAAAGTAGCTATCGCATTAATAAAAATGAATTTGAATACATGAAATATGTTAAGAGTGTGTCAAGAAACATTGTCTGAAGATGCGAGCATGTTACCTCATTTCATTTACCGTGGCATCCCTTTTAAAATCACAAGAACGCGTTAAAAGCACTTCCATTGGATAGTACAGGGGTCAACGAACTTTCATTAGTGTGTGTTTCAATGGAGACAATTCAAAGATGTTCAAAATGGTGTAGCTTCAAAACAACAAATGGTATTTTACTAAGATTTTCAGGAAATGCCTAAAATGTAACTCCTATCATATTTCAACATTAGAATTTTAGATGCTTCGATGCGAAAGGTATTTACTTAAACAGCGCCCCCACAGGGCTATTTTCACTAAAAATGCCATTTTCAGGAAAACGAAACATCGTCATGCGATAAAAGTTGCATAAGATTGTTCCTTGTCCCCACAAACATGGGTATTGCCACCAAAATCAAATTGATTGGACCAAAATTGATTGATTTATGATCAAAATACTGTTTTTCCAAAATGGCCGACTTTTTGTGTTTTTTTGGCCTGGGCACCCTGGATTTTGCATTTTTTTCAATATATTTTTTGAAAATGTTGTCAGTACGTATAAAGTCATCAAAAAATCATGTAGCAAGCATGATCTGAAACTATGACCCTCTATAATAGCCCACTCCTAAATTTAAAGGCATATTATGTGATCTTTTCCAGGGAACGCCCTCAATCCTCGAGAGAAAAAATGGAAAGCAGATTTACTGTCGGAGTCTGCGCCGACAACTTATTTTACTCTAAATTCACTCTAAAACCATGATTTTGAGGTAATTACGAATCGTATCGCTCTGTAACTTGGAATATATTCATGATTTATGATCCGAAATGTAAATCTGCAAGTTAATCTAGACATGAATACTGTAATTTCATTGGTTAATAGCCCAAAAGGATATTTCTGCATCATACAGATCTTTTTAACAGTTCTGTATGGTTTACCTATTATAAATTCATGTGTACTGAATGATAAATTTGACAATTTGTTATCCCCGTTTGTTCTCATGCACTATGACAAACATGCAATACGAAAAACACCATTAACCCTAACCCCGGCTTAGGATTTTTGACCGGGATCACAATTTTCGAGGAAAAAACACCAACTAAATCTCCGGGAACCTGCCGGGATTCGATCCGGGGACCCTCCGTTCTCAAGCCCCACCTTCCAACCACTAAGCCACGGCCCTCAGCTACACATTCGTGCAGCATACTGCACTCATTATATAGGCTCGGTTGACTACGTCATCGAAAACCAACGGCGCATGCGTTTGGAGAGGGACTTTGGATTAGCATTTTTTAGCACTCAGGGGGGTTAGGGTTAATAAGCTTTTCGCATTGCATGAATAAACAGGGGATAATTATATATAATCAAAACAAATAATTGTTGATAATTTCAAACCATTCCCTTGCATTCTATACGACATCTGCATGACTGTGACAGTGTTGTACACCTGTTGTTTTGGAATGCAGAGTGTTGCAAGACCCGAGCGCTTATGTTCATCCAAAGGTTGAATGCGAGCGCTCGGATCGTAACGCTCAGATCAACAATGATTTGTTTTGAGTATGAGGATGGCAATCAGGCCAAAAAAAGTCTGGCCGTTCGGTCGATTTTCCTTTTTTTTTCGCGGACAAATGTTACTGACAGACCGTGATTCATGACAAGACAGAATCGGTAAATGTCAATTTGACGTTTCTAGCAGTGTTTCCACATTGCAGGTAATTACCCGGAATTCGGGTAATTTTGGTTGTTTCCAGGTAATGTTCGGGTAATGAAATAATTCCAGGTAATTCCGGGTAATCCGGAAATTTCAAAACTGTGATAATATATCCACCCTTTTCTTCTTTTTTTAATTAATATTTGGTTCCACGTAATAATATTAAACAGTTTTGCCAACCTTAGCGACAATCACCCCCTGGTCCATTGTATTACTTTCAAAACACAAAATGAGCGCCCTCTGTGTAGACCATTCATTGATTCATTCATTATTTAACCACTCATCTCCCGTGTACATATTATTTTTTTGATGCGGAATTCGGAGTTTCTCAATACATTTAATTCTTGCATTTCTTTATGACCTCTAAATTTGTTAAACAGCCAAAAACTGCACGGATATAGCAATTTTGAAGATTTCAGGTAATCCCATCAAATTCCAGGTAATCTGAGACTCTATTCCAGGTAATTTTTTTTGAGGTGTGGAAGCACTGGTTTCTAGTGTGATAATAGTTGAAAAGCAATAGATTCAATCAAACTTATTCATTTCAAGCAGAAAATAGAAATATTTTGACAAATTGGGTAAAATTTAAATCTTAAAAAATAAAAAAATACAAATCTGACCCTGATTTTTGAGATTTTAGGGTTGGTATGAGGGCAACACAAAAACAAAATGGCAATGATTTTGATGAGGGCACTGTACCTTCTGGCATCTGACATGTCTTGCCGCATCCATTTGAGCAGCATTTCTTGGGCAATTCACAGCTGTGATCTTCGTCGCATTCCTGGACACAGGCACCCATGGTATCGCTAGCAACAGCTGGACATTTGCCTTCTCTCGGTGCTGATATAGAAAAAGGAAACACACAATGAGAAGTTTAGTGAAATGAGCTAGTGAAAGTGTTGACGAATAGTTGACCCACAGGTCAAGCAGTTACGGCCTTTTGACCGTGGTCTCTGTGCGACCCGGGGGTATTTAGCATTTTTGATTAGATTTCGTCGTCAAGGCGTACGGCTTAATTGCGTCTCACTTAAACATTTTCACACAACGTTTGAATGCACATACGGGAGCCCGATGCGTCTCTTTTGGATGGCGAAAATCTGTCGCGTTGCTGAATATTTGCAATTCCAGCGCAGCCGTATGGCACAGCGCAGCACAGTTTCATGCTCACATCATTTTTTCATTGAGTGTGGATTGTCACAATAACAAATTGCGTCGGATTTTGGATTAGGGGGCCAATGCAACTTCTAGAGTTTAGTATTCTTTGGGTTGACCACATTTCCCTGTCCTGCAAAGCCGTTGTGTTGAGTCTATATCAGGTGAAAGCCCTCGCTGAGAGCTAGGTTTAGATTGAAAAGTATTGTCGAATGGTTCACCACATTTCCCTGTCCGACGTCCTGCAAAGCCGTTATGTTGATTTTTTATCAGGTTAAGCCCTTGCTGAGAGGGCAGGTCTGTCTGTTTTTTTCTCTTTTAACTTTGCAAAGGTATCCATCGAACATATTTTGACAATAGTGTTTCAGGTTTATTGAGATCCCCCCTCTCCCTATATTAACATGATTAAGTGGGATGTAAAACAATATTATATTTAAAAATATATTGAAACATATTATAATTACAAAAAACAGTCATAATAAAAGGAGAATGATAATATTTTGTATGATTCCATTTCAAGAGATTTGAAATATACTAAAATAGTTGCATCATTTTCAGAAAGAAAATACAGAAACCAGTCTTCCCATGCATAGTTCATCCAAGGTTGCCAAAACCTGTCCGGTACTACCATCAATACAATATGTGATGAAATCACATGAACTATGCACACAACACCCTCATGCATCACTGAAACAGCAATTGATACATGGTTATTCATTTCAGTCACATTTCGGCGTTGTTTCAGATTGCAATGGATTTTTTCCAGTGCTTATATTTCATAGCAATTCACACATTCCATATTCAGTCATAATTTGTAGGCGCATTATTTCAATGATGCTGTTTACCGTTCCTAGAGTTATACACTTTATCATTATATTCCATAAAGGATAAAGAGGCTACACAGGGCAAATATAAGACCAGTTTAGGCCTGGAAAAAATGTGGAATTTGGGAAGCTCCTTTGGGAAATGTGGGTATTTGGAGGGAAATTTGGGTATTTGGAGGGAAATAATTTTGGGGTATTTGGAGGGAAATAATTTTGGGGTATTTGGAGGGAAATAATTTGGTTTGCTTCCCGGGAAATATACATTTTTTCCAGCCCTGAAGACCACAAAGAAAAAAATCTGTTCTACAGGCAAATGACCCTCTCAGGTAAGGTCGGTCGGTCGGTCAGCCATTTTATTTTCGTTTGGTTTTTCCAAAATAATCAGAAAATGTTGGTGAATTTTCAGAAATTGTGGAAATGTTTAAAATTGCAAACATTTTCATAAAATTTCAAAATGTTGCAAAAATATTTCAAAATGGTGCAAAAATATTTCAAAATGTTGCAAAAATATTTCAAAATGGTGCAAAATATTTCAAAATGTTGCAAAAATATTTCAAAATGTGCAAAAATATTTCAAAATGTGCAAAAATATTTCAAAATGTTGCAAAAATATTTAAAATTGTTGTAAACAAATTGCACATATTTTCCAAAAATTTACGCTAAAAAATTGGTCGGTCGGGCCCGTAGAACATTGTTATTTGTTTGTGGCTTCTGGTTTCTCCATTTTATTTCATTAAAAAATATACCTGGTTTCATGCAGAGTGGAGTGCAACCGGTCCAGCAACATTTATCCACACCATAACAATCCATGTCCGTCTTGCACAAAAACGTGCCTTTGACACATAAGATATTGTCTTCGTCTATAGCCGGACAATCCCCTGGCTTGGAGGCTATACATTTAGACAGTGACAAAGATACAAGATGAAGCAGCCCATTACTGATGTAACCTGGTTTATAAAGTTCACTAACCTGGTTTAGTGCAGTACGGACTACATCCAGTCCAGCAACATTTCTCGACGTTTTCGCAATCCATGTCCGTTTTACATGGATTTATTTGGTTGATACACATGATTTGGACTGGGTCTATTGCTGGACACTCGCCGGGTTTGGACGCTAAACAGTGACAAGGGGCATAAAAAAGTGAACATTTACATACTACAAATATTTTAGAACATTTTTTTTCTTCATTTTCCAAACAAAAATGTATGTTTTAGGTGTACAACTGTTTACATATTAGTACAACTGTCTTTATTTTCTCTGGTTTTCCATGTCTAATTCCATCAATATCTCAAAATGCATTTCACCGACAACGGCCCCTTTTGCCGCGACAGCACACATGGATACAATGCAAAAGCTCTTCCACTAACCATTCTGACATGTGTAAAAATGCCAGTAGCAGCATATACCTATGTTATCTAAGTCCCTGATCCCCCACCAGGGTGAAGTTGATAAATGCAAAGATCTATAAAGTTATACTTGACCTTTGACATGTGTGATGCGCCCAATATGACAGAATTTCTGTCCCCCTCCTCGACCCATAATGGTAGCATCTATAGTTACTTTTTGCCCTTTGACATATGACCACTTAGTATTACATCTGATCTCAGGCTACCCCCAACCCCTTTCTTACATCCAGATCAAAAAGATACACTGCAAAAGCTCTACTTCTTGCCCATTGACATATGTGACCACACATTGTCATGTACATAATTTCTGGCATACTCTCTTTGTTGGAGCGTACCCATTTAATCTAAGGCTACCCCAAATCATTCCTACATCCACAAACAAAAGAATACACTGCAAAAAGCTCTACATTTACTTCTTGACAGAATTTTTTACTCCTGATTACAAACCTCATTTCACGCCACACTTAGGCCTAAAAAAATTAATTGTTGTATTGCCCACAGCGCCCGGTCCGAAATTTTCAAAAATAGGACCGGGTTTTTGTTTTTTTTGTTTTTTTGTTGTTTTTTTTTTAAATACATTTCTTCAATATTTTACCTGTTTTCTGTGCGAAAAATCTCTATCCAAGTAAGTTTTTGTTACAAAGCTACACCAAACTCTTTCATGAACCACAAGAACACCGAATAAACTGGGAATATACTCCGAAAAAAAATCATCCGTTCACCATGACATCCCTCGCCGAGTCAACCATCAGAAACACAACAAAAATATAGCTCGAAGCATCTTGGCCCGATTCACGTTTTTGGACCCCGGTTTTTTAATATTTACGAAATGAATCGTATTGGATCCACGAAGGACCATCGAAATCTAAGTGTCGTCTTGCGGCAAAAATATAATACAGTGCACTTGATGTTGTACATATTTAGCATTTTATATTTAAATAATAAAACAAAGAAAACACGAGAAGAAAATAAATATGAGTTTACAAATATTTATTCAGGCATTTAAAAGTAAATACGATACAAAAATAGTATAAAACGTATCTTTTTTGCATTTTCTTACGTAGTTACATTTAGTAAAAAACAGCATCAGCTATACGGTACGGAATGTTTGTAGAATGACGGGCTGTGTAAACCACGGGCTGTCGATACGCGATATGCGACGGTGTTTTGATTTCTTTTAGTTTTGGCTCGCTTGGAAAATGGATTCTTTCGCAGTTTGTATCACCGGATCAAACCATTTAATGGTTCGTTACCAATGCTGTGAAGACGACCTTTGGAAACAATGTCAGAGCACAAAGTCACGTGTACATGTGTTTGAGATTGAGAACAATAAAACAAATGAAAGAATGAACTTGATTCTCATTGTACTTGATTTATTTATATTGACTCCCTGAGTTTATTTCTGATTTAAAACCTTAGCTTCATTCTTTTAAACTGCTGAAAGCTTAATTTTTGGGAAAATGGGCCTATAAGTAACCTTTTAAATGGAATCTGTATGAGATATTAAAAAAAAAATTAAAAAAACCCTACCTACCGACCTGTCTAAAAAATTTCACTTGAGGGCAACACACAATTAATTTTTTTAGGCCTTATCTTGGCAAATACCCAACTGAACCCAGGCTACTGAGTAATATCAATGTCTGGCTACTCTCCAACTCGCTCCCTTTGCTTGCTGGTAGCAGTGAATGCTACACACTAATATTTACCTATTAAATTTTCGAACAGATCCCCTTTGATTTTTTTTAATTTGATACAATGTACAACTCTTCACTATTCACTTACATATCGCCCGTTGACATGTGTGACCGCACCCGTTACGGCAGCATTTCTGACTACCGATGCAATCCGCATCCACTCCACACTCATCTACGCAGATCCCCATTTGATCTAGGGCGACTGATGGGCAGTATCCACGTTTTGTAGCTGTAACAGAAAGATATAACGCATCAGAGAAGGGAAGTTTAATATGACAAGTTATTTAAAGGAGGTGTCCAGTTAGCATAACATTGTGAACTACACTGCCGCGCAAAAGTATTTTCTCCCTGGAAACTTGCAAGTTATCACTGTGTTGTCAACAAAGTATTAAACCATCAGACCAAATTACCATTTCATTGTGTTCATTGTACACTTTATACCAATAAATTCATGTTTCCTATTCAGATTCTTGATTTAAAAGCATTACAATTCATGATTTTATCGAGCAAGTCAAAGTTCCAATGTAAAATCGCCGTAGTAAATCACCTCATGAATATTAATTAGCTCAATAATTATCGGCAGTGTAACGCTATGGGAATTTTCAACTAAGATCAACTGGTGTTGGAAAACTCCATGTGCAGAAATATATAAATGATAATTGGCATGCGCAGTTTATTGGAATACCTACAGAAGGAAATAATTATTCATACAACACAACAATCTTATTTATAACTGTTGACATTTGACAGATAAACAACATTTGATAAATAGAACTAGTTGACATGTTTTTGTTGAACTGATAAATAAAACGATTATTGCATGTAAAAAAATATTGAAATGTTTTGATATAACACAGCAATTGCACAAACATACCCATAACAACGAAGTACACATGTGGCAAGTTATTTACAGCAAGAACTGTTTAAATAGATGAGATCTGTTTTTCCCTCAAATCAAATTTGTTTAAAATAATTGTTTCCAAATATTTTGGTCAACATTCTGTTAAATCTAAATAATGTTCATTTGCATTTTGTTTTTGAATTTATTGTTTTGTTGTTTTTACCTGAACTTTAAAAAGATGATGCTCACCACATACATGTTTTAGTCAACCATTTAATAAAAGGGTGTGTGTTTTTTATTCTTTTCATTTTTGTCTCCTTGTACATGTATTATTTATTGTACTACAGTGTATGATTTTTTTCTCAAAGTTGCTGGTACTTGTGCAAATTCCCGCAATGCATAAATACGTCATCCACCACACACAATACTGCACTGGAGATAAGATAATGATATTATTTTTCTGAAAAATGGAGCCAAAACCAATAACATTGCTGGTATAGGATGCTCTTTGTAAATAGGCAGTCAATTACAAAGACAGGTATACACATTTCAAATAGAAATTGATTGTATAACCATATCATTTTCTATTAAGTTTACTGTTTTCACAAAAATATGGAATAAAATTCAGCCCATGGTACAGGGCTTTTTGCTACTAGCACTAGTGAATTTCATGATACATGTACAAAGAAAATAAAATGGTATTTTTTAATTCTTTATTAAAATCATATCGTATCAATCCAAAGTCATGTTGTCATCAATACGCTATTATAAAACTTAGAATATGCTATTTTTTAAATTTATAACCCAGATTGATCCTTGTCAATTTTCAATACATATTCCAAAATGGTGTGACAGATCACTGCAACAACTTATTTAAAGCGTGTTACATCCAATTAGGCCAACAACAAAAATTAATGTTGTCCTCCACAGCTTTCAGAGAGGAGGGGCGGGCGGGCAGAATTTTTAAATTTTAATTTGTTTTTTTTAATTTTCTTATACCAGCGGAAGCTCAAAGTTCAGCCAACAAGAAGTTGTAATCACTCTAAGAGTCGCACATATGTTATAAACACATAATTTAATATTCAATGCGATTTAAACTGTTTCAAAAAAAAATCTGAATTTTTTTTTTTTTACATTTTAGTACATAACAAAACAGTTGTTTTAGTTTTCTGGGACCAAAGTCACAATAAAAAAAATATTTATTTAAATATTTTTTTAAATAAACATTTAGTTTCCCTTCAGAATCCCAAGATTTTTGGGGTTTTGCTACAAGATGACTATATATGAATCGTTAATGCCACAGCTGACAAATGTGCATTTGTGTTGTTTTTTAAATAAAATTTAAATTGTTTTCACTTTTGTTTGCACCTTGATCGTATCATAGTCTAATTTAGAATCCCTTAGCATGAACAGTGAGAGATGCTGGTCTTAGCATGAACAGTGAGAGATGCTGGTCTTAGGTCTTCTATAAGGACACAACTCGTCTCGTTGTTAATGCTAACAAACGTGCAATAGGCCAAACAGCATTTTCGCACTTAGGCCCTAAGCTATGGAATGACCTCCCCATTTTTATTCGCAATGCCTGTAGCGCACATTTGTCAACAAAATTGTGGCTTTGGAATTACATTTTTTCTGATTTTTGAATTTTCAAGAAAATGGGGGGTCTTAAGAGCTGATGCAGGCTCAAAAGGGTCTTAAGAGCTAGCAGAAGAGAGTGAAAAGGGGGGTCTTTAGGGCAGCGCATATCTATAGCCCTTTCCAATGTCAGAGCCCCTCGGACTACATGTAACTTCAACTATCAAAGTACGGTACTTGGAACTTACATTGCCGAGACCTGTGTGAAATCAAATTAAAACCAACTTGACCTTTCATGTGAAAACAAATGTCAAAATCCTTTTCCTCCCCTATATTCAGTTGTAAGGTGACGTTTATTTGTAAATATTACTATGGTTTGTGGAATGTATTTATTGACTAATTGTCAATGCATAGAATAGTAGAGGCACAAAATAAACATGCCATGCTATCACAGTCAGCGTGTTTTCCCTATCTTCTTATCTAATATTGATATAAATATAAATAATATTCAAAAACATTAATCTGCTTTCAATTTAATTAGGCCTATTGTTTTGGTTTTTGTTTAAGTGTGTGTTTTGTTGCGTTATATTGTGTTATGTTGTGCTTTGCTGTGCTATATGCTGTGTTGTGTTCTGCTTTGAATGATGAAAAGAAGTTGGACATAAATGGGATAAAAAGGGATTTTTTAAAAGAAACTTGGTGCCTAAGGGAAAAGCTGACAACTGTTTAAATAATATAGTTTACCATCTATTAAAAAGGTTTACTATCTATCGCTTATACCTAAGTCAAATGCCAGTTGTTTATTTTTATAAATACATGTAGTTATGAGTGAACATACATGTCCAAACTTCTTTCAAGCCTCGAATTAAGCGGGAGCTAAGAGTTTTTACCAACCGGTTGCTAAGTTTTACAGCAAGTATAGGACTTTAAAAAAAAAAATCAAAACGAAAGTACGAAAGAGGCATTAAAGAAGCAATCTGGGAGTAATATGAACGAGCAAAAGCGTAACAATTTTGTTCCGTACATGAGTTGATAGAAATTATTTGATATATTTAGAAATCAGTACTATTCAGTGAATATTGCTTTATACTGTAGGGCACTTCCGTAATTAGGCAACACAAATTGAAAAAATTGAAAAAAAAATGAAAATCGTCGAACTAACCTAATTTATGTATCATATCAAAGGTTATGGGTTGTAGTTTCATGATATCATTTGGAATTTGACCTAACATTCTCGGTTTGGCTGATTTTGAGGTTGTTGCGGACGTACGGCCATTTTTTAGTAGAAATCGCACCATGGAAGTGCAATTATTTCCATGAATGAACTAAGGCAAGTATTACAAATTGATACAATCAATAACAACAATGAACATGTGTTATGTATCATATAAAATAGTGACTTAAAATGACCAAATATTTATGAATTATGCCTTTTGGATTAAATTTGGTACCTTTTGTTGCGGACGTACGCTTCCCAAAAGCTGCTACTTTTAACCACTCCGTTCAATACTTTGGCAATGTTGGAAACCAATGAAGTAAGTATTTTTCTAAAGCTGATGATTCATACTTAATGTTTAAAACTTATTTTGTTCTGTATCTGTTTACATATTTAATACATGGTCTCTTGAAGTGTTGTGGACGTACATCTGTGAATTATTTCACAGATGTACGTCCGACACACTAATATGTACGTCCGCAACGGATAAACATCGGTCAATTTTAACTTAAAGATAAAGGTTCTGATAATTTTCTCTGTTTGTTTTCTTTAAGTTTGTCCCTCTTACAAACAAAACAATATTAGTTTTCATTACAGACCTGAACACTTCAGAGAACTTTTGATAGGAATACAGGTTTGCTGAAAAAATCACTTTCTCTGCGTACGTCCGCAACGGAGGGTTTTCACACCATATCTCATTAACCGAAAATGGTACAGCAAAGGAATTTTCAGGTTTTATACTCCTACTAGAGATACTTGAAACCCAGGTGTTACCGGTTGCCAGATGAAGGAGATCCATTGATACAACGTAGCATTGGGCTTATTCTTACTTAATATTCTGGTACCCCCCCCCCCCCTCGCCCCCCACCCACAATAAATAAATTAAGTATATATTATTCAATGTGTGTGCCAAAAATATAATGAGCATTAATACATAAAGTCTGTAACAATCACTCACACTCTCAGACTTTGTACTTTGACTGTTTACCCTATATTATTCAGCTGATATACTTTCTCCAGCTGCTCTAACCTTTACTAAGGCCAAATAAAAAAAATAGTAGTTTCTCTTCCTCGCGGGCATCCGTTTTGGTTGCCGCATCAAGAAAAGTTTTTGGTTTTTTTCTATTTTTTCATTGTCTTTTCAAGACATTTTCGAAAATCTGAGTCAGTTTCACAATCTATCTGCACTTTTACCTAGCGGGAACCCTGTGCTAAATTATAAATACTGTGATAAGTCTTTTTAAAAGCATCAAATCCTCTGGAATATTCTCCGCCATCTTTGATCGGCCATTTTGCAACAAAAAAAGTGCCAGCATCCTCCGTTTTTTAAAAAGTTCGGACGAGAAACTAGATTTTTTTTACTAGGCGTTATAGAGAACTAATTTTAAAATATCTTCATATAACGCATATGATAAACCGACCAAAAAATGTAAAACAACAAAGAAAAATGTATTCCCGGACATTTATCAGATAGCCTTTATGTATTACCTCATTTTGTACAGCTGGTTTTATGTACAGATAAGGAACTGGTTGGTTTCTTAACACAAAGAAGAGTCAAAATCCAAATTATTCGTTATACAAAACATTTCTTACAAAACGATTCAAATCTATAGAAACTTAAAACACTTTCCAGCTTTCAGCTACATGTATAGATATTATACTGTGATGATTGGCAACTGTGCTTGTATATGAATCATCATTATAGTGGGAAAAGGCAATTTGTAAACAGACAAAATATTTAGTGTTACTGTTATATTTATATGATTGGGATACAATTTGTGAAAGCTGACATGACATGTACATAATCAAGCTTCCCAACAAGATGTGCCTATTATTACTCTCAGATAACGGAACTGGACAAGACACGGGCAATGTGATAGATAGCTGGTCGGCTATTGCTGAGAGGATTTATTCCTTAAATACTACAGAATTCAACAATGTCAAATTTTATTTGACATTATTATTTGATAATACAATTATTGAACATCTAATAATATAGATGAATTGAATATATTAATTGATATCATACCAGTACATTTAAATATAATTTGAATCTATAAGTTCAAAACACAAGTGGAACCAAGAGTCCCATGATTGGAAGGTCATAATAGGAAATACCGACTGTTCAGTTTCATAAACAGTTTCGGTTAATCAATTTAAAAAGGCCTAGTAAAGTACCAAAAACCTAAAGTTAAATAGCGGATGATGCCGCACCAATTGATAATATGATTATGACCAATGTCATAATTTTACTAATTCATTAATTATAAGTCCCCCATGGAGACATCCGTACTGTTCAATTTTCGAAGGAAATGATACCAAAAATAATGTGAGAATTATTAATTGAAAATACATCATTATCACAATGGTTATCTTAATTGACCATTGGACGTGAATTAGACAATAGTAATTGGTATAAGATTTTACCTTATAAGTATATAATTTGTTCTTTAATCATTACTCGTTGATGATATTTATGATCGTAAAAAGTCAATAATTGGGATTTAAACCCATAAATGTTAAAGATTAATCCACACAAGTTGAGCATGGTGAAACTTGACAACCCCCCCCCCCCCTTTTGTTGTTGTTGGTGTTGTCAGGAAATGTAAAGTGTAAACACCAAAGTCTGAAGGGGAATGCTGTCATCTCGGTATAGGTGCATCTGAACTGAAATGTGAATGGCATATATGGCATGTGTGATTGCCATCTGGACATGCGATATGCATGTTTATTTATGTTGCGAGTACAATACAATGTAGCTCTGTGATTTCATTGTAAGATTTCCAGCGGGGGAGAATGAAGGACCATAATTAAGATCTGGGGGCGAGGAAAGAGGTTCCTTATTACACAAGATTTTGCTCAATGCGTTGGCGGATAATCGGAGGTCAGCAAAGATGTCAATCTCAACTCATTATAAACCGTAGCACATACGACGGTATAAACTCATGGATTGTATTAATATACATTTATTTATTTAATACATGTTTTACGCATTGAAAGATTCGGTCACAGCTGCTGGATACACCACTTCTTATATCATTATTATTATTGTTGCTAATATTATAATTACTGTACGAATTATTATGAACGTAATACGTTATTTAACATATGCGCAATATATCATCAGAACGTTGGACAATATGCTATATAATACACACTTCATGCCAAGAACGTCATAACATCCTTGTCCTTATTCTATTGTGCACAAATGAAAAATGACATACAAATTTCATAGATATCAAATCGTAATTGTACAAATAGAAATGGCAACATTGTAATACAGAACAAACAAATAATCACACCCTTGACCTAGAGATAGGCGAAAAACAGAGATAAAAACCCGGTGAGAATGGAAGAGCAAAAACACTCAAACGGGAAAAATGCCTCTGCAAATTCCTATCTGACCCCACTCGGTGGCGATCGAGCCGCGCAAAAACAACACATAGCTCCAAGATCATAATGTAATATAAAATAAGTACTACGCAGCTATTGGATAAATCTGAAACCTAACTATACCACTCGTGTGTAACACTATTTAAATAACGCATGATGCAAAATAACTAATCACATATTAAATGTTAAACCATACAATACTCTCCTAAACCAGTAACGAAGAGAATTTGTCATGTGTGCCTAAAAGTAATACTAATTTGATTGGAATGGCCGTTTATGGAGCATTTGTCGAGACATTTGGGTAAACCGGCAATGCACCAATACCATGATAATGTATACTATTTCGAGGCGCCGACATGAAATATCAAAATAAATACATACACCAATTGAGAACATTAATTACAGGGGCATTAAGAGATGTGGTGGAGGCAGCGCCCTCAATTACAAAATATATGATAAAAACTGGGATTTGTATATTTGTACAATATTGTATTACATGTGTGAACTAACACTTATAAGGATTAAGAAGAATCAGCCCTCTTTTTACAACAAAACGTCGATTCAAATATGCTGGTAGAGCCGCAACCAGCATTATACAAGGGTGGTATTCCACCATATTTAAAACATTGTTTTAATCAAGTTTTGCTGGTGTGTTTTTTAGTAGAAACAACAATAATGGCAATTTTAAATGTTCATCTTGAATTCTGAAGTAAATTTAAAATTTAAAAAAAAATTCAACATGACAATGTGTCCCATTAAGTACATTAGAATACATGGAAGATATTTCATCAAATAGTATAGACTGTGTTATATAAATGAGTTTTTAACAAGTTCTAAAATGAGATGAGATTTCCACAGCATCGAGTGTTCGAAGGTAAACATGGTAAAGTATTCCAGAGATTTGGTGCCAAGACAGAAAAGGCACGATCGCCGAGGCAAGAAGAAGTCCTTGAAACAGCAAGAAGTTGTTTGTTTGAAGA
This sequence comes from Ophiura sarsii, assembly GCA_035610835.1. Classification (NCBI taxonomy): domain Eukaryota; kingdom Metazoa; phylum Echinodermata; class Ophiuroidea; order Amphilepidida; family Ophiuridae; genus Ophiura; species Ophiura sarsii. Next base: position 76,201,071 of record CM069441.1, on the reverse strand, counting down.
TCGAACGAGTGCGAATTGGTTGATAGTGAACAAGAAGATCTGAAATATATATTGGTGAATTACAATTAGAGTTTTCCACGTCAACAAAGTATTTTAAGATGAATTCTTTCACGAACCGGTAACCAGTGCAGATCTTTTGAAACAGGTGTATAATGTGGTCAACTGTCCTTGTTTTTGTGAGAACACGGCGGCTGTATTTTGTACAAGCTGAAGTTTGTGTAATAGTTGTTTTAGAAATACCAATCAGGAGTGAATTTCCGTTGTTGGTTGTCAACCAGTCCACCGCCATTTAGTTGAGTCTGGCGCTGGCCAGCCCCATCGGATAATGCACCGATGATCCAAGTCCTCAGAGTCCACCTGTAGTAAAATAATAGAAGCAAGAAAAAGGCAGCAGGCATAGGCAACTAAAACATGAAGCAAAGCTAGCTATGATATTAGCAAAGATGGAAGGGGTATAAAATTTAAGTTAGCTAAGCATGGACCAAATAAACTCTTACAGGTTCGCATTAACCCAAAAACAATTATCTAACAATATGCAACAATTGCTTGAGCAGAGGTCATCAATGAGTAAATGAGGCGTAGTATGAACAGTAAACTGACCATTTTGATAATTCCAAATGTTCAAAATGCAAATGTAAATGCCAAAACAAAAACCACCAAAATTTAGAAGATAGACACATATCTGTAAGTGATATCTGATATTGATTATGGCGAGATGAAAGATTAATCTAAAGGGCTAGTATATGTGGACATCGCAAAAAATCCCATGCTGTTGTATATCATAGTTACTCCGTATTACGCTGTGTGATGCAATGATATTCAATGAAACAATCAGACAGACTACGCAATATTGTTTAGGGAACAAGTTCTAACAGTTAGTAGTTAGACTTATTTGTATCCTATTCACAGCATGGACTAAAAGGCATGCAGCCCATGAACAGGGCTATTGTGTTTGTTTGATTGAGAGTGACTTTTATCGATATATCCACCAATTCAAACTGTTTGTAACAAGACATTCATAAATCTGTTAATCTTTTCCTATGTTCAAGTGTGTGTAACCATTCAGATACTTTAGTAATATCATTGACTAATGCAATGTTAATCAACACGAATGGCGTCATAAATAAAAATGTCCCGTTGTGATGTGATGCATAAAGTTGCAGAGTTAAAAAACATGATAAAATAATTGGAAGATGAAATGTATGAGAATCGTCTGTGGCATGAACCCACACAAGCATTGTGGTAACCGGACAGGTTAATTTGTCACTTCCCATCTCAAATGCTATAGAGTGGTTGATTTGCCTCTTTAAATTGACAGACGTTTTAATTCGAAAAGGAATAAAGCATGTGTAATATGATAGGTGGTGGATATTTGCAACAAAAACAGTTCCAGTCTGCTAGAATAGTGGATGAACAAGACACCTAGGTTCTGGGTAAAATACCGCACGTTTACCGTTTGGTGCAACAGTTGGCACTGTCCCTTCTTTTTGACATGGTTGAAGTGACAGGATTTCCGTGTACATGTCCCTTATTGTGGGCAAAGCACACGCCTATGCATTTGACAATTCATCGCCTAAAGGGGAACGATGACGAGATCTGATGCACAGTGAATTCAAAATTCAGGCAAGGTAAGTGGAAATGGTGGTCTAGAATGAGTTGCGTTAAATTAAGGCCTGAAAAAACAAAAAACAACACCAGTATGACATTAACGATTTCAAAACTCACCACACTGACGTTGTTGTCAACTCTATCTACGTAGTGGATATCCCTTGCACATGCATAGACGGGGGCTGGAGGCTTAAACAGGCTTGAAACTCGACGACAGGTATTTCTGTTGTCCGTAAATCCACCGGATTACCCTTACTGTTCGCCGCTCAATGTTCCCAGCTCAATTTCATTTGACACAGTACGGCGTTTGCATCGCCTCCAATCCATTTTTTAATTGAAGAATTTTCCGACGTTAAACACAGTACGTCTCCTCGACTCAATTATATCATGAATCGCAGCGACAGTTAGCTTGCCTGCTACGGTTCAAACGTACATGATATATTTGTCATAATAAAGTCTGCTACATGTAGGTAAGTCTGATTCGCCTGCCGTCTCTTTGTGCCTCTTTACGGCGGCATAACAAAATGTAAACAAAGAAAATGGCAATGTTCCGACTAATAATAAAACGTGTTTTTAAGAGTATTTTACTCACTGAAAGTCATCAGAAATCTGATAAGATTAAGAACATCCAAGGATGGTAATAGTAAGCCTGTAAAATGTCCGAGCAAACAACCAGTCAAAGAATGATCAACCTAACAAAGACTGATTAAGATACGATTCGTAAATAGTTCCTCTCAGCAGAACAACCGACAAGCGAATGAAAATAAATGGACACGGCAATTGAACCAAAAACCGCGGAACATGGAAGACGGCCTCTGATTGGCTCATCGACCGGTAGCCATGACAGAGGGATACACACAACATCCAAAGCACGCCACTTCCGTTTCATGCAGTAAATGAGTTCGATCGAGAGTGCCCTCTATCAAACTTAATTATTAACGAAATGCCCACAAAGATTCACCAAGGGTCCACTTAACAATAATAATATGAAATTTATCAAGCGCTGTAACTTTTGAATTATTAATGTGATGTATTTATAAGTAAGTATACATTTTGGAAAGGAAATGAGTCGGAGAATCCATTTTTGGTATCAAAGTTCACTAAAAATGCTGATATTTTAATGTTGACCAAAATATCACTTTTTTGGCTACAAATCTTTCGGACAACGTTACAAAATCAGTTTTTGGTAAAAAATGCCGAAATTGCACCAAAATCATCTAAAGCCACTTCTCTATGAATATTTTTTTATTTTTTCATAAAAATGTTTAGCTAATTCCTTGCGTATTATGGTTATGGATGATTACACTATCTCCGTGGTTACATACCTGTCACAGTGTTGACAAAGAGAAACATCATCATCAATGCCGCAGAAGCCATCACTATTATAGTCTTCATCTTGGTTAATGATCTGCAAAAAAGTAATTTGTAATATGTACCCATATAATTATATTAATCATTTATGCATAGGATAAACCCAAATGAGCTGCTGCATGATATGTAGGAGGGAGGGGAGAAAGCAATCTCATTTTCCCTATAACATATAGGGAGTGGGAAAAAACACAATCTCATTTTTTTTCTATCCCTATAAACATAGGGTGGAAAAAACGCAATCTCAATTTGTTCTACCCCTAATGATATGTTAGCTCCATGCACACATACGGAATGACTCTTTCAAACGTGCTCTCTACAATATGATGTTCCTTTGTCATCAACATGTAGCATACATGTACAGGCATGTCATTGCACAGAATCTTCACAGGGCAGTACCAGGTATGCAGGATATGCCGTTCTAATGGGTCACTTTTTTGCAAGAAATCCATAAAAGTTGTTGGGTATTATTTGGTGCTATGCAATCCCTAAACACTGGTCCTGTTTTGCAATAATCATGGGGAAAACAACAGTCAAATGCCATTTTTTTCTTCGGTAGAAAACCTGTAAAAAAAGAGTCCCAAATTGCAAAAATCATGAACATACGGTCCGTTTTTCGCGAAAAATAGACCCATTTGTAAAAAGTGACCCCATTATTAGGGATTTCCAGCACAGAATCATAGCTCATGTTTAGGGATTTTGTGCCATAAAAGCTACCCATTAGAGCGGCACACCCCGTATACCATCTTAGGTGAGCACCGCTACCCCCCCCCCCCCCCCCCCCCTGGGTAGAATACAGCCTAAATATGGATCAGGGTTTTAAACCTTCAGCGGCACACACCAAACAACAAAATATTTGAGTGTACCTGCTGGTGTTGAGGTGTAACACAGTCTTATAAAAACACTGCAAGTCACGACTTGCGAATCCCCCTGGCGGGGAGATCAACTAAATGAGGTCAAAGGTCATATATGGGTCATGTTCCCCGGTGTTCATGTTTCTTTTCTCCAAGCTTGAGGTCAATCGGGCAACTTTAACGATTTGACCTCTAGATGACCTTTGACCTCAGATGACCTTGGATGACCTCTAATTATTTCTTGACATGTTCCCTTGGTGTTCATTGCACATGGTAACTCCTTGGTGACCTTTGATCTGGGATGACCTCTAATAAACCGTTGACCTCGGATGACCTCTAATTTATTTTAGACATGTTCCCCCGGTGTTCATGTTTCTTGTCTCCAAGTTTGACGTCAATCGGGCAACTTTTACGATTTGACCTCTGGATGACCTTTGACCTCAGATGACCTCTAATTTATTGTAGACATGTTCACCCGGTGTTCATGTTTCTTGTCTCCAAGTTTGACGTCAATCGGGCAACTTTTACGATTTGACCTCTGGATGACCTTTGACCTCAGATGACCTCTAATTTATTTTAGACATGTTCACCTGGTGTTCATGTTTCTTTTCTCCAAGTTTGAAGTCAATCGGGCAACTTTTATGATTTGACCCCTGGATGACCTTTGACCTCAGATGACCTATGCAAATTAGACCCAAAAAAATAATCACCCGGCGATCATGTTTCTTTTCTCCAAGTTTGAGGTCATATCGGGCAACTTTTACGATTTGACCTCTGGATGACCTTTGACCTCAGATGACCTATGCAAATTAGACCCCAAAACAAGCAGCCACATCTTTTGTCCATGGCTTACCTATCGGTGAAGGTTTGAAGTCAATCCGTCCATCCGTTCAAAAGATACAGCAGATACAGCATTCGGAAAAAGGCTAACCAAAAGGCACACACACACCACACACACCCCACACCCCGACAGACGGACATTACATGATGACAAAATCCCCTTCTGGTTTTACAAACCAGGGGGATAAAAAGCATGAGTCAGTAATTGTACGAAATTTGGTTTAGATTGTAAATTGATTGTCAGACTGATTAATGCATCCGTCATCTGTAATCAGTGGCGTACCCAGGGAGGCTGGTGCCCCCTGAAATAACCCTGTCGGTAAACACGCTCCTCAGACGGTAGATTTACGATTTTGACCATGCAATTTTGTTCTGCCGGTTATATGAACAACCTTATCACACCCCTCCCCCCCCCCCCCCCCCCCCCCACTTATCAAGATTTCAGCTGCTGAGGGGGAAAAAATTGTGCAAGTTTTACGATTTTTAAACACAAATAGCTTGATTGGTGAATACTACATTAAAAAATGTTACAGCTAACCGTGCCATGAAATATTTGGAAAGTTTCCCCACTATTTCAAAGCAGGGGAAAAAGATCCCATAACAAAGTACTATTTCCCTATGATGAGGAGCTGCGAGGGAAATACTAAATAGTACCTTGTTATGGAACTTTTTCTTCCTGCTCGCAGTAATTGATTTGACCTCTGGCACATTTGTGTCAATAGATTTAACATTTAGTGCTCACCTGGTTCTTGACATGCATCTTTTATTTGGTGAAATTAAATCCGATAGCCTTATAGGCCTACACGTAGAAAGACAAAATTACCAAATTGAATATGTGGTTTATTGTTTTTCAAGATGGCCGACGAAAGTGATTTTGTGTGTTTCGCTCAATATAGTCATGAATAAAAAATTCTAATGTGACTTATCTGAACACTTTTGCTAGCTCTTATTTTTTGGCAATGCAATGAATAGATAGAGAACATTTAAGGACAACTCGTCGTGCAATTGCAACAATGTCGTAAGTGACATTTTGGCAAAATTTATATATTTTGAAAGAGTAGGTAAGATAAGGCCAAAAAAAGAAGGTTATGTTGTCCTCCACAGCTTTCAGAGAGGAGGGGCAGCGGGCAGATTTTTGTTGTTATTATTTTTTTGATTTTTTAATTTTCTTTTACCAGCGGAAGCTCAAAGTTCAGTTAACAAGAAGTTGAAATCACTCTAAGAGTCGCACAGATATGTTATAAACACTTAATTTAATATTCAATGCCATTTAAATTGTTAAAAAAAAAAATCTGAAAAAAAAGAAAAGAAACAAAAAATCTGGGAAAAAAAATCAAGATTTTTTTTTTAAATCTGAAGAAATAAATAAATAATCAGAGCGGCCCTAAATCCGACGACCGGGCGGTCAAGGACAACATAACAAAAAGTTTGGCCTAATTGCGCTAATTTTTAGATAATTTCTAAGTTCTAAAACAAATTAGTTATGTTTTAATTAACAAAAAAACAATGTCGTAAGTGCACTTCAATTTTATTTTATATTAATCTGAGTGTAACAACAATGTATGACTGCCACTTACGTTATAGAATTGCACTCTGCTTTCATAGTATGCTGAGTGCAATTTCATCGTATCTACCACTTACGATGTTCTTGCACTCTGTTTCCTATATATTTTCAAGTTTTCTTATATAATAACGTATCTGCCACATACGTTTGTTGTTGCACTCTGATTTCTTGTATTTTCTCAGTGCAATGATAACGTAACTGCAACATACATTGTTGTTGCACTCTGATTTCTCCACATCTAAACCACCCCTCCCCACCCACCCCCATGCCACCATAACCCCTTTACCATCCACAACAAACTCCCTCCCCTTCCCATCCCCACCACAAACCCCCTCCCCTCCCATCCCCACCACAAACCCCCTCCCTTTCCCATCCCCTCCACAAACTCCTTCCCTCCATTCACAAAACCCCCTCCCCCACCACAAACACCTTACCCACCCCACGGCCTACCCTCCCCACCCCACGGCCTACCCTCTCCCACCCCATGCATCCACGCCACCACAACCACCTCCCCATCACAATCCCCCACCCTAAACCCCCTCCCTAAACCCCCACCACAAACCCCTCCCCCACCACAAACACCCTACCCACCCCACCCCTAGGCCAACCCTTCCCACCCCATGCCACCATCCTCCTTCCCCAGCACAAACCCTCTCCCCAGGGCCATCCCATTCCCATTAGCCACCATAAGCCCCTGCCCTCCATCTAGTCCCAATCGGTACCGTAGTGCAAGTGTAAGTATCTTTGATACACGGTACCACTGCCCTACATAGACTCACGACGTCGCGAAATTCACATTGAGTGTCAGCACTGCCGTTTTTTCACCTCAATATTTCCCCAAAAATAAGGATGCTTGATCAAAATTAATGTAAACTCAATGTATTACTAAGAGTTTTAGGAACAACATGCGAGTGCATTTTGATTGATTTCAATTATATTTGATGTGAAAATCTTGATTTCAAAATGTGATTTTTGTGACGTCGTGCGTCTATAGAGGGTGTTGTGGCTATAGTATAGTGAAGCAGACGACGCTGGACATAGGCGTATTCACGAGTATTCAGGTTAAAATATGCGAACGAGGTTACCTGATCAAGTGAATGGGACGACCGCTTAACAACGGTTTAAATTAAAAAAATAGCATTTACAATTGGGATGATTAGCCATCCCGAACGGTTTTGGATTGGAAATTTTTTCTTTTAACCTATGATGAATTTTATGGGGTCATATAATCAAAATCCATTGTTACATTGAAACCAACGGAAATTCAAAATTAACGGCCGTTCGTAGCCACCGTCGTCTGTAGTGAAGCATGAACGATAGTATAGCCACCATTGGGTCTACCCTCCACCACAACCCCTCCCCACTACTAACCCCCTCCCCAACCACAAACACCCTCCCAACCACAAATACCATCCCCCATCATTAACCCCTTCCCAATCACAAACACCCTCCCTATACCCCACCTCACACCAAACGTTTTTTGTTTTTGTTTTTTTTCCCCCTACCAACGTATGGGGAAATTGTATTGCGAGAAACTGTCAATTTCATTCGCTGTATGAAGTGAATGGAGTGTAAGGCTGTGAATGCACGGGTAGTTTCGTACCCGACCCGTTTTTCGGGCGGGTACCCGGGTACCCGAAAATAGAAACTAAAAAAAAAAAAAAAAAAAAAAAATTTTTGTACAAATTTTTTTTTTTACAATTTTTTTTTTTAAAGTACAAATTTGTCCCCCAAAATGACACATGATGGGGTCAATAGAGGTCATTTGGGGACACATTTGTACTAAAAAAAAGAAAAATTGTAAAAATAAACAAAATTGTAATTTTTTTTTTTTTTTTTACATTTCGGGTATTCGGGTACCCAATTTGGTACCCGGGTACCCGGAATAGCGGGCGGGTACCCGGGTTCCCGGGTATAAGTCACAGCCTTAATGGAGTGCATCTCAAAATGAGTTGCGCGGTGAATTTAGTCTCATTCCCATCGCCAACATCTTATACGCATGTAAGAACGAATTCTTACGTTGAGAAGGAAGAGTCTATAAAACATTCTAGTTGATTTCTTTACCAAAGTTGGTCGTTTATTCACGATAAATCATACGTTGCTCCAAATCATAAAAGATACAAAATGATAAACACGACGGACAATTCACACACAGCACGTCTGCTGTGGTTGACGGACAGGACACAAGAGAACGATTCTAAGATCGCGCACGGCCCAAATAGTCAACCAGCGCTCAGCTGTGATTGACTAATGGTCTGAGCGCTGATTGGCCTATTTTAATAATAATAATACATATTCAAAGTATCGACATTGCATTGTTCCATTGCTAATAGGGGTGTTTTATATCCCACACGCACATCACTTTTTTACGAACTTACGAATGTATTGAAACGAGTCTATTATAATAAAACATGGCGCCGATTTCGATAAACATTGGCTTAGAATTTCACCTCAAATTTCAAGGGAATATTGCAAATATTAAACGAATGGCAAGATAGATGAGAAAGAGTAGATAAGAACAAGCACAAAGAAGTGTGTTTTTGAGCTCTGGTAAGCGATACAGAAATTAACACGAAAATCATATTTAGAAGGAGTCATACTTAGGATGGGGACAGATAGTGAAACATGCAAAATACCCTATGATGAATAATACCAACTGATGACAAATATCACTTGTATGATTTGTTGTACTGAACAACAAGTATCAAAATTTGCTTAATTCAAACAGGAAATCAAACTTAAACCTTTCCCCAGCAGATTTTTACTCCATAGGAACAATTATTTGAGGTTTCAAACATGAAAAATAGTGAATTTATTACACATTTTGTCTTGGTGGCCAAATATGGCTCCCAAATTAGTGGGCAAATTTGTCCACCTGCACGGAAATTGTGCTAGGACTGTTTTACTCGCATGATTGATCATTGATGACGATGTCGATTATGTTATAAAATAACACTTAAAGTATCACTAGGCTAGTCTCAGGCTTTACTTACCTACTCGTTCAAACTGAATAGTTCACACATTGACTACTTCACAATCAAACAGGATATAAAACTGTTGAGATTCTGTGTTGTATTATCGTTTACGTACAGCAGCATGCACGACTTCACACTGACGGTGACGACTGATGAAATTGATAGGTTGGTTGTTGTTTACAAATTTTCCCTTTCCCATTTGAAACTGCGCCCTCTCTTAAAATCTGAATGTCAAAGGTTATAATGTTATACACGTACTTCCCTGTGTATTGATTTCAATTTCTAAATAACGTACATGTTGAGATGTTTTCGATCTGACAGTAATGTGGGTTATATTTTGCTTGAAAATTTCCAAAATGCAATACTTTTTTAATATCTTCTTCCAGAACCCGTGTTTGCTGGATGATGTTTGATTGAATGGTCCGCAAGTACTATTAGTAATACTGTCAGAGTATTAGGCCTATAATATTAGCCTACATGAATGAAGCTATATAGGGGAGTGTTCATATAAATACTTTGGTGGGGTGGGGTGGATAATTATGGGGGTGGGTCCAAAAAGTTTTGATACTCTGCAAAGGGGGGTCAAAAAAGTTTTGGAAAACCCCAACAGAGGGGGGGGGGGTGGTCAAAAAAGTTTAAAACACTTATAAGTTTCCAACATTTTCTGGGGGCTTCGCCCCCAAACCCCTGTTTTACCTATAGGCCCCTATGGACATTATTTATGGAAAGTTCATATATAAACGTAAAAATAGTTAATATTTTGGCACGCTACATGCGGGCAGATATATGTCAACGGACCTATTTTTATGTAGGCCTACTAGCCCAGCTAAAAAAAAATGAATTCATAGCATGCAAATAACAATTGCGCGCATATTGTATAGCCAGGATATGTAATTGGAGGGAGCATCCTAATTGGTTTCAAGAACATAGATCCGTGCATAAATATGTGGTGGAAGTTATTCAGGGATTAAAGACCATGGCGCACTAAACCAAAGATATACCTGCAATCGAAGTGGGAGTTCTGATTCACTCTAGATTCTACATGTACAACCTGCCCTCCTAGATGTATAAATGCGAGAAGGGGGGGGGGGGGGGGGGGTCAAAAAAAGTTTTGATATACCAGAAATAAAATTATCCAGCCCCCCACCAAAGTATTTATGAACGGTCCCTAGAGTCATAATAATATCTTGGATTCCGTGACCATTTTCTTCCTACCTATTAGTTTCTTATCTCGGGATAATTATCTCGAGATAATGTGATTATCTTGAGATAATTTTTTATCTCGGGATTGCTATCTTTAGTAGATAGCAAGTCTATCAGAGAAAGTTGCTATCTTCAATTGATACCAAGTTTATCAGAATAAATTGCAAACTTCAGTAGATAGCAAGTCTATCAGAGTAAGTCGCTATCTTCAGTAGATAGCAACTCTTAGCAAATTAAGTTGCTATCTTCAGTAGACACCAAGTATATCAGATTAAGTTGCTATTTTCAATAGATAGCAAGTCTATCAGAGCAAATTACTATCTTCAATTGATACCAAGTCTATCAGAATAAGTTGCTATCTTCAGTATATAGCAAGTCTATCAGAGTAAGTTGCTATCTTCAGTAGACACTAAATATATCAGAGTAAGTTGCTATCTTCAGGAAATACTAAGTCTATCAGAGTAAGTTGCCACTTCGGTAGACACTAAGTATATCAGAGTAAGTTGCTATATTCAGTAGATACCAAGTTTATCAGGAAAAAGTTGCTATCTTCAGTACGGATAGCAAGTATATCAGAGTAAGTTGCTATCTTCAGTAGATAGCAAGTCTATCAGAGCTATTTATTATTTTCAAATCAATTCCAAAGAATTGGTTTGCTTTATTAAACGCCAACAATATGCCTATTGAAATAAGTACTCGTTTAAGAACCTCGTGTATATGTAAATAAAAAACGTGTAAATATAATGTATTGGCAATCAAGGTATATTTACGTTCATGTAGTTAAAAAGTTCACAGTCGTGCCAATAATTCAGAACAGATGGGCACAGGAACTGTCAACGTCACCAAAATGGGACGATATTTGGACTATGAAAACTATTCTTGAAAAAGAGAGAAAATTGGCAGAGTTCAATTACAAATTATTATATAGAATCATCGCTACCAAAGCAAACTTATATAAATGGAATAAGGCGAACTCATCTAATTGTTTTGAGTGCAACACGTCAGATGATTATCTACATTCATTTATTGCCTGTCCTTTATCAAAACGCTTTTGGGTTCATTTTAAAAGATTTATTATTTCTAACAATAGGCCTATTCCATGTCCAGAGATATCGTTAAAAATCATTGTACTTGGTTATAAACCAGATAATCAAAGTGTATTGAATGTAATGCTAAATAGAATGCTTAGTTTGGCGTCGTTCACTCTGTATAGATCCAGGCATATCAAGATCACTGATAATAAAAACGTTGATGCATTTAAATGGTTTCTATACGAATTAAGATGGAGAATCAGTATCTTGAGACATAGTGAAAATATATGTGGCATCAGATTGACAAAAGCCTACAAGGCACAGAGTAAATAGTAGGTTATGTTATTCTTCTTGTAAAACACATGTACATGACAGCCCATATTATATATTGCTTTGTTTGTCAACTCACCTGCGAAGATCATGTGCCGTTGATGATCATTAGCCATCTATCTTCATGCTAATGGTAATTGTTGGTACATACTGTTCGATGGTGGAGTCATTTTTTGTTTTTTCATATTTGTAACTTATTGATAGCAGTATGTTTTAATATATTGTTATTATGTTATATAACTATGTATAGAATATAGATGAATGAAAAAATAAAATAAATGGAAAGTGCAAAAAGAAATATTAAAAAAGTCTATCAGAGTAAGTTGCTATCTTCAATTGTAATCAAGTTTATCAGAAAAAGTTGCTATCTTCAGTAGATAGCAAGTATATCAGAGTAAGTCGCTATCTTTAGAAGATAGCGAATTTATCACAGTAAATTGCTTTCTTTAGTATAGACACCAAGTATATCAGAGTAAGTTGCTATCTTCAGTAAATAGCTAGTATGTCAGAGTAAGTTGCTATCTTCAGTAGATAACAAGTATATCAGAGTAAGTTGCTATCTTTAGAAGATAGCAAATTTATTACAGTAAATTGCTCTCTTTAGTAGACACTAAGTATATCAGAGTAAGTTGCTATCTTCAGTAGATAGCAAGTCTATCAGAGTAAATTGCTATCTTCAATTGATACCAAGTATATCAGAGTAAGTTGCTATCTTCAGTATAGACACTAAATATATCAGAGTAAGTTGATATCTTCAGTAGACACCAAATCTATCAGAGTAAATTGCTGTCTTCATTAGATAGCAAGTCTTTCAGAATAAGTTGCTATCTTCAGTAAATAGCTAGTATGTCAGAGTAAGTTGCTATCTTCAGTAGATAACGAGTATATTAGAGTAAGTTGCTATCTTTAGAAGATAGCAAATTTATCACAGTAAATTGCTTTCTTTAGTAGACACCAAGTATATCAGAGTAAGTTGCTATCTGCAGTAGATAGCAAGTCTATCAGAGTAAATTGCTATCTTCAATTGATACCAAGTATATCAGAGTAAGTTGCTATCTTCAGTAGACACTAAATATATCAGAGTAAGTTGATATCTTCGGTAGACACCAAATATATCAGAGTAAGTTGCTGTCTTCAGTAGATACCCAGACAGGGATGGAAATAAGACCCGCCCGCCCGCCCATAGCGGGTAACTTTCGTGTCGGGCGGGTGAAGATTCAAAGGTACCCGTCCGACTGGCGGGTAACATTTTTGAAGCTCAAAGTGTAAGTAACAGTAGGCTAAGTTCAGGGTAATTTCATCATCAGATGATCGTGTGTCATGATGATAGAGGAGATCAGGTTGATAGGAGATTAAAGAGAGTATTGTATTGATGAACATGATGAATACGAGGAGCTGTTACGGGCTAGGTTTACAGTGGAACATCGTACAATAAAGACAAAAACATGTAAATGTAGTTTAAAAGTAGTCTTGCATTGTTTGCTGCAAAATCATGAAAAAACCTTGGGCTGGTAGAATTTTTGTCGGGCAGGTAGATTCTGTGAGTTACCTGCCCGATTGGCTAGTTGAAAAAAAATCTGAAGTTCCATCCCTGTACCCAGACAACATACATATATTGGCCCTATATTGGCCCAATATTGGCAATATTGGCATTGGCATTATCTTGTTGACCAATATTGGGCCAATATTGGTTCCCCATTGGCAATATTGGCATTGGCATTTTATTGGTCACCAATATTGGACCAATATTGGCTTTACATTGGCGCTCGTTAATTGGCATCATGTTGGCAACCAATATTGGACCAGTATTGGTGACCAATTGAGTGCCAATACCATTGGCACTCTCTTGGTCACCAATATTGGACCAATATTGGTTTAACATTGGCGCTCGTCAATTGGCATCATGTTGGCAATCAATATTGGACCAATATTGGTGACCAATTGAGTGCCAATGCCATTGGCACTCTCTTGGTCACCAATATTGGACCAATATTGGTTTTACATTGGCGCTCGTCAATTGGCATCATGTTGGCAACCAATATTGGACCAATATTGGTGACCAAGTGAGTGCCAATGGCATTGGCACGGTTGGTACTCTCTTGGTCACCAATATTGGACCCAAATATTGGTTTTACATTGGCGCTCTTCAATTGGCATCATGTTGGCAACCAATATTGGTCCAATAATGGGCGCAATATACCAGGGGCGGGAATTACACCATTGATTTGATATTCAAATTATGACGTGGTCTAAAAAAGGCGGCCGCTGTTAAGAGTTATCGCTTCCCGGCCTTTTGGCTAGGATCTTGTGCCTTGTCCTGTCCCTTGAAGATTTGTTCCCTTGTCCTAGGCTTGCCCTCGGCCAAATTGGTCCTGGCCACCTGGCTTCCTACCTAACATTTCTCCAAGATCGCCCAATATTGGCCCAATATTGGCCCTCATTGGCGAGTGCCAATATTGGGCCAAGCTTGGGCCAATGGCCAAATAATATTATGCCAATATTGGGCCAATGAAAAATCAATATTGGGCCAATATTGTTATGTTATATTGGCCCAGTATTGGCCCAATATTGGCACTCATTGGCGAGTTCCAATATTGGCCCAGTATTGGCCCAATATTGGCATTCATTGGCAAATGCCAATATTGGCCCAGTATTGGCCCAATATTGGCACTTATTGGCGAGTGCCAATATTGGGCCAAGCTTGGGCCAATATTGGGCCAAGCTTGGGCCAATGGCCAAATAATATTATGCCAATATTGTAAGCCAATATTGGGCCAATAAAATCAATATTGGGCCAATATTGGGCCAATATTGTTATGTTATCTGGGTAGCAAGTATATCAGAGTTAGTTGCTATATTTAGTAGATAGCAAGTCTATCACAGTAAGTTGCTATCTTCAGTGGACACCAAGTCTAAATGAGTAAGCTGCTATCTTCAGTAGATAGCAAGTCTATCAGAGTAAGTTGGTATCTTCAATTGATACCAAGTCTAATCAGAATAAATTGCTATCTTCGTAGATTTGTAGATAGCAAGTCTATCAGATAAAGTTGCTATCTTCAATTGATACCAAATTTATCAGAATAAGTTGCAATCTTCAGTAGATAGCAAGTATATCAGATTAAGTTGCTATTTTCAATAGATAGCAAGTCTATCAGAGCAAATTGGTATCTTCAATTGATACCAAGTCTATCAGAATAAGTTGCTATCTTCAGTAGATACACTAGATTTACTAGACACACTAGATTTAGTGATGATGAGACCAGAAGAGAACCTTGTTATTTCAAGTTATGTTGGCCTTCGACTTGGGTCTGACCATAATATAGTTTCCTTCAAAATCAATCAGCAGAGAACCAAGCCTCAAAAGATCAAAGTTACCACACGTAGGCTTAGTTCTGTAGACCAGAAGGCTTTTCAAGCTGATCTTGCTAAATCTATCGAACCATCTATACAGATTAACAATGTCAATGAACTTGTTGCCTGCTATGCTGACGCAGTTAAGCAGACTTTAGATAAACATGCTCCTGTTACGAGCTCTATGCGAAGTTCACATGCGAGGTATCCCTGGTACAATAAGGACAGTGTTCACCAAGCTCGCCGCCTCAGGCGCAAACTGGAGAGAAAATGGAGAAAATCTAGACTGACTGTTGATCGTCAATTATACATTGAGCAGCGCACTACTACCAACCAACTGATTGACAAATCTAAGCAAGAGTATTATAAAGACGAACTTGAACATGCTGACTGTAAAACTGTCTTTAAGAAGGTGAATGGGTTACTGAATTCAAAAACCAAGGTGTTGCCACTTCATGAATCGGCCCTGAATCTGAGTAATGACTTTGCTGCATTTTTTCACAACAAAGTTAAGGATATTTATCGGGCTTTTGGAGCTGATCAATGCAAAAGTGATGTTCCATCGCCTGTTATTAATTGCTCTCATACCCTTTCACAGTTTGATGTGCTAAGCGAAGATGATGTTTTGAAGGCCATCAAAAATGCACCCACAAAGTCATGTATCCTTGATCCAGTGCCCACCTGGTTTTTGAAACAGAACATCCAAGTATTCGTGCCTATTATAACTCGTGTTATTAATTAATCTCTTGGTTCTGGTGTCTTTCCACAACATCTCAAACACTCTATTGTGACACCCATTATCAAAAAGCAATCCCTTGACTGCAATACCCTAAAAAACTACAGGCCTGTATCCAATCTTTCTTTTGTTTCAAAGCTTATTGAAAAACAAGCTTGCCAGTCCATCAATGACTACATGGAAGAGCACCAACTGAGTGATTCATTACAGTCAGCCTACAAACGATCTCACAGCACTGAGACTGCTCTGATGAAAGTCAAGGATGATGTAATGAAATGCTTAGCTCAACGTCAAGGAGTATTTTTGGTACTGCTTGATTTGAGCAGTGCCTTCGATACAGTCAGTCACAATGTTCTCCTTAACAGAATGAAACATAATCTTGGTATAGAGGGTATGGTCCTTAAATGGTTTAAGTCATATCTGTCCGATAGAACAAGTAAGGTGTACATTGATGGGCACTTCTCTGAACCCCAACCTATGGATTTTGGTCTACCTCAAGGCTCAATTGTGGGTCCTTTAGGATTTTCTATCTATGTCTTGCCTGTTGGGAATATTATCCGGTCCTATGATTTGAAATACCATAGGTATGCTGACGATATTCAGTTGTACATACATTTCAACCCTACAGACAATGATTCAATCAATTTTGCCTTGAGTAGACTGTCATCTTGCATTGACGCACTGCAGATTTGGATGCAAGAAAACATGCTCAAACTCAACGACACTAAAACTGAGTTTTTTGTCGCTACACCTTCCAATCTTAGGTGCAAAATGCCTCCTGTCTCATTACGTGTTGGGGATAAGAATATCAATCCCAGTAGTAGCGTACGCAATCTTGGCGTTATATTTGATGCACAAATGTTGATGTCGGATCATGTTCGATCACTATGTTCCAGCCTGACATATCAACTTCGCAACATTTCCAGGATACGGAAGTTCTTAGACTACGACACATGCCATCTTGTTGTCCGCGCCCTTGTTCTTTCCAAGATCGACTATGGCAATGGGCTCCTTCTTGGAGCTAATAAGAACGATCTAAAAAGGCTTCAACGTATTCAGAACTAGGGTGCTAAGTTGATATGCCGGGCAAGGAAGTACGATCATGCTACACCATTGCTGCACAAACTGCATTGGTTAACTATTGAGAGTAGAATTGTTTATAAGGTGCTTCTGACTGTTTTTAAATGTATCAATCAAATCTCTCCTTGCTATCTCTCATCGTGTCTGTCCCTGTATTGTGCTCCTAGAGCCAGCCTGCGTTCAGCGTCAGATTCTACACGTCTGACTGTGACTAACACCACCAAAATGCTCCACTTTGCTGAACGCAGGACGCTCTCGTACATTGCGCCCCATATGTGGAACAATTTGCCCGTGACCCTGAGAGAGTGCAATACAGTCACCAAGTTTAAGAAGAACCTAAAAACATATTTGTTCACTTAAGTTTACTGTTTATTATTCTATTTTTGCTGTTGTTTTGTTTTATGTGCTTTGTAAGGCTTGCTACCATCTTTCTTGTTCAGCGCTACGATCTCGATGTAGCAGCGCTATATAAATGCTCCTATGTATGTATGTATGTATGTATGTATGTATGTATAGATAGCAAGTCCATCAGAGTAAGTTGCTATCTTCAATTGATATCAAGTTTATCAGAAAAAGTTGCTATCTTCAGTAGATAGCAAGTATATCAGAGCAAGCCACTATCTTCATAAGATAGCAAGTCTTTCAGAATAAGTTGCTATCTTCAGTAGATAGCAAGTCTATCAGAGTAAGTTGCTATCTTCAGTAGACAATAAATATATCAGAGTAAGTTGCTGTCTTCAGGAAATACTAAGTCTATCAGAAAAAGTTGCTATCTTCAGTAGATAGCAAGTATATCAGAATAAGTCGCTATCTTTAGAAGATAGCAAATTTATCCCAGTAAATTGCTTTCTTTAGTATAGACACCAAGTATATCAGAGTAAGTTGCTATCTTCAGTAAATAGCTAGTACGAGGGTCGTTCAATAAATAATGAAAGTGATCATGGTATGGGATGCATTGGTGATTCTATTGAGGGATAATGTGATCAATATAAAGTATGAACCTTTATCTTTCAAACAATACAGTTTTGGATTTATAAGTGTGAACTATGACGTCATAGCATTGTCTCAAAGTAAGTACACTTGGGACACTGCTAAGTCAGTTATTTGGCAGGAAATTTGAATTGTTTGTATAAAACATGTGGTAAGAAGATTGCATAACATGACACCAGAAGCAGGTAAATCCCATTTTTTTCGCGTAAGTATGATAAAAAAGACAATAACTTTAATCCCTGTGTAATTTGATATATGTAGTATAAGAGGAAAAAGTAAGGAGAGGCAATCAAATAAAATGTATACAAATAACAGTATTTCAAATAGCCAATTTTCATTTAAAAATGCTCAGTCAGGAATCACTAATATTTCGGAAAATCAAACAATTTAGGAAAAGTCCAAGCAATTAACCAGTTTGGGAGATTCCATATGATAGCTAACTAATTATCTGAACTTATTGGCATGGAACCTGCAGAAAATATGCGCATGCGCAGACGGCAGATAATTTTGAACAGGGCCACAAATGGCTAAAATCATGAAATTTACCAGATAAAAGCTTGCTGTGCCTTCAAATTCTAATCAGAAATAATGAAAAATGCTTAAATCAATGTGTTTAAATATTGTAATAGTCAAAATAAAGTTATACATGAATGTATCAATCAAAGATGGCTGCCACCACCTCTCTCATTACTGCTATCTTTAGAGCTACTAGATATGTATTGTTAAAGTAATCGTCGCATAATTTCAATGGTTTGAGGAAATTTTATGAACAGCTCCTCTTGAAATCCCCACTATCATTGCTTTACATCCCACAACAATTTACTAAATTATAATCCCTCCATTGTTCTTTATCCTTTGTTGTTTTCTAAGGTATATTATTGCGGATTTTGCTAAATAAAAGCGCATTAGAGATGGTCCCTTCTTGTTTGTATCAAGGGCTTCAGATCTAGAAAAGAGTGTCAAGCAGAGATAAGTGTGTGTTCTAACTATGTGCCAAGTGTTATCTGTTTTTATGCTTGCATTGCCGAGATATACGCAAATGTATCAATCAACCCATTTTCAACATATTACATATCCAGCCAAATAATTGACAGATTTCAGTCAGTGTTTGAAACCTATTGTGTTTATGTTAATGACATTACATAACCAAAGGTATCTAACAATCCGAAAGTGTATTGTTTGAAAGACAAAGGTTCATACTTTGTATTGATCACATTATCCCTCAAGAGAATCACTCATGCATCCCATACCATGATCACTTTCATTAATTATTGAATGACCCTCGTATGTCAGAGTAAGTTGCTATCTTCAGTAGATAACAAGTATATCAGAGTAAGTTGCTATCTTTAGAAGATAGCAAGTTTATCAGAGTAAATTGCTATCTTCAATTGATACCAAATATATCAGAGTAAGTTGCTATCTTCAGTAGACACTAAATGTATCAGAGTAAGTTGATATCTTCAGTAGACACCAAATCTATCAGAGTAAATTACTTTCTTTAGTAGACACCAAGTATATCAGAGACTCAGAGTAAGTTGCTATCTTCAGTAGATAGCAAGTCTATCAGAGTAAATTGCTATCTTCAATTGATACCAAATATATCAGAGTAAGTTGCTATCTTCAGTAGACACTAAATATATCAGAGTAAGTTGATCTTCAGTAGACACCAAATCTATCACAGTAAATTGCTGTCTTCATTAGATAGCAAGTCTTTCAGAATAAGTTGCTATCTTCAGTAAATAGCTAGTATGTCAGAGTAAGTTGCTATCTTCAGTAGATAACAAGTATATCAGAGTAAGTTGCTATCTTTAGAAGATAGCAAATTTATCACAGTAAATTGCTTTCTTTAGTAGACACCAAGTATATCAGAGTAAGTTGCTATCGTCAGTAGATAGCAAGTCTATCAGAGTAAATTGCTATCTTCAATTGATACCAAATATATCAGAGTAAGTTGCTATCTTCAGTAGACACTAAATATATCAGAGTAAGTTGATATCTTCGGTAGACACCAAATCTATCAGAGTAAGTTGCTGTCTTCAGTAGATAGCAAGTATATCAGAGTTAGTTGCTATATTTAGTAGATAGCAAGTCTATCAGAGTAAGTTGGTATCTTCAATTGATACCAAGTCTATCAGAATAAATTGCTATCTTCAGTAGATAGCAAGTATATCAGATTAAGTGATATCTTTAGTAGATAGCAAGTATATCAGAGTAAGTTGCTATCTTTAGTAGATAGCAAGTCTATCAGATAAAGTTGCTATCTTCAATTGATACCAAGTTTATCAGAATAAGTTGCAATCTTCAGTAGATAGCAAGTATATCAGAATAAGTTGCTATCTTCAGTAGATAGCAACTCTATCAAATTAAGTTGCTATCTTCAGTAGACACCAAGTATATCAGATTAAGTTGCTATTTTCAATAGATAGCAAGTCTATCAGAGTAAGTTGCTATCTTCAATTGATATCAAGTTTATCAGAAAAAGTTGCTATCTTCAGTAGATAGCAAGTATATCAGAGTAAGTCGCTATCTTCATTAGATAGCAAGTCTATCAGAGTAAGTTGCTATTTTCGGTAGACACTAAATATATCAGAGTAAGTTGCTATCTTCAGGAAATACTAAGTCTATCAGAGTAAGTTGCTATCTTCGGTAGACACTAAGTCTATCAGAGTAAGTTGCCATCTTCAGTAGATACCAAGTTTATCAGAAAAAGTTGCTATCTTCAGTAGATAGCAAGTATATCAGAGTAAGTTGCTATCTTCAGTAGATAGCTAGTATGTCAGAGTAAATTGTTAGCTTCAGTAGATAACAAGTATATCAGAGTAAGTTGCTATATTTAGTCGATAGCAAATTTATCACAGTAAATTTATATCTTTAGTAAGAACCAAGTATATTAGAGTAAGTTGCTATCTTCAGTAGATAGCAAGTCTATCAGAGTAAATTGCTATCTTCAATTGATACCAAGTATATCAGAATAAATTGCTATTTGCAGTAGATAGCAAGTCTATCAGAGTAAGTTGCTATCTTCAATTGATATCAAGTTTATCCGAAAAAGTTGCTATCTTCAGTAGATAGCAAGAATATCAGAGTAAGTCGCTATCTTCATTAGATAGCAAATCTTTCAGAATAAGTTGCTATCTTCAGTAAATAGCTAGTCATCATCCTTCGGCTGCAGAGCAGGCGACCACAAGTTTTTTCCATGCACGACGGTCTTGAGCAAGAGTGACAATCTGTTGATCTTCAATCATGCCTTCATTGTCCCCTTTAAAGCGTTGTATATATGTCAGATATGTTGTGCAGGGACGACCAGGTCTCCTTCGGCCATGTGTTGGTGCGTAGGTGGCATACTTTTTAGCTGGCTCTTCATCAGGGTGATGGAGTATATGGCCAAAGAATCTCAGCTGGCGGCCCTTTAAACGGTGGATAAGAGGCTCTGTCTTGGTCATGTCATAAATTGTGGTGTTTGGGACATGATCCATGCGCTTGATGTTTAGCATTATCCTGTAGCAAGAGGTAGCGAAGGCATTTATTTTGCATTCCATATCTTGGGATATCACCCAGGATTCACATCCATACAGAAAGATAGTCACACAGGTGGTATTGAATAATTTACTCTGATAGACTTGCTATCTTCTAAAGATAGCAACTTACTCTGATATACTTGTTATCTACTGAAGATAGCAACTTACTCTGACATACTAGCTATTTACTGAAGATAGCAACTTACTCTGATATACTTGGTGTCTATACTTAATCCTACACATAGCCACACATCCTGCATTATCGCCTGCCTACGACAAGCAAGCAGGCTACATTTGAAGCGGTTAGCGGTGTAGTGCAGCTCATATTGAATGTACATCCATTAGCACACTATGGCAGCATCATTATCATCACTCATCCTCAGTTTACCTTTGACCTTTGGACGTTGCTATGGCTAAATGGCAAACATAAAATACACGCATTGATTAAATTGACATGATTTCATGTGGAGCACAAATGAATAGCCAGAAAATATGTTAGTTGTTCAAATGAAAAGAAAGAGTTTGGGTTAAAAAAAAGTACTATGAACCTCCTGTTCTAAAGAATTGTAAAGAATTGTAACAGTGCGCAGTCAGACTGTACATAGGGGATTGCTTTTTTTAAAAAAACCCACAAGAAACCCACCAAATGACAATTTGGAAGATAACAATTCTTAAATTGGGAATCTTTTTTCTTTTCTTTCCAAGAATATTTTTGGAAATAAGGCCTATTGAAAAAAGGAAGACAATATTTGTTGCACTAATTCTGGGGTTGGTCAAACATGTTTCACTGGGTTTTTGTTGCCGGCCTTAGGGTCTACATTCATTATCTTAGTGTATTGTTATACAACTAATTAAAGGCCACGTGTCCGTCACCAATATTTTGTTGCAAAATTATGTCATGATTTTAAAGTTACTATTTTATTCTTCTGCTGAAACTGTTGTAAGAAACCAGAAATTTCCCATCATGTTTTAATCCTGAGGGAGTCCATATTTTACTCGCTTACCTCTTGGAAGCAAAATTGTAGGCCCGAGATGATAAGTATTTATATATGTACATGTCGGCTATATGTACAGAAGATAGCAATACACAATATTGTATCAGAGGGTACTTGTTTTATGTGAGCATGTCTGCTATCCGTGAAAATGGTAATTTACAACATTGTTTTAGAGGATAATTGTTTTATATCTGAGCATGTCTGCTATCTACTGTAGATAGCAATTTACAACATTGTATTAGAGGGTAATTGTTTTGTATCTGAGCATGTCTGCTATCTACTGAAGATAGCAATTTGCAACATTGTATTAGAGGATAATTATTTTATCTGAGCTTGTCTGCTATCTACTGAATATAGCAATACACAACATTGTATTAGAGGGAAATTATTTTATCTGAGCTTGTCTGCTATCTACTGAAGATAGCAATTTACAACACTGTATCAGCGGATACTTGTTTTATACCTGAGCAGGTCTGCTATCTATTGTATATAGCAATTTACAACATATATTAGAGGATAATTGTTTTATATCTGAGCATGTCTGCTATCTACTGAAGATAGCAATTTACAACATTGTATTGGAGGATAATTGTTTTATCTGAGCTTGTCTGCTTTCTACTGAAGATAGCAATAGACAACATTGTATGATGGAAATTATTTTATCTGAGCTTGTCTGCTATCTACTGAAGATAGCAATTTACAACACTGTATCAGCGGATAATTGTTTTATATCTGAGCATGTCTGCTATCTATTGCAGATAGCAATTTACAACATTGTATTAGAGGATAATAGTTTTATATCTGAGCATGTCTGCTATCTACTGTAGATAGCAATTTACAACATTGTATTAGAGGGTAATTGTTTTATATCTGAGCATGTCTGCTATCTACTGAAGATATCAATTTACAACATTGTATCAGAGGGCAATTGTTTTATCTGAGCTTGTCTGCTATCTACTGAAGATAGCAATTTACAACACTGTATCAACGGATAATTGTTTTATATCTGAGCATGTCTGCTATCTACTGTAGATAGCAATTTACAACATTGTATTAGAGGGTAATTGTTTTATATCTGAGCTTGTCTGCTATCTATTGTAGATGGCAATTTACAACATTGTATTAGAGAATAATAGTTTTATATCTGAGCATGTCTGCTATCTACTGTAGATAGCAATTTACAACATTGTATTAGAGGGTAATTGTTTTATATCTGAGCTTGTCTGCTATCTCTTGTAGATATCAATTTACAACACTGTATCAGCGGATAATTGTTTTATATCTGAGCATGTCTGCTATCTATTGTAGATAGCAATTTACAACATTGTATTAGAGGATAATTGTTTTATATCTGAGCAGGTCTGCTATCTACTGAAGATAGCAATTTACAACATTGTATTAGAGGATAATTGATTTATCTGAGCTTGTCTACTATCTACTGAAGATAGCAATACACAACATTGCATTAGAGGGAAATTATTTTATCTGAGCTTGTCTGCTATCTTCTGAAGATAGCAATTTACAACACTGTATCAGCGGATAATTGTTTTATATCTGAGCATGTCTGCTATCTATTGCAGATAGCAATTTACAACACTGTATCAGCGGAAAATTGTTTTATATCTGAGCATGTCTGCTATCTACTGTAGATAGCAATTTACAACATTGTATTAGAGGGTAATTGTTTTATATCTGAGCTTGTCTGCTATCTATTGTAGATGGCAATTTACAACATTGTATTAGAGAATAATAGTTTTATATCTGAGCATGTCTGCTATCTACTGTAGATAGCAATTTACAACATTGTATTAGAGGGTAATTGTTTTATATCTGAGCTTGTCTGCTATCTCTTGTAGATGGCAATTTACAACATTGTATTAGAGGATAATAGTTTTATATCTGAGCATGTCTGCTATCTACTGTAGATAGCAATTTACAACATTGTATTAGAGGGTAATTGTTTAATATCTGAGCATGTCTGCTATCTACTGAAGATAGCAATTTACAACATTGTATTAGAGGATAATTGATTTATCTGAGCTTGTCTACTATCTACTGAAGATAGCAATACACAACATTGCATTAGAGGGAAATTATTTTATCTGAGCTTGTCTGCTATCTACTGAAGATATCAATTTACAACACTGTATCAGCGGATAATTGTTTTATATCTGAGCATATCTGCTATCTATTGTAGATAGCAATTTACAACATTGTATTAGAGGATAATTGTTTTATATCTGAGCATGTCTGCTATCTACTGTAGATAGCAATTTACAACATTGTATTAGAGGGTAATTGTTTTATATCTGAGCATGTCTGCTATCTACTGAAGATAGCAATACACAACATTGTATTAGAGGGAAATTATTTTATCTGAGCTTGTCTGCTATCTTCTGAAGATAGCAATTTACAACACTGTATCAGCGGATAATTGTTTTATATCTGAGCATGTCTGCTATCTATTGCAGATAGCAATTTACAACACTGTATCAGCGGAAAATTGTTTTATATCTGAGCATGTCTGCTATCTACTGTAGATAGCAATTTACAACATTGTATTAGAGGGTAATTGTTTTATATCTGAGCATGTCTGCTATCTACTGAAGATAGCAATTTACAACATTGTATTAGAGGATAATTGTTTTATCTGAGCTTGTCTGCTATCTACTGAAGATATCAATACACAACATTGTATTAGAGGGAAATTATTTTATCTGAGCTTGTCTGCTATCTACTGAAGATAGCAATTTACAACATTGTATTAGAGGATAATTGTTTTATATCTGAGCATGTCTGCTATCTACTGTAGATAGCAATTTACAACACTGTATCAGAGGGTAATTGTTTTATATCTGAGCATGTCTGCTATCTACTGAAGATAGCAATACACAACATTGTATTAGAGGGAAATTATTTTATCTGAGCTTGTCTGCTATCTACTGAAGATAGCAATTTACAACACTGTATCAGCGGATAATTGTTTTATATCTGAGCATGTCTGCTATCTATTGCAGATAGCAATTTACAACACTGTATCAGCGGAAAATTGTTTTATATCTGAGCATGTCTGCTATCTATTGCAGATAGCAATTTACAACATTGTAGATAGAGGATAATGGTTTTATATCTGAGCATGTCTGCTATCTACTGTAGATAGCAATTTACAACATTGTATTAGAGGGTAATTGTTTTATATCTGAGCATGTCTGCTATCTACTGAAGATAGCAATTTACAACATTGTATTAGAGGATAATTGTTTTATCTGAGCTTGTCTGCTATCTACTGAAGATAGCAATACACAACATTGTATTAGAGGGAAATTATTTTATCTGAGCTTGTCTGCTATCTACTGAAGATAGCAATTTACAACACTGTATCAGCGGATAATTGTTTTATATCTGAGCATGTCTGCTATCTACTGTAGATACAATTTACAACACTGTATCAGCGGATAATTGTTTTATATCTGACCATGTCTGCTATCTACTGAAGATAGCAATACACAACATTGTATTAGAGGGAAATTGTTTTATATCTGAGCATGTCTGCTATCTACTGTAGATACAATTTACAACACTGTATCAGCGGATAATTGTTTTATATCTGACCATGTCTGCTATCTACTGAAGATAGCAATACACAACATTGTATTAGAGGGAAATTGTTTTATCTGAGCTCGTCTGCTATCTACTGAAGATAGCAATTTACAACACTGTATCAGCGGATAATTGTTTTATATCTGAGCATGTCTGCTATCTATTGCAGATAGCAATTTACAACATTGTATTAGAGGGTAATTGTTTTATATCTGAGCATGTCTGCTATCTACTAAAGATAGCAATACACAACATTGTTTTAGAGGGAAATTATTTTATCTGAGCTTGTCTGCTATCTACTAAAGATAGCAATTTACAACACTGTATCAGCGGATAATTGTTTTATGTCTGAGCATGTCTGCTATCTATTGCAGATAGCAATTTACAACATTGTATTAGAGGATAATTGTTTTATATCTGAGCATGTCTGCTATCTACTGTAGATAGCAATTTACAACATTGTATTAGAGGGTAATTGTTTTATATCTGAGCATGTCTGCTATCTACTGAAGATAGCAATTTACAACATTGTATTAGAGGATAATTGTTTTATCTGAGCTTGTCTGCTATCTACTGAAGATAGCAATACACAACATTGTATTAGAGGGAAATTGTTTTATATCTGAGCTCGTCTGCTATCTACTGAAGATAGCAATTTACAACACTGTATCAGCGGATAATTGTTTCATATCTGAGCATGTCTGCTATCTACTGTAGATACAATTTACAACACTGTATCAGCGGATAATTGTTTTATATCTGACCATGTCTGCTATCTACTGAAGATAGCAATACACAACATTGTATTAGAGGGAAATTGTTTTATCTGAGCTCGTCTGCTATCTACTGAAGATAGCAATTTACAACACTGTATCAGCGGATAATTGTTTTATATCTGAGCATGTCTGCTATCTATTGCAGATAGCAATTTACAACATTGTATTAGAGGGTAATTGTTTTATATCTGAGCATGTCTGCTATCTACTGAAGATAGCAATACACAACATTGTTTTAGAGGGAAATTATTTTATCTGAGCTTGTCTGCTATCTACTAAAGATAGCAATTTACAACACTGTATCAGCGGATAATTGTTTTATATCTGAGCATGTCTGCTATCTATTGCAGATAGCAATTTACAACATTGTATTAGAGGATAATTGTTTTATATCTGAGCATGTCTGCTATCTACTGTAGATAGCAATTTACAACATTGTATTAGAGGGTAATTGTTTTATATCTGAGCATGTCTGCTATCTACTGAAGATAGCAATTTACAACATTGTATTAGAGGATAATTGTTTTATCTGAGCTTGTCTGCTATCTACTGAAGATAGCAATACACAACATTGTATTAGAGGGAAATTATTTTATCTGAGCTTGTCTGCTATCTACTGAAGATAGCAATTTACAACACTGTATCAGCGGATAATTGTTTTATATCTGAGCTTGTCTGCTATCTACTGATGATAGCAATACACAACAACATTGTATTAGAGGGAAATTATTTTATCTGAGCTTGTCTGCTATCTACTGAAGATAGCAATTAACAATACTGTATCAGCGGATAATTGTTTTATATCTGAGCATGTCAGCAAATAATTGTTTTATCTGAGATTGTCTGCTATCTACTGAAGATAGCAATTTACAACATTGCATTAGAGGATAATTGTTTTATATCTGAGCATGTCTGCTATCTACTGGATATAGCAATTTACAACATTGTATTAGAGGGTAATTGTTTTATCTGAGATTGTCTGCTACCTATGAAGATAACAATTTACAACACTGTATCAGCGGATAATTGTTTTAGATTTGAGCATGTCTACTATCTATTGAAGATAGCAATATACAACACTGTATCAGCAAATAATTGTTTCATATTTTGAGCATGTCTGCTATCTACTAAAGACAGCGTTATATTCTATTACCTTAAGGTTCAGAAGATAGCAATTACAACATTGTATCATAGGTTGACTGCTATCCACTTAAGATAGCAATTTATTCTCAGAGGATAATTGTGTTTTTTCTGAGGATGTCTGCTATCTACTGATAGGCCTATAGCAATTTACAACATTGTATAGGGTAGGGTAAAGTCGCTAGTTTTCGGTCAGCGCCTATTTTCGGTCACTTCGCCAAACTCATGTAATTACATCGGTCGTCACCATTTGAAAGCAATACCGGGCATCAACGATGCAGCAGGTTTTTAGCCGTTGGTTTATAACGACGAGGTTATTTTCATTACATGATATGGGCCAAGTGACCACAAATAGGCGCTGACCGAAAACTGGCGACTTTACCCTAATTGTTTTATATCTGAGCATGTCTGCTATCTACTGAAGATAGCAAAGCCATAAATTATATCACCAAGAGGATCAGTTTTAAGGTAATTTCTATGAGAAAAAATGGGTTTTAATATATGGTATTCCATTGATGGAATAGTTTCATCAGGAATTCAGAAGAACATGATAATAATTTTTGTTAGAAAATTCCAATTAGGAAACTTACTAAATTTTCCATACAGGTTTCAACAACACATCGGTTGTCTTCCTCAGTGGATTGTGTTTAATCCAGAGCTGGTGTTTCTAGTCCGTTTCTTGATGACATCATCGGATGATGACGCCCTCTGGATCACTGAGTCTAAAGATGACTGAGTTGGTAAGCCCCCTCGTCGCCATTCATTAGGTGCCATCTGTCATCAAGAAACAGACTAGAAACACTAGCTTTGGATCAAACACAATCCACTGTGTAAGACAACCGATGCATTGTTGAAACCCGTATGGAAAAAAGGTAAGTTTCCTAATTGGAATTTTCTAACGAAAATTATTATCATG
Source organism: Ophiura sarsii (assembly GCA_035610835.1). Taxonomy (NCBI): domain Eukaryota; kingdom Metazoa; phylum Echinodermata; class Ophiuroidea; order Amphilepidida; family Ophiuridae; genus Ophiura; species Ophiura sarsii. Next base: position 76,172,196 of record CM069441.1, on the reverse strand, counting down.
TATTCCATTGAGTTGTGTGAACAAATGAAATGTGCTTTGTGGGGCTATTTTTTACTATTGGGTAAGTCTTTTCCGTATTTAGATATTTTTAGTACCAATATCTCAAAATGACCGAAAAGCGGGTTACGTCTTTCTGGTTGTCAACTCTCAAAGTGTTTTTGAGCAGTTCTGCTATCTACTGAAGATAGCAATTACAACATTGCATCAGAGGGTAGTTGTTTTGTTTCTGAGCAGTTTTTGCTATCTACTGAAGATAGCCATTTACAACATTATATCAGCGGGTAATTCTTTTGTATGAATATCTGCTATCCACTAAAGATAACTATAAATTCTATAGAGGATCAGTTTCTAAATGTCCATGCCCTATTTTCTGAAAATGACAATTTACAACATTGTATCAGAGGGAAATTGTTTTATTTGACTGCTATCTACATTTTTACTCTATTATCTACTGAAGATAGCGATTTAAACATTGTATCGGAAGATAATTGTTTTATATTTGACCATGTCTGCTATCTACTGAATATAAATTATACTACCTATAGAGGATCATTATTGAATAGATTCATCAGGATCGGTAGACATAACTGATAAGATAAGGTTCTTATACGGATCCAAATAGTATACTCACAACTGTGGACGTTTCGGCAACACTGTTGCCTTTCTCAACACTTGGTAGATTGTGGTGAGTTATTTACTGTCACCGACGCTAGAGGGAGCTTTCTCAGCGGCGGTTTTGGAATTGCCAGTTTGTTTCTTGACTCCAGACAGTAAAAGTTCGTCAAAAACATGTGAAAGGTGATACTGCCCCTCGTCTCGGTTCATGGTGGTGCCCCTCTCTTTCTTATCTCCACTGCTTCTTTTATCCATCTCTTGTACCGATCTTGTTCCGTGCCTATGACATTAGCCTCTTTCCATCCAATCACATGATTACTGTCCACAACATGATCCGTAATGGCCGACTTATGTATAGTAGATTGTGACGAATTGCGGCTAGCCCGGGTGGCAACGTTCTTGCTGGATTTCTCTGCTTCAGTCTTGTGCTCCTCCAGACGAGTGCCGAATTTTCTGCCCAGTGGCGTAGCTAGGTTATTCATATTGGGGGGGGGGGGCGAGAAATGAAAATGAACCGACAAGACTTTGTGAGTCAAGAAATGCGCGCTTTAGCGTGTGAATTTTTTTAAAACTTTACACCTATTTTTGGCACGATCGAGGTACATTTTGGCTCTAAACAAGCTTGTATCAAAGAATGTTGCATTTTGGGGACACATGCGCGCGTAGCGTGCAATTTTTTTTCATCTGTGTACTTTTGACCATCATAATTCCATATTTCCTATGGTTAAAATAAACCGACAGTGCCAATCTCAACCGACACGACTGTCAATATTGGGGGGGGGGGGGGGGTTGGGGGTGGGGGGCGATCGCCCCCCTTGCCGCTCTGTCATTGAATATGTTGTTATGGTGAAAGGTGTACAAAATGACCTTTTACGAATAGAGGTACCATAACAACAGTCACATCGAGAAAAAGCCATTGATTTACTTGTTAATTTAATTTAATTCTTGAAAAGGGATACTTTATTAGCATTTTTCAATGTAAGTTGAAAGAAAACAAATAAAAATGATTACTTTTAATGTCCAATTATTCGCCGATATTTGTTTACGGGAGTGCTTACTGCTTACCTCCATCTTAATAATTTAATGTCAGTCATGATGAAAAATATTTCTTGAATTAAGCTGTAGAAGTAATATTTGAGTCCAAAACGGATAGAAAAGTTACTTTGGGAGAACAGAAAGGCAAAGTATGGGGCAATTGTATTTGTATTTGAATCATTTTATTTACCATTTTTGGTGATTGTATTTTTTTCAGCAAGCAGCAACAAAAATGTGTTCAAATTAAAAAGCAATTAACATTGAGAATCACCCACCCGATCCACTGTGTGATATAATATTCTGAGTAAGCGGCGTTGTACATGTTCTGTAAGATTTTAGCTCCTGCTAAATGATATTATATTATAAAGGGTTCAACAAAAGAAAGTATACCACTTTATTTATGTCAATTTGAGTAACATTCAATTTTTTTTGGATCAAACAGGCTTAATAGACATTTAGATGAATCTTTTAGGCATAATTTGATACCAAATTTGCCCAACAACAGAGATAAACCATGATTAGCACCATTTAAAGACAATTTCCAATTGGTCACTTTTCCAATACACATACGCAGGAAGAAAAGACCACATGTTACCTGTTCATAATCAAATAGCCCGCTCGCTCAGGCACAACCCAACGCAGTTGCACTGTGTGATCAATATCCATTTCATTCCCGGCCATTCAAAGTGCCACGCACAGCATTTTCTTGCGGCATGCGTGCGTTGAAAATGTGACTTTTGAAAAGTGACCATTTGGAAATGGTTCTAATCATGGTTTATCTTTGTTGTTAGGGGGCAAATTTGGTATCTTTTGTTGAACCCTTTACTCTCAGGCTATATTCCATTGATCCAACGTGTAAATGATGATTCAAAATATATTTAAATGATACGAAAGCTTAAAAACACGTACCATATAAAAGATTGATTTCCCCAACATGTTTTGATGAATTGACAAATCTTTGATATTAGGTAAAATATATTCAAACGCATTTTTGAGGTATAATGTGATTTAATGTATGATATGTGATGACGAAGAAAAATCAATTTAAAAGATAAAAAAGTTCCATTGATCATGACGGTTTGGAAAATACCGGGATAAATGTTATTCTGTATACCGTTGCAATGTTTTAAAATAAAATAAATTTGCGGGTGAAACCATCACTCTGCACAAATTAATGATGAAGTTCCTGCTCTACTTTACAGCTACGTCAAAACCTTGCACGCAATGATAATAAAACTATAAACTAGATTTTAAGTTTTTTGTTTTCATTGACTTTTAATAATAATAATAATAATAATAATAATAATAATAATAATAATAATAATAATAACGCTAATAATAATAATAATAATAATAATAATAATAATATATACACTGTAAAAAGTTATCATAAACAGCAGCAAAAGTGCTCGATACCGAAGTAGCAAGTAGGGCGAATATAATTGAAGTTCATACAATTATAGCATGGAGTATTAGGTATCCCGAGATTTCACGCCCGTCTGTATCGACGATCATCGGCCAAATGATCGCCGGGCAGGCGTGAAACCCGGGGAAAGTCACATCAATTCGTTGTTCGGTCTTGTTTGTGTCCTCATAACATTATAACATTATTCTATACTCATAATATCGATAAATACAAACAAGATGATGATTGCTGCTTAACATAGGCCTACATGACATATACATGATCTTATAGTGGTTTAGTTTTCAGTTTACAAAATGTAATAACGTTCGATATTTATAAATAGTTAAATTCATACAATGTGTAAAGCGTAAAAACAATTTATAAATATAAATTCAATGGTTCAATCTAAAAAAAAATAGACAGACTGTCGTTTTGTGAACAAAGTGCATGTGTTTTTATGACTGTCCGCGTTGTAAACAAAGTGCATTATGTGTTCATTGTTTTTACGCTTTACACATTGTATGAATGTTACTATTTATAAATGTAAATTGAATGGTCGGATAAAAATAAACTGGTCTTATGACTTAAATGGCAAAAATCAATAGCAACCAAACAATAGTGTATACCATAGTAAGAGTTGTGATATGAATCATCTGTTTCTGGATGCATTGTGAGACAACGCGACAGCAACGCAGAGAGGCAAGACATTAACCAAGCATGCATCAGAGAAAACAAAGAGTGACTAATATCACAAAACTGCAACGATACAACGATAATTTCTTTATTAATAGGGATGTACATGAACTGAACACATGCAAGTGAACTATTGTATACAAGTTCATCAGGTTTGTTAGAATAAATATGTAGAAACATTGTGTTCATCAAAACCAGTGATTGAGGTGAGTAAATCTCGATTTACTCACCAACTAACGTTTCATCAGTTATTTACCTCAATCACTGATTTGATGAACACAATGTTTCTACATATGAAGAGCTTTGTTGCAAAAGGGCCACCAGACCACCCCGACATGTTAATCATTTTGCATTAGAGAATTTGTATTGACAAGTCCATGGAATTAATCAAATTATTGTATGACTGTGTTCATTATTGTTTCTATGACTTGGATTAGTGCATCCATGTACGCCAATTGATGCACCAACAATACAAGCCACATTCCACATAATGAATAGCCATCCATTCAATAATGCAAAATGAGTAAAAGGCAGAAGTGGATGTAGGCCCTTTTGCAAAACACCTCTTCATATGCAAGTAAAGCTCTAAGGGCTTCTAAGGGCCAAAGTTTTCCGCGAAAATCGCGGAATTGAGGTTATACGCGGAAAACGACAATTTGATGAAAAGAAGGGGGGAAAAAGGCACAAAAACGTCCAAAACACACAATTTATAAATAGTCTTAAATAAAACAATATAAATATTAAAAAAAGAAACGTAATAAAACAAAACAAACAATAAAAATGATGTGTTTTTCTGTAAAGTGTGTTTATTTTAGTTTTAGAGATTGTAAATTTTAAGCTTTCTTGGGGAAAATTACATCACAGAAAAAGGCAAAATTTACAAACCGGAAAAACGCGGAATTGGTGACAATTACAAAGCGGTAAACTTTGGCCCTTTATAAAAGTAAACTATATCAAGTATACATATGGCAATAAACCAAAATAGCAATCAAGCAATAGTATATATCAAAGTGAGAGTTGTGATATAAGTGATCTGTTTCTGGATGAGACACGAACAAAGCATGAATCAAAGAAACTAAGGACTAATATCACAAAACCTGATACTGCAAAATGTAACCAAACGATAATGTCTTTATAAATAAAGATGGATAATGTCTTTATTAAGGAACTTTTTTTTCTCTTTCTTCTTATTAATTTTCACTTTGTTTCTCTAATTTTACCTTGATTAACCCTAACAGCCCTGTACCCCATGAAATCCCATTTCCCAGCCTGTCGGTTCCACCTGGCGCTGAGGTTTTTGGGTGAAATAATGGCCCCGGGCTACATAGCTTCCCCCGTGGCTCAGTTGGTAGAGCGTTCGCCTGTCAACCGAGAGGTCGTGGGTTCAAACCCCGGGGCGTGGCACCTCTTGTTGTGTGTGCTTTTTTTGCTTGAAAAAAAAAATCTTTGGAAAATCCACCGGGAGTGTTAGGGTTAATGAATCCCTTTTCCAGCAGCCTGGTGCTAAGCATTGGTTTCCAGTTTCCAATATGATTTATTCCATTAAAAATATACTACCGGGTTCCAAATTGTCGGTTCCTTTCATCTATGCTTAGCACCAAGCTGCTTGAAATGAGATTTTTTATTAATATGGCATATGGCATAACTGGTCCATATGCCCGAATATTTGCAACTTTAGACATTCATGTTGAAAATCAGTTGGCATTGTCAATGAAGCTTGAATTGCATAGAATTTCTATTCTGTCATTCACTGATTTCTATGTATTTTAACCGTTGGAACATATTGTACCAGTTACCCAAATGATGGGGCAAGTAGTCCAGTCAAGTAGAGTTTTTAGTTATAGTAGATTCATACGAAAAATCTGAGATATACATTTCATGAGCAAATATGAGATATACAATAAATGGGCAAATTACTTCCCCGTAGTTTGATACCTTATTCATAAAAAAAAGACATAATCGTTTGGTTACAATTTCCCGTAAACAGTTTTGTGATATTAGTCCTTAGTTTCTTCGATGCGTGCTTCATGGGTGTCTGGTCTCTCAGCGTTTCTGTCGCGTTGTCCCATTATGCAGCCAGAAACGGGTATTTCCATCAACCTGACCACCATTATCCAATCCAACCAACTTTTCTGACCAATTCTATCCCTAACCCTATCCCTAACCCTAGCCCTAACCCTATCCCTAATTCTAACCCTAACCCTAATGTTGGTCAAAACAAGTGGTCAGGTTATGGAAACACCCGTTTCTGGGTGCATAATGGGACAACGCGACAGAAACGCTAAGAGACCAGACACCCATGAAGCACGCATCGAAGAAACCAAGGACTAATATCACAAAACTGTTTACGGGAAATTATATCCAAACGATAATGGCCCGTATTCTCGTATGTAGTTAAACACGGTTTTAAGCTAAACCCGCGTCTAACTTTGACTTTAGACACAGCGTTTAACTAAACGCGATTCTCGTCCATTTGTTTTACTTAAACACGTCTAACTCGCAGAAATGTGTCTAACTTTAAACATGGGTATGGGGGTAGTTTAATGCGCGTTTTACTAGACTCGCGCTCCAACTGTATGCCTTGAATGATCACTCAACCGTGCCCGGTGCAAGCTGACGAGCGGCTCGTGTAGTCTTTACAGGTACCGTGTAATGAATGCATTCGGTCGATATCTATTGTAACCCATTAGGGCCACAATGTAATAAATACCTGTATACAATCAACGCAGGACCACTCTGGGAACGATATTTGCAGATCGAGTTTAAAATCGTGTTTTGTTAAACACATCGTTTAAAAGATAAACTCACGTTTAAGTTAGACACTCGTTTAGTTAGACACGGTTTTAAAGCTAAAACCGTGTTTAGTACGAGAATACGGCCTAAAGTCTTTATATATAGGGATGTACATGAAATAGATCAAAACTTATGCAAGTAAACTATCGAATATACTAACATTGCAATAATCAATAGCAATCAAGCAATAAGTTTACACCAAAGTAAGAATTGTGATTTGAATCATCTGTTTCTGGATGCATTGTGAGACAACGCGACAGCAACGCAGAGGCAAGACATTAACCAAGCATGCATCAGAGAAAACAAAGAGTGACTAATATCACAAAACTGCAACAATACAACGATAATGTCTTTATAAATAGGGATTGTACATGAACTGAACACATGCAAGTGGAACTATTGTATACTAGTTCATCAGGTTTGTTAGAATAAATATGTAGAAAGATTGTGTTCATCAAAACCAGTGATTGAGGTGAGTAAATCTCGATTTACTCACCAACTAACGTTTCATCTGACATGATCAGTCAGATTTCATCAGAGTTGTGATCCACTGCTGGAACAGCGGGAACTGGTGTTTTAGAAGATTGTAAACAATCTAAAATCACGATTCCCAGAAGATACACAGCGCCATCTTGTATCGCACATCGAATGAAAAGCCGACGGTGGGGAATCATCAAAAACAAAACTTGGCAACAAATAAAGAAATTCGAACGATTACACGAGAAAGTAGCGAAGCGAAATGGCACCACTGAGATAGATTTGAGATATATTTGAGTTGCTCAAATCTAAGTGGTAAATATATCCAAGTACAAACTGACCAAGGACCAGGATGTGTACTCGCGAAAGGCCTGAACTACGCGATAAGTCCGGAAAAAATCCCATACAATGATTTTAATATTGTAGCCACGGAGAAAGCGTGCTGGGGCCTACCACAGGAAAAGTCGGATCTATTACATGCGGAAATACAGTCATCAAAAAAGTAACTATACAGGTAATAAATGTACTTTTAACTCTAAAAATATATATCCTACCTAGAAATATTAAATCATAAAGTTTTTGAGAAATTTATCTTCTTTAATATGAGATATTGCACGCTAGGATCGGTTGAATATTTAAGAAGCGACAATTCAAAATGTAAGGTAAAGTCACAATTTCAAATTCACATTTTACAAATTGTGAGATAGGCTTTTACGACGGGTATTCATAATATAAGTTCGCCGTCGGACGAGTTTTAATCTGTCAAGCTTTCGTCAGGATTAGCTCTGACTTCTTCAGGACCAAATTATTATAATATTGAACAAAACATAGAGATTGCCACTTCTCTTGTTATCATCATTTGGGCTGCCCCTTGCCCGATGATTTGAGAGTAGGTGCCCTTTCCTACTTGTGAAAGAATTGGTGGCTCTGAAAGGCTCTGAAAAGAGCGGTTCAGATGGATTGCCGCTTCCACTGAACACGTAGGTTGCCCTGTCCTACTTGTGAAATAATTGGTGGCTCTGAAAAGAGCCGTTCAGATGGATTGCCGCTTCCACTGAACATGTAGGTTGCCACTGGCCTACTATAAATAAATTTGGTTCTAATAGAACCTCCAAAGGACTGCCCCTTGACCAATGGAAATAACGTAGAGACTGCCCCTTGTCTACTACAGACTACAAAAGTCTAATGCACAGTAGTGCGGTCACTGATCTGTAAAGATCGTTTGACGCTGTAACGAACTTGAGCAGGGTATATAATGGTTCATTGCGGACCTGGCTGAAAAAATTACAAGACTGTTATCGATTGGTGGGATTGATTGATACTGTAGGAAATAGAGAGCGCCACATGCGGCTGATATCTTTGCCGTCATTTCTATTGATTGTAGATGATTCATTGATTCTGATCTCTAGAGCTTCACGAACAAGCCGCATACTAAGATTGGAAACCTGTGCAATGCTTTTGGATTGGTTCCAGAGTGGTTCATGACCTTCTTCACACGCATGTTCAGCTAGTGCCGAGCTATCTTTCTTGCCTTGTAATGTAGCTCTTTTGTGTTCGGACAATCTGACCTTTAAAGGCCTTTTGGTTTGACCAATATATTGTTCACATTTTACATCTCAACACGGGGGAGAGAATGACAGGTAGCGTGTGTGTGTCGTATTGATCCATCGGAACAATGCAGCCGACTGTCCAACCTGCGCATGCATCCCCCAATTGCACTACCGGTAATGAATAAAATACCTGTAGATTGGTCCGCATATAGAAAATAAAAATGTGAAAATGAAAATCTGACTTCTTACATTTTTGAGTGCCACTTCCTCAATAATCACCCGATTCTAGCGTGCAATATCTCATATTAAAGAAGACAAATTTTTCCACAACTTTTTAATTTAATATTTTTAGGTAGGATATATATTTTAAGAGTAAGAAGCCCATTTATTACCTGTATAGTTACTTTTTTGATGACTGTAGCCCTCAAAAGTGTCAAACCTTGATATTAAGGGCGAGAGAAAAGCACTCAAAAGTCTACAAAAAGAAAAATCTATCCTTATTTTGCCGGCGGACAAGGATAAAGCTACAGTGGTTGTCACTACGGACAGCTACGAGAGTAAAGTCAACGGCAACTTGTTACAGGATGAAAAGACCATGACAAACTGGAGTCCAACTCAACGAGCCGATACAAGAGGAAGCTTGTTGACATTTATCACGGCTCAAAAAAGAAAGGAAAATTGGAAGAAAAAAATTATTCCAGACTTTACCCAACAGCTGATCAAAATGTGCCAAGATTATATTGTACAAATAAAATACACAAGGAAGGTTTCCCAGTCCGACCCATAGTGAACTACACCGTTCCCAGTCCGACCCATAGTGGACTACACCGTGAACCATAGCATATGAAAGAGAAGAGAATTGACTGATATCTTAGCACCACTGATAGGAAACACAGAGTATTATGTGAAGAATTCCAAACATCTCGCGGAAGATATATGGGTGTTTTTATCGACGGTGGATGAAGAGATTCTCAATAGCCCGACGATATCAGTCTTTTCACTAATACTCCAATTGAGTGAAACCGACTGTTTGTTTGGTAACACAAAAAGGACATTAAAAAGGCATGTACAAAGAAATACACCAGAACATAAAGGAAAGTATTACCAAAAAGGTTCATAAGGATCGTTGATTATATATAATATAATATGGAAGGTTCATACACTGATCCAGTGTAAGTACTCACGTGTACGCTTCGGACACAACTGTATCCTTTGTCAACACTTGTGGTAGTGATGATCTTGACGACTCATGACGCTTTTTGCAGTCTTGGAGTTGCCAGTTGATTTGGAGGAGAAAAAAGTGCAAGATGCATTACAAGTATGCGGCTATCTACCTTGGTCATTCGACAAAGTGAAAAAGCAGATGGCTACTCCCAAAACAAAGAAAAAGGAAAACATCAAGAAAGATGAAGACACCAGGAACAGCGGGTTTGTTGTCTTGCCATGTCAAAGGTCGTGCCTCCGAGCGAATGGCACGAACAATGAAATCCTGAAGAAGGCAGAGCCAATCCTGATGAAAGCTTGACAGATTAAAACTTGTCCGACGGCGAACCCGTTAAAACTTTTAACTTATGCCATTTATGATATTCCATGCAGAAATTGTGAAAAGAGCTACATAGGTGAAACCGGACAACAATTCGGCACAAGACTCAGCGAACACAAGAAAGAGGTAGAAATGGCTAACAAAACAACAACCACCAAAGCAGGGAGAAAGGCATCGCTCACTCAGGTCAACAAATCAGCAATAACAGACCATGTTGTGGACGCTAATCATGTCATCGGGTGGGACGAGGCAAAGGTTATAGGCACGGAGCAAGACAAGTATAAGAGATGGATCCGAGAGGCTATAGAAATCAGGAAGAAGGGGACCTCAACGATGAACCGCGACGAGGGGCAATACTACCTCACTCACGTTTTTGATGATCTATTATCATCTGGCAAAAAAATCCCCAGATGATAAATCAACTGGCAACTCTATAATCCGCTGCTAAAGAAAGAATCGGGCAACCCTGATTCCCGCGGTTTTAGTAGTGGATCACAATTCTGATGAAATCTGACTGATCAAGTCAGATGAAATGTTAGTTGGTGAGTAAATCTCGATTTTATTTACCTCATGCAATCACTGATTTGATGAACACAATGTTTCTACATATGAAGAGCTTTGTTGCAAAAGGGCCACCAGACCACCCCGACATGTTAATCATTTTGCATTAGAGAATTTGTATTGACAAGTCCATGGAATTAATCAAATTATTGTATGACTGTGTTCATTATTGTTTCTATGACTTGGATTAGTGCATCCATGTACGCCAATTGATGCACCAACAATACAAGCCACATTCCACATAATGAATAGCCATTCAAAAATGCAAAATGAGTAAATAGGCAGAAGTGGATGTAGGCCCTTTTGCAAAACACCTCTTCATATGCAAGTAATATTCTAAGGGCCAAAGTTTTCCGCATCGCGGAATTGAGGTTAAACGCGGAAAACGACAATTTGATGAAAAGGGGGGGGGGGGGGGGGGGGGGGAAATGCACAAAATACGTCCAAAACACACAATTTATAAATAGTCTTGAATAAAACATTATAAATATTAAAAAAAAGATATGTAATAAAACAAAACAAACAAATAGAAATGATGATGTGTTTTTCTGTAAAGTGTGTTTATTTTGGTTTTATAGATTGTAAATTTTAAGCTTTCTTGGGGAAAATTACATCACAGAAAAATGCAAAATTTACAAACCGGAAAAAACGGGGAACTCGACAATTACAAAGCGGTAAACTTTGGCCCACATATGGCAATAAGCATTAATAGCAATCAAGCAATAGCATATATCAAAGTGAGAGTTGTGATATGTGTCGTCTGTTTCTGGATGAGACACGAACAAAGCATGAATCAAAGAAGCTAAGGACTAATATCACAAACCTGATACGGCAAAATGTAACCAAACGATAATGTCTTTATAAATAAAGATGGATTATGTCTTTATTAATAGGGAATATGGCGTAACTGGTCCATATGCCCGAACATTTGCAACTTTAGACATTCATGTTGAAAATCAGTTGTCATTGTCATAAAGCTTTGAATTGCATAGAATTTCTATTCTGTCATTCACTGACTTCTATGTATTTTAACCGTTGGAACATATTGTACCAGTTACCCAAATGATGGGGCAAGTAGTCCAGTCAAGTAGAGTTTTTAGTTATAGTAGATTCATAAGAAAAATCTGAGATATACATTTCATGAGCAACGAGATATACATTAAATGGGCAAATTACTTCCCCGTAGTTTGATACCTCATCCTCATTCATACCTCATTCATAAAAAAGACATAATCGTTTGGTTATAATTTCCCGTAAACAGTTTTGTGATATTAGTCCTTAGTTTCTTCGATGCGTGCTTCATGGGTGTCTGGTCTCTCAGCGTTTCTGTCGCGTTGTCCCATTATGCAGCCAGAAACGGGTATTTCCATCAACCTGACCCACCATTATCCGACCAGCTTTTCTGACCAATTCTATCCCTAACCCTATTCCTATCCCTATCCCTAACACTATCCCTAATTCTAACCCTAATGTTGGTCAAAACAAGTGGTCAGGTAATGGAAACACCCGTTTCTGGGGGCATAATGGGACAACGCGACAGAAATGCTGAGAGACCAGACACCCATGAAGCACGCATCGAAGAAACGGACTAATATCACAAAACTGTTTACGGGAAATTATAACCAAACGATAATGGCCCGTATTCTCGTACGTAGTTAAACACGGTTTTAAGCTAAACCCGCGTCTAACTTTGACTTTAGACACAGCGTTTAACTAAACGCAATTCTCGTACATTTGTTTTACTTAAACACGCGTCTAACTCGCCGGCAGAAATGTGTCTAACTTTAAACATGGGTATGGGGGTAGTTTAATACGCATTTAACTAGACTCGCGCATCAACTGTATGCCTTGAATCACTCAACCGTGCCCGGTGTAAGCTGATGAGGCGCGGCTCGTGTAGTCTTTACAGGTACCGTGTATTGAATGCATTCGGTCGATATCTATTGTAACCCATTAGGGCCACAATGTAATAAATACCTGTATACAATCAACGCAGGCGCAGGACCACTCTGGGAACGATATTTGCAGAGTTTAATCGTGTTTTGTTAAACACATCGTTTAAAACATAAACTCACGTTTAAGTTAGACACTCGTTTAGTTAAACGCGGTTTTAAGCTAAAACCGTGTTTAGTACGAGAATATGGCCTAAAGCCTTTATAAATAGGGATGTACATGAAATCATCATCATCATTGGTCGTCCGTGGACGAAACGGAGGGAGCAATCGCAACGTACTGAGCCCAGACTTTCCTGTCATTCATGAGTTGGTGGATCTCTGGAGGATCTAAACCCATATCATTCTTGACGGTATCAGGATATTGAAGGTGTCTTCTGCCTCTGTTAGCTTTCCCACCAGGAGGGGTCCAGAAAATTAGACGGGAGATAGGTTGGTTGGTTGTTCGCATGCAGTGGCCAGCGAAACATAAACGGCGCTGCCTGATTATTGATGTTATAGGGGGATATCGCCATATACCACGCTGTTTGGGATGTGATCCCTCCAACTGATGTCAAATATTCTACGTAACAGTTGAGTATCCATTGATTCTGTCTTCAATTTTCCTACTGATACTCCATGTTTTGGAGCCGTACAACAAAATGCTTTCTACGCAGGCTTTGAAGAATCTGATTTTTGTCGTTCTTTCCAGATCAGATTTCCAGATCTTCTGCAGTTTATTGCAGGCAACCCATGCTTGTGCGTTCCTGCATTTGAATTCCTGGAATGTGTCTAGAATGTAGGCTCCCAAGTATTTGAAATTGGAGACATTTTCCAGCTCTACCTGTACTCCTTTGATGGTCTTTACACTGGCTGAGGTAGCAATATTTATAAGGAGGCTTTTTGTTTTTTCTTCATTTAAATGCAGGCCAACTGCATTTGATGCTAGATCAAAACTTATGCAAGTAAACTATCAAATATACTGCTGCCACCGTCCCTTTCAGCGTTGTTCATCTTCACAATAAATCTGCACTGCGGCGGGTACGACTACAGGCGATAGCTGTGTAAGAAAAGGAAAACCCGTATATAGTAAGTATTTAAGTCTAATGTAGGCATGTGTGAAATGAAATGAGCATGTTTTACCCAATTGCTGGCATCGTCCGTCTGTCTCCTCGGTAAAGATGATGGCTGTGCAAGAAAGTGAAACCCAGTATTAGTAAGCATATAAGTTTAATTTAGGTATATTTGAAATTAATTATGTGTTTTGAACTTACCAGAGAGGAATCCTCGAACTACTGCATTTGTCCCTTTCAGCGTTGTCCGTCTTCGCAGGTCCTCGATGCGCCGTCACCAACTGCCAACCAACCACCGTCAACCACTAAGGTCTGTCCCGTTGTCCCATTATGCCCCCAGAAATGGAAATGAGTGTTTTACCCAATTGCTGGCATCGTCCGTCTGTCTCCTCGGTAAAGATGATGGCTGTGCAAGAAAGTGAAAACCAGTATTAGTAAGCATATAAGTTTAATTTAGGTATATTTGAAATTAATTATGGGTTTTGAACTTACCAGAGAGAGGATCCTCGAACTACTGCATTTGTCCCTTTCAGCGTTGTCCGTCTTCGCAGGTCCTCGATGCGCCGTCACCAACTGCCAACCAACCACCGTCAACCACTAAGGTCTGTCGCGTTGTCCCATTATGCCCCCAGAAACGGAAATTAGTGTTTTACCCTATTGCTGGCATCGTACGTCTGTCTCCTCGGTAAAGATGATGGCTGTGCAAGAAAGTGAAAACCAGTATTAGTAAGCATATAAGTTTAATTTAGGTATATTTGAAATTAATTATGTGTTTTGAACATACCAGAGAGAGGATCCTCGAACTTACTGCATTCGTCCCTTTCAGCGTTGTCCGTCTTCTCAGGTCCTCGATGCGCCGTCACAAACTGCCAACCAACCACCGTCAACCACTAAGGTCTGTCGCGTTGTCCCATTATGCAGCCAGAAACGGGTATTTCCATCAACCTGACCACCATTATCCGACCAGCTTTTCTGACCAATTCTATCCCTAACCCTATCCCTAACCCTATCCCTAACCCTATCCCTAATTCTAACCCTAACCCTAACCCTAATGTTGGTCAAAACAAGTGGTCAGGTTATGGAAACACCCGTTTCTGGGGGCATAATGGGACAACGCGACAGACCTTAGTGGTTGACGGTGGTTGGTTGGCAGTTTGTGACGGCGCATCGAGGACCTGAGAAGACGGACAACGCTGAAAGGGACGAATGCAGTAAGTTCGAGGATCCTCTCTCTGGTAAGTTCAAAACACATAATTAATTTCAAATATACCTAAATTAAACTTATATGCTTACTAATACTGGTTTTCACTTTCTTGCAGCTATCAAGATTTCAAAAACATGACATGCTGTGAAAGTAAAAATAAAAAAACAATTAAAACATACTTACCTTTGAGGCCATGATAAATTACCCTGTATGTCCCTCTGTTCTTCACCGTACCTGTTAAAGAAAAGAAATATAAAACAGTTATAGTTAAACAAAAACATAAGAAAAACAAAACCTGAAATAGAAAAAATAGACAAACAATTATGGTTAAACAAACAAATCGAAGGCAGCAAATCGAATCAAAGACAGGTCGAACAGGCAGTACCAGTTTACTGTCATATGGTAGTATGCATACATAGTGTCGCGAACACTATGTTTACACAGCCTGACTCGCATTCTACTGCATTCGTCCCTTTCAGCGTTGTCTGTCTTCTCGGTAAATCTGCATTGCGGTGGGTACGACGACAGGCGATGGCTCTGTAAGAAGAAGAAAAAAACCATATAGTAAGTATTTAAGTTTAATGTAGGCATGTGTGAAATGAAATGAGTGTTTTACCCGATTGCTGGCATCGTCCGTCTGTCTCCTCGGTAAAGATGATGGCTGTGCAAGAAAGTGAAAACCAGTATTAGTAAGCATATAAGTTTAATTTAGGTATATATTTGAAATTAATTATGTGTTTTTGAACTTACCAGAGAGAGGATCCTCGAACTCACTGCATTCGTCCCTTTCAGCGTTGTTAGTCTTCTCAGGTCCTCGATGCGCCGTCACAAACTGCCAACCAACCACCGTCAACCACTAAGGTCTGTCGCGTTGTCCCATTATGCAGCCAGAAACGGGTATTTCCATCAACCTGACCACCATTATCCGACCAGCTTTTCTGACCAATTCTATCCCTAACCCTATCCCTATCCCTAACCCTATCCCTATCCCTAATTCTAACCCTAACCCTAACCCTAATGTTGGTCAAAACAAGTGGTCAGGTTATGGAAACACCCGTTTCTGGGGGCATAATGGGACAACGCGACAGACCTTAGTGGTTGACGGTGGTTGGTTGGCAGTTTGTGACGGCGCATCGAGGACCTGAGAAGACGGACAACGCTGAAAGGGACGAATGCAGTAAGTTCGAGGATCCTCTCTCTGGTAAGTTCAAAACACATAATTAATTTCAAATATACCTAAATTAAACTTATATGCTTATACTAATACTGGTTTTCACTTTCTTGCAGCTATCAAGATTTCAAAAACATGACATGCTGTGAAAGTAAAAATAAAAAAATAAAAAACATACTTAACTTCGAGGCCATGATGAATTACCCTGTATGTCCCGCTGTTCTCACCGTACCTGTTAATGGAAAGAAATAGAAAACAGTTAAAGTTAAACAAAACATAAGAAAAATAAAACCTGAAATAGAACAAATAGACAAACAATTATGGTTAAATAAACAAATCGAAGACAGCGAAGCGAATCGAAGACAGGTCGAACAGGCAGTACCAGTTTACTGTCATATGGTAGTATGCATACATAGTGTCGCGAACACTATGTTTACACAGCCTGACTCGCATTCTACTGCATTCGTCCCTTTCAGCGTTGTCTGTCTTCTCGGTAAATCTGCATTGCGGTGGGTACGACGACAGGCGATGGCTCTGTAAGAAGAAGAAAAAAACCATATAGTAAGTATTTAAGTTTAATGTAGGCATGTGTGAAATGAAATGAGTGTTTTACCCGATTGCTGGCATCGTCCGTCTGTCTCCTCGGTAAAGATGATGGCTGTGCAAGAAAGTGAAAACCAGTATTAGATAAGCATATAAGTTTAATTTAGGTATATTTGAAATTAATTATGTGTTTTGAACTTACCAGAGAGAGGATCCTCGAACTCACTGCATTCGTCCCTTTCAGCGTTGTTAGTCTTCTCAGGTCCTCGATGCGCCGTCACAAACTGCCAACCAACCACCGTCAACCACTAAGGTCTGTCGCGTTGTCCCATTATGCAGCCAGAAACGGGTATTTCCATCAACCTGACCACCATTATCCGACCAGCTTTTCTGACCAATTCTATCCCTAACCCTATCCCTAACCCTATCCCTATCCCTAATTCTGACCCTAACCCTAACCCTAATGTTGGTCAAAACAAGTGGTCAGGTTATGGAAACACCCATTTCTGGGGGCATAATGGGACAACGCGACAGACCTTAGTGGTTGACGGTGGTTGGTTGGCAATTTGTGACGGCGCATCGAGGACCTGAGAAGACGGACAACGCTGAAAGGGACGAATGCAGTAAGTTCGAGGATCCTCTCTCTGGTAAGTTCAAAACACATAATTAATTTCAAATATACCTAAATTAAACTTATATGCTTACTAATACTGGTTTTCACTTTCTTGCAGCTATCAAGATTTCAAAAACATGACATGCTGTGAAAGTAAAAATAAAAAAATAAAAAACATACTTAACTTCGAGGCCATGATGAATTACCCTGTATGTCCCGCTGTTCTCACCGTACCTGTTAAAGGAAAGAAATAGAAAACAGTTAAAGTTAAACAAAAACATAAGAAAAACAAAACCTGAAATAGAACAAATAGACAAACAATTATGGTTAAATAAACAAATCGAAGACAGCGAAGCGAATCGAAGACAGGTCGAACAGGCAGTACCAGTTTACTGTCATATGGTAGTATGCATACATAGTGTCGCGAACACTATGTTTACACAGCCTGACTCGCATTCTACTGCATTCGTCCCTTTCAGCGTTGTCTGTCTTCTCGGTAAATCTGCACTGCGGTGGGTACAAAGACAGGCGATGGCTCTGTAAGAAGAAGAAAAAAACATATAGTAAGTATTTAAGTTTAATGTAGGCATGTGTGAAATGAAATGAGTGTTTTACCCGATTGCTGGCATCGAAATTAATTATGTGTTTTGAACTTACCAGAGAGGATCCTCGAACTTACTGCATTCGTCTTTTTCAGCGTTGTCCGTCTTCTCAGGTCTTCGATGCGCCGTCACAAACTGCCAACCAACCACCGTCAACCACTAAGGTCTGTCGCGTTGTCCCATTATGCAGCCAGAAACGAGTATTTCCATCAACCTGACCACCATTATCCGACCAGCTTTTCTGACCAATTCTATCCCTAACCCTATCCCTAATTCTAACCCTAACCCTAATGTTGGTCAAAACAAGTGGTCACGTTATGGAAACACTCGTTTCTGGGGGCATAATGGTGTGAGATGCTCAGTAGCATGGTGTTCTTTACTATAAACTACCATCCTATCTGAACTCCACAGAATGTATGGGATCGTATATTCACACAATTAAACACTTAAAGACTTCTCATATTTAGATCATACTGCTCTATTGGATAGGCTCGGGAATCTCCACACATAGACTCCGACCTACGATTGTTAGTATTTTATCATACTGTTGCGTGATGCCAATTAGAACCTGCACCACCCAGTCATCTCGTTGAGAAGCAAACTGCAACTCTTTTATAAGTTGTCTGGTCGAAGACCAAGACACAACTGCTCTAAGCTTGGGCTTACAGGCACCACTACAACTAGTATGGGAGGAGTTATCGCATGCCCAATTGATCACATGATTAGGTCACTGACTATAAATGGAATAGGATAGGACGTTATAATACGTCCATGATCAATTGCACATGCGTTTATCCCTTAAACATATCGATACTCGTGCTCTTACATTACGGAGTGATAGACCCTATCACTAATTGCAACCCAATTAATTTGGATAGAATTTGGATAGCAACCAAAAAAAGAGCTATGTAAACTAAACGAATAAATAAAACCACGTAACAAAGTGAAAATTATACATACATACATGTACACAATGCAATGTCCAGGCAGCAGCCATTGATCAAACGAGAACGTCTCTATACAGGAGCTACGTTTGAGATCGATAAATCAGCGGCAAGGTACAACATATATATAAACAAACAGCGTACAAACAATCCAAACCCTTACAATAATTACCCCTTATGTAGGCAATGTAGACTAAATGCCTTGCCCAATGACATAAACATGTCTGACGTTGGTCACAGCGGGGCTCGAACTCACGGCCCTATGTTTATGAGACCAGTGCTGATACCACTAGGCCACACGTGCTCTACGAAATATGTTCATAAACAACAATAAACAATAATATAAAATACACTGGGTTAGTATACATAAGGGGCTCGAACTCACGGCCCTATGTTTATGAGACCAGTGCTGATACCACTAGGCCACACGTGCTCTACGAAATATGTTCATAAACAACAATAAACAATAATATAAAATACACTGGGTTAGTATACATGTATATAAACAATCATGTAATTCTCGTAATAACATTCAAGAATGCCGCAAATGTTCGTGTCTGTTCCAATCATGTAGATGTCTGCTCGCGACCGCTCACAAGGTATTAACTTGCTGTTACAAAGTTCGAAGACCTGTAGACTCGCGTGCCCCACACGTGGCAACTGTCTACACTGCTGGTGGTATTCACCCGGAAGATCAGAAAAGAAAGGTATTCAATTACCTCTTGTAAATCATCACGCACAAGTGATAGTATTAAGATGAATTATATCCATCCATGAATATAATATTATAGAACAAACAGATCTTAGATCACACAGGATCTTATTATGAGAGAACCGTCAAAGGTTTTTGATTAAGAAACAACTTTTTCCACTCTTGGTGAAAATAAAACTCCCATCTACAACAATGTATAATTGCTGGTATAAAACTAATCACCAAATCCTAGTGGTCAATCCCAGATCTCGATTGGATCCAGGGGCCTTTATCAACTTAATTTGTTGATAAGAAAAACATTTGATTAATACACTTCTTTTGAGCATAAAACTAAAATCAATGACTGTCAACGATTTCTTCCGATTCACACAAGAATCTCGTCTAAATTGTATAGGACACAAATATTCCCTACTACTGCGCTAGCAACGCTCGTAATTCAAATTGTCCAAAGAAAACTCCCAAAGGTAATTCGTTTCACGAGAACACAAATATTCAACAAACGAAAACACCAACTTGCCTAACCTACAAATGTATAATACTTATTTACTTAATTACTACATAAAATACGTCCATGTTACAATATTCTCAGCTCAGTAGCATGGTGTTCTTTACTATAAACTACCATCCTATCTGAACTCCACAGAATGTATGGGATCGTATATATTCACACAATTAAAGTTAATTAAAGTTGTCTGGTCAAAGACCAAGACACAACTGCTCTAAGCTTGGGCTTACAAGCACCACTACAACTTGTATGGGAGGAGCTATCGCATGCCCAATTGATCACATGATTAGGTCACTGACTATAAATGGAATAGGATAGAACGTTATAATACATGATCAATTGCACATGCGTTTATCCCTTAAACATATCGATACTCGTGCTCTTACACTACGGAGTGATAGACCCTAATATTCAACAAACGAAAACACCACCTCGCCTAACCTATAATACTTATTTACTTAATTACTACATAAAATACGTCCATGTTACAATATTCTCAGCTCAGTAGCATGGTGTTCATTACTATAAACTACCATCCTATCTGAACTCCACAGAATGTATGGGATAGTATATCACACAATGAAACACTTTTAAAGACTTCATATTTAGATCATACTGCTCTATTGGATAGGCTCGGGAATCTCCACACATAGACTCCGACCTACGATTGTTAGTATTTTATCATACTGTTGCGTGATGCCAAGAACCACCACCCAGTCATCTCGTTGAGAAGCAAACTGCAACTCTTTTATAAGTTGTCTGGTCGAAGACCAAGCAAAACTGCTCTAAGCTTGGGCTTACAGGCACCACTACAACTTGTATGGGAGGAGCTATCGCATGCCCAATTGATCACATGATTAGGTCACTGACTATAAATGGAATAGGATAGGACGTTAATACATGATCAATTGCACATGCGTTTATCCCTTAAACATATCGATACTCGTGCTCTGTACACTACGGAGTGATAGACCCTATCACTAATTGCAACCCAATTAATTTGGATAGAACTTGAATTTGGATAACAAACCAAAAGAAAATGAGCTACGTAAACTAAACGAATAAATAAAACCATGTAAGAAAGTGAAAGTAAGAGACGAATTCCAATATGTTCATAAACAACAACAAACAATAATATAAAATACACTGGGTTAGTATACATGTATATAACAATCATGTAATTCCCGTAATAACATTCAAGAATGCCGCAAATGTTCGTGTCTGTTCCAATCATGTAGATGTCTGCTCGCGACCGCTCACAAGGTATTAACTTGCTACAAAGTTCGAAGACCTGTAGACTCGCGTGCCCCACACGTGGCAACT
This sequence comes from Ophiura sarsii, assembly GCA_035610835.1. Lineage (NCBI taxonomy): Eukaryota > Metazoa > Echinodermata > Ophiuroidea > Amphilepidida > Ophiuridae > Ophiura > Ophiura sarsii. The sequence continues at coordinate 76,150,903 of CM069441.1, read as the reverse complement.
GTCTACACTGCTGGTGGTATTCACATCAGAAAAGAAAGGTATTCAATTACCTCTTGTAAATCATCACGCACAAGTGATAGTATTAAGATGAATTATATCCATCCATGAATATAATATTATAGAACAAACAGATCTTAGATCACACAGGATCTTATTATGAGAGAACCGTCAAAGGTTTTTGATTAAGAAACAACTTTTTCCACTCTTGGTGAAAATAAAACTCCCATCTACAACAATGTATAATTGCTGGTATAAAACTAATCACCAAATCCTAGTGGTCAATCCCAGATCTCGATTGGATCCAGGGGCCTTTATCAACTTAATTTGTTGATAAGAAAAACATTTGATTAATACACTCCTTTTGAGCATAAAACTAAAATCAATGTCAACGATTTCTTCCGATTCACACAAGAATCTCGTCTAAATTGTATAGGACACAAATATTCCCTACTACTGCGCTAGCAACGCTCGTAATTCAAATTGTCCAAAGAAAACTCCTAAAGGTAATTCGTTTCACGAGAACACAAATATTCAACAAACGAAAACACCACCTTGCCTAACCTATAATACTTATTTACTTAATTACTACATAAAATACGTCCATGTTACAATATTCTCAGCTCAGTAGCATGGTGTTCTTTACTATAAACTACCATCCTATCTGAACTCCACAGAATGTATGGGATCGTATATTCACACAATTAAAGTTAATTAAAGTTGTCTGGTCAAAGACCAAGACACAACTGCTCTAAGCTTGGGCTTACAAGCACCACTACAACTTGTATGGGAGGAGCTATCGCATGCCCAATTGATCACATGATTAGGTCACTGACTATAAATGGAATAGGATAGAACGTTATAATACATGATCAATTGCACATGCGTTTATCCCTTAAACATATCGATACTCGTGCTCTTACACTACGGAGTGATAGACCCTAATATTCAACAAACGAAAACACCACCTCGCCTAACCTATAATACTTATTTACTTAATTACTACATAAAATACGTCCATGTTACAATGGGACAACGCGACAGACCTTAGTGGTTGACGGTGGTTGGTTGGCAGTTTGTGACGGCGCATCGAGGACCTGAGAAGACGGACAACGCTGAAAGGGACGAATGCAGTAAGTTCGAGGATCCTCTCTCTGGTAAGTTCAAAACACATAATTAATTTCAAATATACCTAAATTAAACTTATATGCTAGCTAATACTGGTTTTCACTTTCTTGCAGCTATCAAGATTTCAAAAACATGACATGCTGTGAAAGTACAAATAAAATTAAAAAAACATACTTAACTTCCAGGCCATGATGAATTACCCTCTATGTCCCTCTGCGAATCGAAGACAGGTCGAACAGGCAGTACCAGTTTACTGTCATATGGTAGTATGCATACATAGTGTCGCGAACACTATGTTTACACAGCCTGACTCGCAATCTACTGCATTCGTCCCTTTCAGCGTTGTCTGTCTTCTCGGTAAATCTGCACTGCGGTGGGTACAGAGGTCTGTCTCCTCGGTAAAGATGATGGCTGTGCAAGAAAGTGAAAACCAGTATTAGTAAGCATATAAGTTTAATTTAGGTATATTTGAAATTAATTTTGTGTTTTGAACTTACCAGAGAGAGGATCCTCGAACTACTGCATTTGTCCCTTTCAGCGTTGTCCGTCTTCTAGGTACTTTTTATCTTTCTTAAAGTACTCTTAAACCCTAAATCTATTTTTGACATGGCCAATAAAAAAATGACTATAACATGGCAGCTATCAAGATTTCAAAAACATGACATGCTGTGAAAGTACAAATAAAACAAAAAAACATACTTAACTTCCAAGCCATGATGAATTGCCCTGTATGTCCCCTCTGAGAGTCTGCTTCTTCACCGTACGTCCGTACCTGTTAAAGGAAAGAAATAGAAACTAGAGATAATTGTGATCTTAGATCACGGATATTAGTCGAGGGCTTTGACCTTTGACCTTGGTATATGTTGTCAAAGGGCAATAACCTTGTAATATCTTAAATTGTACTATATTTGATAATTGTTTTTATAAATTTCAGCCCTGAAGTAGTTGAAAAAATACATTTTAAACCCTAATGACCTTTTCGTGACCTTTGACCCCAAATTTATGATTGACTTTTTTTTCTTGGCTTATCAATGCGCACAAGAAAAAAGTAGTCCAGTCAAAATCAGAGCATGTCTTCAGTTTTACACCTGTATTGTTCAATGACCCCTAGTGACCCCGTGTGACATGTCACTTTTAGTGGAGGAGCACCCCACAAGATTTAGCAGCACTGCTCCCCACACCATATGTTCATCGTTGTGCTACGCGTGCAAGTGTTGCAATGCCAGATCATGCCCTTTCACTGCCGCCTGCCAGAACTTGCTGCTTAGACAGAAGTTTCATCCATACAGCTGTTCCACTGTGGAACAGTCTTCCAGTCAACGTTGTTGGCAACATCCAAGAGGAAGGACTACAATCGTTTAAATGTCGTGTTAACAGACACTTTGTCTACAACTCTTGATTATTTTCTGAGTTGCAGTGAACCAATTGATTGGCCCATCAGAGCTCTCTGTTGAGAGTTGAGAGTTACCAGTTTGATTTGTAATCACTTAGTTCATTAACGTTGTTAATGTCTGTTGGGCTATTGTTCACATTTGCTCTTTATATACAAAAAAAAATTAACATTGATACGAGGAATCTTTTGACCAATTCTGACAATCACCAGTCATTTCCTCTCGGACAAGTAGTATTTTGAGTGAATGGAGTGAAAAATTACATTTTGACCCCTAGTGACATTTTTTTGACCTTTGACCCCAAATAACCTTGTATTTTTTATCTTAAATTGTACTATATTTAATAATTGTTTTTATAAATTTCAGCCCTGAAGTAGTTGAAAAAATACATTTTAAACCCTAATGACCTTTTCGTGACCTTTGACCCCAAACTTATGATTGACTTTTTTTCTTGGCTTATCAATGCGCACAAGAAAAAAGTAGTCCGGTCAAAATCAGAGCATGTCTTCAGTTTTACACCTGTATAGTTCAATGACCCCTAGTGACCCCGTTTGAAATGTCACTTTTGTGGAGAAGCACCTGATATGAACATGGATCCAAGGAATCTTTTGACCAATTCTGAGTATCATCAGTCATTTGCTCTCACACAAGTAGCATTTTGAGTGAATGGAGTTAAAATTTACATTTTGACCTCTAGTGACCCTAAACATTTTTCGATTTAAAAAACCGAACTATTATATATGCGTACGGTCAAAAGGAATACGTGACTAATTCTGACGATCCTAGGTCATTTCACTAAATTGCAACAGCGTTTTATGTGAAAATCACATAGTTACACTTGTGTGACCTTTGACCCCTTATGCTTTAAAACCTGAGTAGTGGTACACATAAGGGTACTTATGACCAAATATGGTCAAAATCGGCTCAATGGTTACGGAGCTATAGGTCTCATGACAGAAGAAAGAAAGAAGAACTAGAGATAAAGTGTGATCATAGATCACGGATATTAGTCAAGGGTGTGATTAGTCAAGGGTGTGTTGACCATTGACCTGCTGATGACAGTTTGCTCTTATTTGAATGGAACTTTGAGACAATTTTTCACGATCATCAGTCATTTCTTCTCGGACAAGTAGTATTTTTTGAGTGGGAGGAGTGAAAATGTACATTTTGACCCCTAGTGACCTTTCTTGACCTTTGACCTTAACGATATGATTGACTTTTGTTCTTGTCTCATCAATGCCCACAAAATAAAAGAAATCCGGTCAAAATCGGAGCATGCCTTATATTTCCCCCCTGTAAAGTTCAATGACCCCTAGTGACCCTGTCTGACATGTAACTTTTAGTGAAGAAGCACCCTATATGAACATTGATCTAAGGAATCTTTTGACTAATTCTGAGTATCATTAGTTATTTTCTCTCGGACAAGTAGCATTTTGAGTGAATGGAGTAAAAATTTACATTTTGACCCCTAGTGACCTTTTCCTGACCTTTGACCCCCAAGTTCTGATTGACTTTTGTTCTGGTCTCATCAATGCCTTCAAAATGAGGCATGACCGGTCAAGATCGGAGCATGTCTTAACTTTTACGTTTTAAGGTGAAAATCACATTTTGACCCCTAGTGACCCCTGTGTGACCGTTGACCCATTATGCTTTTCAACCTGAGTAGTGGTGCACATAAGGGTTCTTATGACTAAATATGGTCAAAATCGGCTTAATGGTTTTTTGAGTATCATCAGTTATTTGCTCTCAGACAAGTAGCATTTTGAGGGAATGAGTTAAAATTTACATTTTGACCTCTAGTGACCCCAAACATTTTTCAATTTAAAAAACCGAACTACACTGAGCCAAAAAAGAAACTTAATTTTTTTTAACAGATCACCATAGGGTCAGTGCGCATTTCTCTTGTGTCATTGAAGCAAACAATTGGTTATTGACTGCCATTTGAAGCAATACATTGCAGTAATATTGTATCCAAATTTGGTACATTTTCATGCACAGAATTTTATTTGGTGATCTTTTAAAATTTTATAAGTTTCTTTTTTTTTATAAGTTTCTTTTTTGGCTCAGTGTATTATATATGGGTCATTCCATGAAGTTGGGTACACAATGTAAATGGTGCAATGCTCATGGATGTAATTAGTTATTTTGGTTAAACCAAAACATTTTCCTTAATTATTTTGAATTGAAATCGTAGGGTATTGAGATAGCTTTAAAATGATACCAAACTGAAATTGATTGGATAGAGTTTTAATGGTAATTTTGAGCAAAAACATGCAAAAAGTAAGACCTTTTAGGGTAAATTTGTGTGACACTTTGAAGGGGGCCATGGAAAGTGCTGTGTACATTTTCTGAACACTTAAATCGGCCTTTTAGTTGATCAAACTAATTATTTAGAGCCTAATCATGAATATTTTCAACACAATTTGTCTCTTTTTATTTTTAGCTTATCATGAGCTGCATGGAAAGAAAATGGTTTCACGTGTAACATTTGGTGTCCGCAAAATTGCGTTACAGTGTGATACAAAAAACTAATGGTAAAACCCATAATAGATACCACATTTATTTAGTTCAAATCAATTTAGCAAGGCTTCTTGAAATAGAAAAGAATTAAAATCCAACTTGCATTGAAATTCCAAAATTCAAAATAATATGATCATTTCAAAGTATGGCACAAAATTTGGTGTCCGCCAAAAATGTTACAGTGTGAAACTTATGAAGTTGAATCCTTGCTATATTTGAAACTCCATCTTCACCAAATCACTATTAGGCCTAAAAAAAAGAAGAAGGTTTGTTTGCCCAAACACGACCGACCCATAAAATCTCAAAACCCCATGCCTTTTTTTTTTTTTTTTTTTGAGATTTAATTTTTTTTAAATAATGTTTTATGTTGAAAAATATATGAATTAAATGATATTTTCATCTTAATTTGCCAAACTAATCAACTACACTGTCCTGTTATTTACTTATTCCCACATATCCACCCTTTAAAACACTAAGGAGATGCAAATCCAAGATCCTACCACTATCTGAAGGTTTGTACTACAGGCTGCCAGCTGCCCTATTAAAAACAAAATACATGTATTAGCCCTAACCAGCCAGGCTATGTTCGTACGGTGTGGAAACTGGGGGAAGGGGACAAAGTATGATTTTAAACCAAATAATTGCTGTGAAACCCTTTGGAATTGACCCCCAGAACCTCTGATCACCGCGCTGCGTCCCTAATCACTCGGCTAACCTTGTAACGCTCACCTGGCAGTGATTTTGTACACACATATCAGCTTGGTTGATGACGTCATCGAATCATATGTTATAGAATGCGCGTGGAGTGGACATTGTTTTTTGCTTTAGTGAATCGGAGTGTAGGAAGGTTAGGGTTTTAAATAACATTCAATTGTATTAACATCAACTTGTATAGTCTTTTTCTTCTCTAAAAGTGTCCATAGCCAAAAAAAGAAGAAAAAAAGAAAAGAAAAAGGTAATCGATCTACCGACCCACTTTTTCAACTCTTGTTTGGGCAAACAAACTTTTTTTTAGGCCTTACTTAATGCTTTTCATGGGTAGATAACATGCATACAAAAACAGTCAATAGCTAGGTCACCCAAGCCCTATATGAAAGCTATGAAGATTGTTAAACGGGGTCAGTAGTCACAAACATGTACAAACACAATAGTCGAACGACCTTGCTATTGTCAAAACTCCCTACACAGAGGACTGCAGTGCAAATCTGTACGATGTTCGCCATGTAATGTCTATGGCGCCTAATGGCGGATTTCATTCCGTGGTATGAAGCTATGAAGTTTCCGTGGTCTTCGCTATCTCCAAGCAGATAGAGCAATACGTACACGGAATTTTTTTTAGACGAGGGTTCATTTCATGATTTGGTGAGGTTTAGAATGAGTTAGGATTCCTGTAATTTCGAAGACCACAGATTTTCAAAATGTGAATTTTCCAACATTTTACGACATAAATTTGGTCACAAAACGTGTTTAATATTATACATTTTACCAATCTGCAGATGTTATTGACCCTCCTCTAAAATTCTACCTGATTTTTAGCTCGTTTCTCAGTTTTTGAGATGCCCAAATAGACCATTTTCCGAAGCTATATCTAGCAAATATTGCAGTCACTGATACTCCATTGTTTTCTTGCGTATAACAAAATATGACATGCAGCGTGACCTCCCTACTGACTGAAAACCGTTTTGAATCCTACTGTCAATTTTGGAAATATTGGGCGATTTATGTTTTGGTGTCCGATGCACACCGTACCGTTACACATGAAACCTTAATTTTACCACAAAATAGCATGAGAATGTTCAAATAATGGATTGGTGATAGTGTTTTAAACAAAAATAGAAAGTTAATACCATGTTGGTTAGATTAAACAGCATTTGAGGATACATACAATTAAATATAACCAAATGTATTGGAATTTAATATTTTGGTGTCCGTGTAAACTTGTTACACGTGAAACCTCAGTTCATGTATAATCACATTATACACCTTACGACAATATTTTGCCGGGAAAATAACAATTTAAGTTATGCCATGTCAATAAAATCATTATTAGATTGATATCTGACCAAAACATGTATTTTCATTGGCCATAAATAAGTTACTGAACATGTTTATGCTTCACACTGTAACTGGACACCAAAGAATTTGGTGTCCAGTTACATGTGAAACTTGGGCAAATATTGCCCATTAACACTATCTCACATACATGCCACCATATATTTTTATATCAACTTGGCCCAAGGTGTGGGATATAACAATTGAAGACTGTTTCTTCAAATTGGATTAAAATTCCGCCTAATTAACAATGTTTTTATTATAAAAAGTGTTCATCATAAAAAATACATCATTTAGACTGTATTGGTTACAAAATATGTTATGATTTAACAAAAATTGTCCACAGGTTTCATTTTTAATTTTTAATAGAAGTTTATGGATACAAATTACCTGTTTAATAAGATATGTAAGTGAACCATATCATCTTTTTACTGCATAACTGGGTGAATTACAGTTTTGAGTTTGGTGTCCATGTTACATGTGAAACGAATTAGACATTCTAACAGAACATGTACTGTGGCATTAAAAATGGTCAACATTCATGAATTTCTTTTACTATTTGGGGAATGGGACATATTAGAGCACTTGAAAATGTTACTTGAATTCTAATCAAATGAATTTCAAATTTTGACCCCCATGTCACACTTTGTGTACCCAACTTCATGGAATGACCCATATGCGTACGGTCAAAAGGAATATGTTGGCCCCGTTTTGACCCCTAGTTACCCTTGTGTGACCTTTGACCCCTTATGCTTTACAACCTGAGTAGTGGTGCACACAAGGGTACTTATTACCAAATATGGTCAAAATCGGCTCAATGGTTACGGAGCTATAGGTCTTATGACAGGAGAAAGAAGAACTAGAATTGAGTGTCGTCTCAGACGACGAATATTAGTCGCGCATTGAAGTTTATATTAAAAGTCAATAGTGACAAAATTGTAGATCATGCCTTAAATAAACATTAACATTTTGACCCCTAGTGACCGTTTCTTGACCTTTGACCCTAACGTTAAGATTCACTTATGTTCTTGTCTCATCGATGCCCACAAGATGAAACAAGTCCCGTCAAAATCGGAGCATGTCTTACATTTTACACATGTTTAGGTCAATGGCCCCTAGTGACCCCATATGTCATGTCAATTTTGATCGCTGAACAACCTATATAAACATGGATCCAAGGATTCTTTTGACCAATTCTGACAATCATCGGTCATTTCCTCTCGGACAAGTAGCATTTTGAGTGAATGGAGTGAAAATTTTCATTTTGACCCTTAATGACCTTTTCTTGACCTTTGACCCCAAAGTTATAATTGACTTTTTCTTGGCTTATCGATGCGCACAAAACAAAAGTAGTCCGGTCAAAATCAGAGCATGTCTTCAGTTTTACACCTGTATAGTTCAATGACCCCTAATCACCCCGATTGACATGTCACTTTTAGTGGAGAAGCAACCTATATGAACATGGATAGGAGGAATCTTTTGACCAATTCTAAGTATCAGTCAATTCCTCTCGGACAAGTAGTATTAAGAGTGTATGGAGTGAAAATTTACATTTTGACCCCTAATGACCTTTTCTTGACCTTTGACCCAAAACTTGTAATTGACTTTTTTTCTTAGATTATCAATGCGCACAAAACAAAAGTAGTCCGGTCAAAATCAGAGCATGTCTTAAGTGTTACACCTGTATAGTTCAATGACCCCTAGTGACATGTCACTAGTATTAGTGGAGAAGCACCCTATATGAAGATGGACAGGAAGAATCTTTTGACCAATTCTGACAATCATGGGTCATTTCCTCTCGGACAAGTAGTATAGTATTTTGAGTGTATGGGGTGAACATGTACATTTTGACCCCTAGTGACCTTTTCTTGACCTTTGACCTTAACGTTATGATTGACTTTTGTTCTTGTCTCATCAATGCCAACAAAATAAAACAAACCCGGTCAAAATCGGAGCATGTCTTATATTTCCCCCTGTATAGTTCCCCATTTGACATGTCACTTTTAGTGGAGAGTGTAGTTCAATGACCCCTAGTGACCCCCTTTAACGTCTCCGCAGTTTGATACCTCATTCAACAAAATCGAATGGATACTTTTAAAGTTATGGCGATTCCGCGCATAACAACAGCAAAGTTGCACTAGGTATTCATTGAATTGTGTGTGATGACTGTCATAACTGTCACACAAATCAATGATTTCCTATCCTATTGCAACTTTGCTGTTGAAAATTTTAAATGTTTAAATAAAAATTTACTTCAGAATTCAAGATGAACATTAAAAATTGCCTTTATTGTTGTTTCTACTAACAAAAACACAGCAAAACTTGATTAAAACAATATCATCGCTATTTATTGAAAAACGCCCTATTGAAAAACGTTATGTATCACGCGTACTGCAGGGGATACTGTCGGACGTAAAATGCTTATCCCGGCTGTACGAGCATTTTTGAATCGACGTTTTCTTGTACAAAGAGGGCTGATTTTTCTTAATCCTTATAGGTGTAAGTTCATACATGTAATACAATTATAAAAATATACTAATCCCAGTTTTTATCATAATTGAGGGCGCAGCCTCCGACACTCTTAGTGTCCCTTTAATAGCTTTCATTTAATAGGTCATTTGTCTTTGTTGTACGTACCTGCCTTTATGAATTAAATTGACATTTGGGGCGATAATCTCGCACAAATGTCCCAGCTCCCCAATATCAAGTCACCAGTTCAAAACGCATGGCCATATGATATGCACTGGTAATTAAAAATAATTAACAACTTTAATTCATTATATAGCTTTATAATTGTATGTTTGATTAATCGAAAACACCACAAACAACCACTGTCCGGACAGGGGTCAGACCCCCACCCTTTTTATTTTTGCCCCACCCTTTTTACAGAGCCACCCTTTTTACAGAGCCACCCTTTTTATTTGGGAATGTTCAACCCCCACCCTTTATACCGAAAAGGGGACATTTTGATCATTTTGTGCATTCAAATTTGAAAAGGCACTCATTGGAAGAAAGAAAGGACAAAGTGACAGAAACATCCCGGGACCCGTTTTGTTTCGGGCAGGTCCCGGAATTCCCCAAATTATTCATAAAAAAAAAATTTGAAAAAAAAAAATTAAAATAATAAGCTTACTTAAAAACCACCTTGTCGGCTAAATCACGATTTTGCAAATTTATAGAGGAGATTCATTTGAAATTATGGATTTATTTAATCAAATCAGTGCATTTTTGGTACTCTTATGCTCCCTAAATTGTGATAATACGCTGCGTACAACACTTTCGTAGCTCCCGGCGAGTTTCCATTTTGAAAAAATGTCACAATTTCAACAATAGATGGCGCTTTATAACAAACCAATTTAAAGATGGCGACTCTTTAATTTTGAATCGAAGTATATCGGACCCGACATCGGATACATATAACTAGCTCTAGCGAGTCGACAAGGTCGGTATTTTGATTATTTTGATGATCGCTGAGAAACCGCCACCCTTTTTATTTTATCTCCACGCTTTATACAACTACACCCTTTATATCAGAAATATTCTGACCCCCACCCTTTTGTTGATTTTTTGATTTCTGAAGTCCCACCCTGTATAAAGCGTGCCGTCCGGACTATGACAACTTTCCATGGCATTGACTAAAATAACTCAACAAATGTATTATTAAATAGGTATAATCCCTTGGCAGAGACGATTTTGACCCTAACCTCAAAATCGGGTATGCGGGACATTTTTTTGACAAATCTAGATTGCAAAAATGTGCTGATTCCAAATCTGGATGATGCCAAAATGTCACCCCTGAGCGTTTCTAGATAATTGGACCTGAATAACATTATTTTTTAAATACAAAAAACTTAAAATACAGCCCATTTTACACTATAAAGGTCACTCATGGTCGGTTTTTTTGACAATTTTTGTAAACAATATATTCTAGACTGCAACAAAATGCTGATTCCAAATCCGAATGATGCCAAATTGTCATCCTTAGGCGTTTCTAGATATTTAAACCTGAATAACATTATCTTTTAAATGCAAAAAACATAAAATACAGCCCGTTTGCCAATAATATAAAGGTCACTCATGGTCGGGGGTTTTTTTTACAATTTTTTTACAATTCTAGACTGCACAAATGTGGTGATTCCAAATCCGGATGATGCCAATTGTCATCCTTTAGTGTTTCTAGATATTTGGACCTGAATAGCATTATCTTTTAAATACAAAAAATCCCATAAAATATAGCCCGTTTAACAATATAAAGGTCACTCATGGTCGGTTTGTTTTTTTGACAATTCTTTTGAATATATAGACTGCAAAAATGTGCAGATTCCAAATCCGGATGATGCCAACTTGTCATCCTTAAAGCGTTTCTAGATATTTGGACCTGAATAAATATAAAAACCATTAAAACACAACCCGTTTTACAACGTAAAGATCACTCATGGTCGTTTTATATAGCAGATGGAATGTTTGACGATCCTTGGTGATATGCTTATGTGGATTATGAGTTCTAAAATTGGGTTTGAATTACCCCCCCCCCCCCCCCCCCCCCACCTCTCTCTCTCTCTCCCCTGTACACATTCTAGTTACTCGGTTTAACCTTTAAATGTCACTGAGAACAAATGCAAGTGATTGATTTTATAATTAATAAAATATTAAATACAAATCTGGATTTATATAGTGCATCCTAGATTGATCTTGCATAACTCTGCATGCAAGATGATGCTCTTAATAGCAGGCTCATACCAGACTAGTTATAAAAGGTCGCAACCCAGTACCGTGGTTGCGATTAGATAAGGATTCGTTTTCCACGGGATGTCCTGCGAAATACCCAAGAAGAAGCAGATGTCCATGTCATGTACAAAGAACGGTGATTGACATTGGTAAGTCAGCAAAGCAGGACCGAGACGTTTCCAACAACATTATTGCTTGTCACGCTTTATCAGGATGTGATACGGTTGCTCAGTTAGGCAACAAAAAAAAGATTGTTTGTTTGTCCATAGAGGGTCCGAAAAAGGTAGGGTCGGTCGGTCGGATATTTATTTTATTTTATTTATTTTTTCAAATACGGATATTGTATTTGGGAATAAATTCGGCATGAATACTGTGAATTAAAGTCGTCCAAACACAAAACACATCAATTTGAGACTCAAATACTCACTCTGAGTATTGAACTCTTTTTCATGAATTTGTTAGAATTTATATCAGATTGTCTGTATAAAGTTGCAATATTGTAGTACTGGGATGCAACACTGCAAACTCGGTCAAAGAATATTTGTGTACCGAGTTTGCAATGCGCAGATACCGTGAACATGCTGTCGGTCGCCGCCATTTATTATGATTGAAAATTTGCAGAAAGTGAAACAACGTAGTGTTGAAGTTCTGTTAGAAATATATACGTGAAAGTATTATTAAACCTATTTTTTCCCGAACTAACTACCCCAAAAATTGTTTTATACCATGTTGAATATTCATGCCGGCCGTTGAGCAACATTTTGGGAGCATATTTTCTCACACTGCGTTTTTAGTATAAAAATGACATCAATTGCACGCGCGATTTTAAAAATGTTCATTTAGTCCTTTTAATAGTCCCGCGGGTGCCAAGTTCATGCAATAAACATCATGTTACAAGGGACTGCGCATCGGGGATGGTGTTTATAACTGGGCAGTTCCGTAGTTGCGGACGTACATTTCAGACACTTTGAGGGCTTGCAAAATCTAAAGTATACCAGTTGCTTGATTGTTAACACCTGGGTTTCAAGTATCTCTAGTAGGAGTATAAAACCTGAAAATTCCTTTGCTGTACCATTTTCGGTTAATGAGATAAGGTGTGAAAACCCTCCGTTGCGGATGTACGCAGAGAAAGTGATTTTTTCAGTAGGCCTACACCTGTATTCCTATCAAAGGTTCTCTGAAGTGTTCAGGTCTGTAATGAAAACTAATATTGTTTTGTTTGTAAGAGGGACAAAGCTAAAGAAAACAAACAGAGAAAATTATCAGAACCTTTATCTTTAATTTTTATAAGTTAAAATTGACTGATGTTTATCCGTTGCGGACGTACATATTAGTGTTGCGGACGTACATCTGTGAAAACAGATGTACGTCCAACACAGATGTACATCCGCACTAACAAGAGACCATGTATTAAACATGTAAACAGATACAGAACAAAATAAGTTTTAAACATTAAGTATGAATCATCAGCTTTAGAAAAATACTTACTTCATTGGTATCCAACATTGCCAAAGTAATGAACAGAGTGGTTAAAAGTAGCAGCTTTTGGGAAGTGTACGTCCGCAACAGAAGGTACCAAATTTAATCCAAAAAAGCATAATTCTTAAATATTTTGGTCATTTTAAGTAACTATTTTATATGATACATAACACATGATCATTGTTGTATTGATTGTATCAATTTGTAATACTTGCCTTAGTTCATTCATGGAAATAATTGCACTTCCATGGTGCGATTTCTACTAAAAAATGCCCGTACGTCCGCAACAACCTCAAAATCAGCCAAACCGAGAATGTTAGATCAAATTCCAAATTATATCATGAAACTACAACCCATAACCTTGATATGATACATAAATTAGGTTATATCGACGATTTTCAATTTTTTCAATTTGGGTTACCTAATTACGGCACTGCCCAACTACAAGATTTACAATAGCGTACGATATCAGGAATAAAACGGTCCGTTTGGCCATTTAAATTGCTCAAAAAATAATAGAAAATAAAAAATAATACGGTCGGCACCAAGGTACACGGTCGGTCGGACGTGGACAAACAAACATTTTTTTGTTGTTGGCCTAATATTGGGAATAGCAAAGACAACAGTGTTGAAAGTACTCAAAACAGGAGAACATAACGTCGATAGCTTTGCCAACACTAACTCCTCTACCCATGAACTGGTTCAACAGGCTACCTTCTTCTATGCTAGGTCACAACACAAAAGAAGCCAAGCCGCAAGTAATATGTCAGAGCTCCGTTTCAAGGTCTGCACATCAATGGGATCTAATGCCACAAGTGCACCCAAACTACAATCAATTCCACAAAATACGGAGTCATTTACTGAAAATGTCAAACTGGCATATCTAAACTTCAATATGGTTATCTGCAGATTCATCAGACCCTTCAACACTCGGTCCAATTAAGTATGGCTGGAACCGTGATGAACCAACAAAGACTCTCATCCCAGTACAATACCATCAGACAGACCAGCAGCACCAGATGAAATTCTGAAGATGGTATGTTGTGGATGTGCTTCAGCTCAACCCTGCGCAACATTAAGATGCGGTTGTGTACGTGCATTAAACATTAATTCTGTTGATAATTTTTCTGTAATTTGTAATGGTAATATGATTAACACCTCTTCATCTGTCAAGTATTTAGGAGTCACCCTGGACAATACTCTTTCAGGGGAGTAGATTGCTTTAAATGTTATCAAAAAGGCCAGCGGGAGACTCAAATTCTTATACAGGCACGCTGATTGTTTAAATTTAAAAACCCGCAAGACACTGTGTTCAGCATTGATTATGTGTTATTTTGATTATGCATGCTCTTCCTGGTATTCAGGTATTTCTCAAAAATTCAAAAATCGTTTTCAAACCATGCAAAACAAAATTGTCCGTTTTATTTTGGGTGTGGGACCGCGTACCCATATTGGTCAACAAGAGTTGGACATGGTAGGGATGTTATCAAGCCGGGATAGGGTTGTGCAACTTAAACTTAACCATGTTTTTAAGATTTTTCATGATTTGTCTCCTGATTATATGAAATTGTATTTTACTAGAGTGTCATCTTTGCATAAATATAGTACCAGGGGTAGCCCGTTCAACTTTGTTGTTCCTTCCTCTAAGGGTCAAGCTAGATTTACTTTTTATAATACTGCTATTCATCACTGGAATTCATTGCCGAGCGAGATCAAGAACACCAATAATTTTAGTTTATTCAAACAATTAGTTAAAAGACACTTGGCGAGTTATGGTTCAATTGATTTATGAGCTGGTCTCACCTTGAGCTCGTGCCCTGTTTTTTATTTGTTTTGTCCTTGTTTTCGTTTGGCGTTTGTGCTTCTTTCGTGCCTATCATTTGTTTTTTGTTTTTGTTTTCATGTTTTTTTCTGCCTTTCTATGCTTGTTAAAGGACCCCAATGGAAATAAGCTTTGTGCTCAAAGCTTTTTGGGCTATCCTTGGTACTTTTGCTCATATCTTATTATGTCTATATGTTTTTAAAATAGCTTTTACATGTTTGTATGCTAATGTTTCTCTATATATATATGATGTTTTGAGTACCTAATAAAATCAAATCAAATCAAATCACATCATATGCACAATATTTTGTGCATGTAAAGTGATTAATAATTGTCATAGTCAGTTGTCAAAAGGATGAGGAACAGGAGGTACTGGTTGATTCCAATGAATAGGCTCTCAATTCAATACGTTTCAGCATTCACATCAGAATTTGATCATTGTAATTATTGGAATATGCCCTTTTTTAATTGAAATTGAATATTATTATAGCAACCAATTGAAAATGTAACATTAACAATATTAGCATATCAATGCATCACTTGGATATGTATTTGTTCAAGTGAGTGCGGGAACGAGAAATAGAGGTTCTCTTATAATCCGATAACTATGCTTATGATAATGAATTTTGATTCCCATTTGAATATTATGAGAATTGTTTGAAATATGCTATCGTATGCATCAATGTACCATGTTTCGGGAGGTGTTGAAGGTGAACTATTTTGATTGAAAATTGAAGGGGTTGATATGATATCGATGCGTAAAATACAATTTCACTTTCAATTTGTTATCAGTAAACATGATGTCTTTGTATGTCATGTTTGATATATGTGTATTTTATAATATGGAAATGAGGAATTGCAGCATCCATTTACAAATAATAACTTCAATAATATAAGTCATAACCATGTCAAACTATATATTTTTGTGATCAGTAAACAAAGAGCTACAATGTGATATATTAGTTGTGTCTGTAGGGTCATTTCGAAAATTTCCCCCTCACAGAACTTTTACCCCCTTTATTTCTCAAAACGCTCAACATCTACGAGTTGGCATCATCTAGATTTGAAATTAGCACGTCAAAGTCACCTAGAAACAATCATAAAACTTCCCGCATACTTCATTTTGAGGTCAAATGGCTCTGCCAACGGACTAGTAGTCCCTTATTCAAAGCAAAATGTCTTATTATCCCTAGCCTTCTTATCCCTAGCCTGCTCCCCGCTGTCATTTTTAAAATTAGCATAACTATAGAACCATAAGACTTATGCAAACTTTTGATGTCATTTTAAAACATTCATCAATAGCTTTCATTTGATATAGGTCATTTGTCTATGTTATGTAGGTACCGTAACCATACCGGCATTCATGAAATAAATTAACATTTTGTGTGAAAATCTCGCACAAATGTCCCAGCTCCCCAATATCAGGCTAGCACTAGCAGTACAAAACGCATGGACATGTAAGTTTGGCTCTGACATGAGATGAGGGATTTATTACACAACACATCACAAACATTGCATTGCTTACCTGCCTAGTTTGTGCCCGGAGTTTGTGCTTGGTTCATGATCCAACCGGGTTGAAACGATGACGGACAACGTAGGAATAACGGGGGGAATAAGCTTAATATAATTATAATTAAAAATGTCATCTGAGTCTCATCTGTCATCCGTTTTGTTTGCTCAACAGTCATCATCATGGTTGGCTTAGATTAGAATATCCATTGTTGATGCACAAATATAAATGCGGAACTTTCAATGCGAACGAAGGCTTTGGTTTGGTTTATTATGAATGAATGAATTTCCCGGGATAAATTTGCGATCAATGTTTTCGTCGAGATGATTGACAGATCTGTATAACTGACAGGTCTAAATGTCCGCTGATTGGTTACACTATTCCCGCTCTCAAAGTTTGGGCGATTAATAAACAAACTCTGCAACAAATTTAATATGAATCACTCGTCAATTTCGCTATTATAGGGTAATTTGTGTAAGAGATAAAATATATCGCGCTGTTCAATTTTCGTTGTTTCTGCACCACTGAACCAATTCTAATTTCGGCATAAAAGGTCGGTCCATACGGACACACGCTGGGTCCTGAAGGGACCATGCTCAAGCAAATTGCTCGGGCCAGGCTTAAAATGTTGCCTTTATTAATTACAAATACAATACGAAAAGTACAACACTTTCTACAAATGTGTCCTAATTTGTAGGGAACATGTCGTCTGCCTGCTTCGATAATTGCCTAACTCACTTCTCAGCAAAATTGAGTTTTTTGCATAAATCATGACTTCATTACATTATTATGCCGTCAGCTCGTGAAATTCTGCTAAGTGGTGGGGGGGGGGGGGGGGGGGGGGGGGCAATACGGTATGTTGTTGTCCCAAAAAACGGCAAACAAAATCGCAGGGTATAGTATTGAGGGCTCCTCCAGAGGCATTTTCCTAAATGCGCACCATGCTAATGCCTTGCGTCTTTTAAGATCACTTGCACCCGATGCCATCATAGAGCCAAGATACCTGAA
Organism: Ophiura sarsii; assembly: GCA_035610835.1. Classification (NCBI taxonomy): domain Eukaryota; kingdom Metazoa; phylum Echinodermata; class Ophiuroidea; order Amphilepidida; family Ophiuridae; genus Ophiura; species Ophiura sarsii. The sequence continues at coordinate 76,133,268 of CM069441.1, read as the reverse complement.
ATGATCAGTCACATGAGTTGATGGTATCCCCATATAGAACTGAAGTGTCGGGTGAGGATTGCAGTTGGCAGTCATGTAGGCCCTACTCTGTTTTAGATACGCTAATGTAGAGGCCGAGGTCTTTTGCTGCTGCAGCAGTTTCTGTCAGCTGCGTCTGGGCTCGTGGAATTGTTGTCTCTGAGTAAGGCAATGTCATCAGCAAAGTCCAATTCGTTGAGAACAATGGCAGGATGACGCCTTGAACGCTGTGGATGTGTCACAACTCCAGAGTCAAGATCAGATGTGGCTTTCGTCAATAGGTAGTCTCCCAATATAATATCACAAATAGGAATGGAGCCAGAACGTCACCCTGTAGCACTCCAGTGGAGACAGCAAAAGGATCAGAGATACTGCCATCGAACCATCACTAGCTAGTATGTCAGAGTAAGTTGCTATCTTCAGTAGATAACAAGTATATCAGAGTAAGTTGCTATCTTTAGAAGATAGCAAATTTATCACAGTAAATTGCTTTCTTCAGTGGACACCAAGTCTATATGAGTCAGCTGCTATCTTCAGTAGATAGCAAGTCTTACAGAATAAGTTGCTATCTTCAGTAAATAGCTAGTATGTCAGAGTAAGTTGCTATCTTTAGTATATAGCAAGTCTATCAGATTAAGTTGCTATCTTCAGTAGATAACAAGTAGGCCTATATCATAGTAAGTTGCTATCTTTAGTAGATAGCAAGTCTATCAGAGTAAATTACTATCTTCAATTGATACCAAGTATATCAGAGTAAGTTGCTATCACAGTAAGTTGCTATCTTCAGTAGACACCAAGTATATCAGAGTAGGTTGCTATCTTCAGTAGACAGCAAGTCTATCAGAGTAAATTGCTATCTTCAATTGATACCAAGTCTATCAGAATACGTTGCTATCTGCAGTAGCAAGTATATCAGAGTAAGTTGCTATCTTCAGTAGATACTAGGTCTATCAGAGTAAATTGCTATCTTCAGTAGATAGCAAGTATGCCAGAGTAAGTTGCTATCTTCAGTAGATAACAAGTATATCAGAGTAAGTTGCTATCTTTAGAAGATAGCAAATTTATCACAGTAAATTGCTTTCTTCAGTGGACACCAAGTCTATATGAGTAAGCTGCTATCTTCAGTAGATGCTATCTTCAGTAGATAGCAAGTCTTTCAGAATAAGTTGCTATCTTCAGTAGATAGCTAGTATGTCAGAGTAAGTTTCTATCTTCCGTTGATAACAGTAACAAGTATATCAGAGTAAATTGCTATCTTTAGTAGATAGCAAATTTATCACAGTAAATAGCTATCTTTAGTAGGCACCAAGTATATCAGAGTAAGTTGCTATCTTCAGTAGATAGCAAGTCTTTCAGAATAAGTTGCTATCTTCAGTAGATAGCTAGTATGTCAGAGTAAGTTTCTATCTTCCGTTGATAACAAGTATATCAGAGTAAGTTGCTATCTTTAGTAGATAGCAAATTTATCACAGTAAATAGCTATCTTTAGTAGGCACCAAGTATATCAGAGTAAGTTGCTATCTTCAGTAGATAGCTAGTATGTCAGAGTAAGTTTCTATCTTCCGTTGATAACAAGTATATCAGAGTAAGTTGCTATCTTTAGTAGATAGCAAATTTATCACAGTAAATAGCTATCTTTAGTAGGCACCAAGTATATCAGAGTAAGTTGCTATCTTCAGTAGATAGCAAGTCTATCAGAGTAAGTCGCTATCTTCAGTAGATAGCAAGTCTTTCAGAATAAGTTGCTATCTTCAGTAGATAGCTAGTTAGTATGCCAGAGTAAGTTGCTATCTTCAGTAGATAACAAGTATATCAGAGTAAGTTGCTATCTTTAGTAGATAGCAAATTTATCACAGTAAATTGCTATCTTTAGTAGGCACCAAGTATATATATCAGAGTAAGTTGGTGTCTTCAGTAGATAGCAAGTCTATCAGAGTAAATTGCTCATCTTCAATTGACACCAAGTATATCAGAATAAGTTGCTATCTGCAGTAGATAGCAAGTCTATCAGAGTAAGTCGCTATCTTCAGTAGATAGCCAAGTCTTTCAGAATAAGTTGCTATCTTCAGTAAATAGCTAGCATGTCAGAGTAAGTTGTTATCTTCAGTAGATAACAAGTATATCAGAGTAAGTTGCTATCTTTAGAAGATGTACGGCCGGAACACTTCAAGAGACCATGTATTAAATATGTAATCAGATACAGAACAAAATAAGTTTTACACATTAAGTATGAATCATCAGCTTTAAAAAAATACTTACTTCATTGGTTTCCAACATTGCCAAAGTATTGAACGGAGTGGTTAAAAGTAGCAGCTTTAGAGAAGTGTACGGCCGCAACAGAAGGTGCCAAATTTAATCCAAAAAGCATAATTCTTAAATATTTTGGTCATTTTAAGTCACTTTTTTATATGATATATAACACATGTTCATTGTTGTATTGATTGTATCAATTTGTAATACTTGCCTTAGTTCATTCATGGAAATAATTGCACTTCCATGGTGACGTGATTTCTACTCAAAAATGCCCGCAACAACCTCAAAATCAGCCAAACCGAGAATGTTAGGTCAAATTCCAATTCATATCATTTATATCAATTTTTTCCATTTGGGTTTCCTAATTACGGAACTGCCCATTTGTAAAGGGGGTCAAAAAAGTTCAGACACCTAAAAATGCAAGTTGGCCAACCACCACCCCCCCCCCCCCACCAAAGTATTTCTGAACACTCCCTAAGCAGTTTCAGTTAGAATAAAAATTTAGATTTTTACAAGTCCATTCAACAACGTTGAATCAACGTCAATATTCAATGTTACTTCAAACAAAGCACAGAATGTAGTTGAAAAGATGTTGAAATCATGTTGTTCAACAACGCAACCATATTTCAACATTGAAATATGGTTGAGTGCCCGCTGGGTAGCAATAGCATGCTATAGTACAGTGGTTCCCAACCTTTTTCTGGTGGTGACCTCAAAACAGAAACCAGCATCAGTAGGGCATCTAAAAAGAAGCATCGTCTCTTTAAGAAAGCCAAAAAGGATCAAACTGATGCCAACAAGGCAAAGTTTGCTGAAGCTAGACATTCCTCCAACCAAGCTGAGAAGCAAGCTAGGAGATCTTACAACGCCAAATTGAGAAAAGATCTCGCAGACAAAACGCTGAGCAGCAAAAAATTGTGGAGAATCATCATCAACACTCTCTCTGGCAGAACAGCTCGATCATCTAAAGTTACCCACATCACAGCAATATTGAAACTTGAGCCTTAAGAATCAGGAAATATGATGAATAGAAGCTAAGCATTTCCTTTTAATTTCTATATAAACTGCTCACACAAAGTTAGGAAACTTTTTTTAATCAAGTATATTTTTATTATTTATTACCCTCTTGTATTATGTTGCATATCAATGGAAAGCTGAAGTGTTCTTCTTTAAAATGATACCAAATGTGCAATGATGACATGTTGCCGGACTTGGCCACATGAATGAGAATGAGGCAAAGTCACAAATCAAATGTGCCAAAATTATTGTTATCTGTGCTAAACAGTCAATAGGTAATGGCACGGGCTCTCTCCAAATCTGTTAAACGCGGCATATTGAAACTGCAAAACGTTTACCGTGTCTCAGAAAAATGTACAAGTTGTAGGCCTAAACCTTTCATCACTTACCTTCATGACCTTTCACCTGGAGTCATTGTTAACCCAGTCTTGCAAATACCCAAATAATGGTTTTCTAAAGAGATGAGGGTTAACTTGTGTGTGTTGTGCTCACTGGTGCAAATCTTTGTGTAAACCATTCATGGTTCTCAAGCATGACCGGTTTGATTATTGATCATTACCTATAATTGACTGTTTAGCAGAGATAACGGTAATTTTGGCACATTTGATTTGTGACTTTGCCTCATTCTCATTCATGTGGCCAAGTTCAGCAACATGTAATCATTGCAAATGTGGTATCATTTTAAAGAGGAACACTTCAGCTTTCCATTGATATAGAACAGATACAAAGAGGGTAATAAATAATAAAAATATACTTGATTAAAAAAAGTTTCCTAACTTTTTGTGAGCAGTTTATATGAAGAGCTTAGTTCCATAAGGAGCCAACTCACTTTTTGTTAAAATTGAGTTATTTCCAGAACATGCAAGAGAGGTACAAAATACATCTCTTAAACTTTGTTCTACGTACATCTGTAGCATGTTCGGGTCCTAAGTTATGGCCCTTGGTAATTTTCGGAAATTTGAATATTATTCACTATTTTTTAAGCCAAGTTTGGTACAGTGTTTTTTTGAAAATTGGTCGAAACATTTTTGTGCCAAAAGAAGCCAACTCCACTCATTTCCAAAAATAAAGAAAGACATAGGAAATACAATGAAAATTAAAGAATGAAATCAAACCAGTTTTTAAGCTTCTACATGGTGTCTTTCATAGGGCAGAAAATAAGCATAATCAAAGAAGTGCAACACCCTCATTAAACAAATTGTTGCTTTTCTCCTATTTCACTTATAGTGAGTTAGCTCCTTTTGAAAACAAACTCTTCAATTTTTTCAAAATAGTTCTTCATATCTAGAAACCAAAAACACCGGTTGGTTGAAACAAAATTGTGGCGAGTGATGTGATGTGATCTATATCAAAATGTCTAAATAGTGAAATTTTATACGATAGACGTTGAATTAAAGTAAAATGATGCAGATGGTAGTTAGTATAAGCCCAAATATAAGGCCTAATGTTGGTGCAAAAAAACCCCTGGTTTCCAGGAAAATTGAGGGCGCACTCCTATATGTGTCTCTCGGTGTCCCTTTAATGCTAGAATAATAATCAGTACTGTAATACTACTAGACACAGGGGCTAGATAGCATCTTCCGCCTTTCCTGTAAGATTTTAGCTCCTGCTATAAATGATATTATATTATACTCCCACCCAGGATATGTTCCATTGAGCAAACGTGTAAATGATGAATCAAAAAATATATCTGAAAGATAAAAAGAATTATTAAAGCTTTAGAACACGTTAAAGGTATATTATGTGATCTTTCCAGGGAACGCCCTCAACATCGAAAAAAAAATTGAAAGAAGATTTTCTTGCAGATTTACATTTCTGATCATAAATCGTACATACATTCCAAGTTACAGGGCGATATGATTCTTAATTACTTCAAAATCATGATTTTAGAGTGAAAATAAACTGTCGGATAACACCGACAGTTTATATTTTCACTCTAAATTCACTCTAAAACCATGATTTTGAGGTAATTAGGAATCGTATCGCTCTTTAACTTGGAATGTATGTATGATTTATGATCCGAAATGTAAATCTGCAAGAAAATCTACTTTCTAAAAAAAATAATGAATAGAGGGCGCTCTCTTGAAAAGATCACATAATATGCCTTTAAACATGTTTTGATGAATAATGTATTATATGCAAAAATTATATTAAACCATATTTTGAGGTATAATGTGATTTAATGCATGCATATACAGCTTTTTGAAGCCATTTAAAAAAAAATTCTGTAGATTTATAAAATTCTTTTTCAATATATTATATGATCTTGACCATCTATGCTAAAAATATTGTTACAAAAAACCTTACGGTTGCAAAATAACAGCTATAATTATTTGAACAAAGTCTGTCCCATTTTACTCTGTCCACAGGTACTGATTTTGCGACGTTGCATTGAATACTGAATGATGAATTGCATGCAAGTAATCTAAGATTTGAAGATCCCCGCCATGTGAAACCAGTGTAATTGTTAACATCTTAACTATCTATTTAGGTGTGAAATCAATACGTAATAATAATACCACCAGTGACCCTAATTAGAATGATTGATTTTCATAGATCATGTAGATTGGAAGTGTAATTGTCTATACTCTATGCCTTAAAACTGACGATGCCATTTAATGTTATCTTGCTGGCCATTTCCTGTAGACTTACCCGTGGACAAAGAGATTTTGGAGAGATTCTCTTCAAATAGCTATCATTTTGCCGCTATAGCATTATTAACATTGAGATTTTCAGCATACATGTAGATGGCCAAGATGATATTTTTGAGGAATATGTAAAAAATTAATTAAACCAAATCCCACAATTTTGAAAAGTATGGCTTTGAAAAACGCTTTATTGAACCACACCGTATATGTGATGAAAGAAAATCAATTTTAATGAAAAAAAGTTTCATCGATCATGTTTTGGAAAATACCGGGATAAATGTTATTCTTTGGGAGATATTCCGTTGCCATCTTTTAAAATAAAATTAATTTGTGGGTGAAACCATCACGCTGCACAAATTAGTGATGAAGTTCTTTTTCTAGAACCTTATAGCTGTGTCAGAACCTTGCACACAATATGATAATAAAAAACTTAGATGTTATTTTTTTGTTTTCATTGACTTTTAATAATCATCAGAGCTAGCCTTCGATATCTTAAATAACAAAATATTATACATATATATAAGTTAAACCATTTGGAACGGTAGTTGCTACTCCAAGTTTCACGCTTGTGCGATCATCAGACAACTTTGATATTCTGTGTATATCGGTAAGTTGTTGGTTATTCAAGTTCTATACCTTACAAATTATTCCAGAGGCTTAACCTAAATACAATCACGTTCGCAATAACTGGCATCTCAACCACGTCCGCAATAACCACCGACTTCCTCGGTATACACAGAATAGCAACCAACAAATAAGTTTCTTGCATGTCTTATAGAGTATTTTTGCTTCATGGTTTCATGCACTTTTTACACATAAGTCACGTTTCTATTTGTACATACTCCAGGGGAGTATAGGGGAGACTGGGCTATATAAGACGTTGCTTTGTAAAGATTGAAATATTTATATTAAATTATCAAGTGTACCAAAATGGCAATAATCAATAGCAATCAAGCAATGGTATATATGTGACGTGTTCTACCGAAACCAGACGGAATTGGGCAGAGCTCCAAACTGAGAAATAGCCAAAAACATAATTGGGGGTGATTGTTCGGGAATTTGAGTTTCTGGTAAATAATTAATCTTCAGAGTGTTTATAACATTATTGTGAAAGATTCAGATCAAAAAATAAATCCTAAATGTATGTTTCAGTGATTTAAAGGGCGATATAAACATGTAAAACCATGGTACAAAGTAACTTTAAAGGGCGATATCTCAGTTTGGAGTTTTCATAAAGACTGTAAAAAGAGCGAACTTGAAAATGATGTAACTCCGCTTTGGGAAGTCCGATTAAAAAAAGAGAGGTATCATTGTAAAGCTGAAGATCTCTTCTTTAATAATCAATTACTAACTCAATATTGATATCTTGCCCAATTGTGACTGATTTCGGTAGAACACGTCACATATATCAACGTAAGAGTTGTGATATGAATCGTCTGTTTCTGGGTGCATTAGGAGACAACACGACAGAAACGCAGAGAGGCAAGACACCAATAACGTATGCATGAGAAAACAAAGAGTGACTAATATCGCAAAACTTACAGGGCAAAATGCAACAAAACAAGAGTGTCTTTATATAAGATATAGGGATGTACAATTACATTATTCTATACTCATAATATTGATAAGTAGAAACAAGTCGATTATTGCTGCTTAACATACATGACATACATGATCTCATCTCATCAAACCATAACAAATATGACGGTATCAACTCATGAATTGTATTAATTAATACATTTATTTATTTAACACATGTTTTACACATTGAAAGGATTCGGTCACACACACTGATACATACTGGAGAAGCAATCTATTAACGATCTTCTGAGTATCTTAGGAGATTATTATTATTATTGTTATTATCATGCGCAGTGAAAAAAATGACAAATGTAAATATCGTAGATATCAAATCGTAACAGCACGAAATAGAAATTACAAAATTGTAATACAGAGCAAGCAATTAATGCAAACACCTTGATCTTGAGATAGGCGAAAACAGAGATAAAACCCCGATGAGAATGGAAGAGCAATTCACTCAAACGGAGAAAATGCCTCTGCAAAATTCCTATCCGACCCCGTTCGGTGGCGATCGAGCCGCGTAAAAACATAGCTCCAAGATCATATTTTTTTTGGTGTTAAGCATTGGTTTCCAGTTTCTAATACAATTTATTCCATTAAAGTATACTACCGGGTTCAAATTGTTGGTTCCTTTCATCTATGCTTAGCATGAGGCTGCTGGAAAGAGATTTATACTTTACATGCTTAAGAGATCAAATTAATGTCTGATTTTTTTCATTTATCAAGCGACTGGTTTGTTCAAATCATTATTTTCTTGGAAGATATTGATGTCTTCTATCAAAATAACACACATTGACCAGCATTTTTCCCCGCCATAGGACGTCGAATCCTAGTCCACTTTCAAAATCCCTCTCTCTTCGGTGCATTTGTTCTAGAAGTGAAAAGAGAAAAGTTGTGTCAAATCTTACAATAACAGAATACACCAGGGTAATTTGGATAAATATTAAGCTTTTTATAGGTTCTACAAATCACAAATAATACAAATTTCTTTCATATTAAGGGCACTTAAGGGGGACTCAAGGAAGTTTTTAATTTGATTTTTTGAAATTTGTGAGTGCTGTAATTATTTAACTATTAATCAAATACATATAAAAGTATACATTTTTGGAAAGGAAATGGGTCAGAAAATCCAAATTTAGCATCAATTTTGACCACATTTTTGTTGTTGTTGAGAAAATCACAAAATTCACTTGTGTGACCCAATTTGTTTCCGAACAAGCTGACAAATTTATTTTAAAGTAAAAAATGCCCCAAATTGCTTGATTATACTATTAAGACACTAATCTAGTGACTATTTTCTCATTTTTTCCTTCTAAAGCTGCATTTTTTGAAATTGTGATCAAAAAGTGCCAAAAATATGATTTTTGTTGTTGTTGATTTTTTCCCTACTTTTTGGGGCTTTTTTAGTCAAAATTTCAAAAAAGACAGCTTCAGTAGAAAAAAATGAGAAAATCATCACTAGATTAGTGTATAATCAAACAATTTTGGGCATTTTTTACTCCAAAATAATTTGTTAGCTTGTCCCCAAAAATTTGGTCAAAATAGTATTTTGCGATTTTCTCAAAAAAAATCAACATTTTTGGTCAAAATTGATGCCAAAAATAGATTCTCTGACCCAAATCCCTTCCAAAAATGTATACACATAACAGCACTCACAAAATTCAAAAGAAAACTTCCTTAACACTTTCCACACAGCTTTAAGTTTTACCATATACAAAACAGAATTTTCAGAAACCTTTTCCAAGTTTCAGGGTCTCATCTCAAGGATTACTGGACCAATACTAGGCATGTTTATACTCATTTCAATGCATTTCTCATGTTGATTCCAAAAATGGTAATGACATTTAAGAAGATTTGACATTTTTGAAATATTTTGTGCAATTTTGGAATGTCGTCTGCAGCTGCCTGTCGCGTGTAAAGTGTTAAGTCCCCCTTAATGCCTTTTCTGTATATTTAAATTAATGGCTGAAGGTGGGTAAATCTTGAATTAAAAACACCGGCTAGTGTTGGGCGCTAGCACATTTTTATTTGGTGGTGTGGGATCTACAGAAAATATTTTTCAGTAATTGCTCATTACAGTGAAACGTAACTAAATTGTTGGATTTGTACATACGAAATCTTATCTCAAATGTTCAATAACAATCCAGATGAACTTATTCAAAGATGAAAAAGGGTTAAATTGACTATTAAGTATTTTTTTGACAGATTTTCATATACAGCCATGTCCAAATATTTCAATCTACCGAAGATAGCAAATTTCAAAAAAATTGTGTTTTCATCAATATGGGCTGTTTTAAAACCGATACCAATAACAGGTGTAAGAATGAAAGTGGCTACAAGAATGGTCAGCTAGACCCCAAATTACATGTTGGCTCTTCAAGAATAGCATAGGTCTGAGAAATGTGTTTTTGAACCAACTAAGTTAAGTGCTGATTGTCATGTTTAGAGTTAAAAATCAAGCCAGCCAGCTCAGAGCACAATTGTTGGACCTAATTATTCTCGTCGATGCATGCTTATTTAAATAAGAAACTCACCCTTTCTGCAAAAATGTAGGCTTTCAGACTGGTGCCATCATAAACAATGGCCAATACGGGCTCTTGCTCAGAATCCTAAGTCCTACTCTTTTGAAGAACTTTGGGGGGGGGGGGGGCGTGTCTCTTCAGTGGCATCTTCTCTTTTCATCTTGCAAACCTGTTGATTTTATAATGTAATAAGAAAAAGTAAAATTAAAAAAATATGATTAGGCACAATACTGGTTAAGCCTAGGCCTAACTAAGATTGTCCACTTCAAATTTGCTCAGAATTTCATGGGATTGACCAGGCATACAAAAGGGAAGGGGTTCTGGTTTCCAATAATAAAGGCAAATTGGTGACCATTTTACAGAGAGTCCACCTTTTCTATGCATACGATTTACAAACACGATTATAACTCAATAAAAACTGCATTTGATGGACAGCAAGTAAGTTTAACGCAACAAGCATGATCATCGCCAGGACACATTTTTTTCTTCTTTTCTTTTTGGCCTATTTCCGATTTTTCGGATCATTTTGTGGACATTCACTTTTGTTGAATTTAAAAATCCCATTTTTTTGCCTTATTTGGTCAATAAATCAAAATATATTTCAGATATCCAAAAACAAACAAAAAACATGTCCCTGGTAATTTTCTTAAGATTACAAAAATCGTAAAAAGACAAATCAGATTTTTTTTTTTAATATGATTAATGACGAAGATACGGCAGTTTTACGGAAGCTATTTCTGACACTTGGCAGCCCCCTTACGGGAAGTGTCAACCCTATTATTTTGATGATCAACTTTTGCTTCTAAGTTTGAGAATATTGAATAAAAGTACATAAAAGTATACATTTTTAGAAAGGAAATTTGATAAGGAAGCCGATGGTGATATCAATGTGATACCAAATAAACTAAATTTTGAGAAATGAACCAAAAAGCCATTTTTTTACCCCAAATTTTTCAGACAGCATAACTATAAAATAAAAAATGGTAATTTGTTCAAATATACGTTTTTGTAAACAAAACAACTTTGTCTAGGAGGCAATTTTTTCTTTTTCCAAAATAAAGCTTGGTTTTGCAAATATTGCTAAAAACATCGGAAAAGTATAAAAGTCGTGTTTTTTTGCATACATTTTGCTAGAAATGGATGCATATCTCGAGTTTAAAATCCATAATCGAAAAAATAAAAAATTGCCTCCTAGCGCTGAAAGTCCTCTACACAATGGTAGTAAAAGCTTACCTGATAGTTTGATATATTTTTAGTTATGTTGTCTGAAAATTCGTAAAATTCCTTCAAATTTGAACTTCTAGAAAACATCGATTTAGTAAAAATATTGACATTTTCTACCATTTAAAGCTAAATGTTCACGGAACACACGGGCGTGTGACCTAAAAAGCGAGTATACTATTATGAACAATCATAATAAACTATCAGATTCAATTTATATTGTCACAATGTGAAGAAATTGGAAGAAAACTGAAATTTAAATGATCGTAAGATTGGCCTTTGTTTACATTTTAGACATTGTTTTGCGCTCTTTTGTTTTTCGCGTCTACGTCGCGGATATTAAGCGGCGCGACTAGCATTACGCGCGGGAAGTTTCAGTGAGCGACGCAATGATCGAACAGCTGTCGCAGCATTTGAAAAGCGCGGAACTCCGCTTAAATTCCCGCCAAATAACTATGCGCCTTTTCCTGACTCAAACTTACCAAAACAACAATTTAAAATCACCCAAAAGAACGGGAAATAATAGCTTCCGATTAGTAACCTATGATGGTAATGATAGAATACATATAAAAGTATAAAATAATAGAGAAATATGAAATTCAATTTTTGAAACAAGTGCCGGGTTGACACTGCCCTTAAGGGAGAGTCAAGGAAGTTTTTGACTTGATTTTTTTAATTTTGTGAGTGCTGTAACTATTAATCAAATGCATATTAAAGTATACCTTTTTGGAAAGGAAATGGATCAGAGAATCCAAATTTTGCATCAATTTTTACCAAAAATGTTTATTTTTTTAAGAAAATCACAAAAAATTACTTTTTTGACCCAAAATAATTTTGAGTAAAAAATCCCCAAATTTCTAGAAATGTTGACCAAAAAGCGCCAAAAAGGGGTGATTTTTTCATTTGTTTTCACTTTTTTGTCAATATTTAAAAAAATATTAAATTAGGTTTTAAAAAAAAAAGTCCCTAAGTTAGTGTCTTTACATTTTAATCTAGCGATTGGGAAATTTTTCACTCAAAATTATTTTTTGTTATCTTTGTTGAACTTTTTGGGGACATTTTTTGTTAGCTTTGTTGAACTTTTTGGGGACAAAAAAGTGATTTAATGTGATTTTCTTAAAAAATCAACATTTTGGGTGGTCTAAATTGACGCAAAAATTGGATTCTCTGATTTATTTCCTTTCAAAAAATGTTTACTTTTTTTATATAAATTTGAGTCATAGTTCAATAATTACAGCACTCACAAAATTCGAAAAGTGATCGACTTCCTTAAGGCCTAAAAAAAAAAGTTTGATTGGCGTAACATAGAAAAAAAATAGGGTAGGTAGGTCGGATTTGTATATATATTTTTTAAATCGGGTAAGCTCCTTTAAATCTATACTACGTCTATGAAATTTGAAATACCAGCACACATATATACCATACAGACATAAACAAATGGCACAAATACACATTTTCACTGTTTCTCTGACTCCCACATATTTTGTTTTTTGGGTGGTTTTTTTCTTCTTTTTCTCACACACACACAAAAAAAATGTTTAGGGAGAAAATATATACGGAAAATTTGACAATACATTGGTAGCCCAACTTTTTACGAGCCGTAACACCAGGTTTTTTGGCCGCGGCACAGGGGTTAAAAGTAGCCCAATTCTGTGGCATAGCCATGTATTGGCAACACTGCAGTTGAGATGGATTAGGGTACCTGGATTAGCACTAATCTTCACTCCATGAAACCCCATCTCAATAGTAATTTGCATATCTCCTCCCACTTAACCATTCACCCACTACTGTCCAAAGGCCTGGGCTATCATTCTACACTGAACTCTGGACAAGTAAAGTTGCCTGGCCTAATTTGGATGTCATTTACTTTTTAATTCTTATACACTAACATCAGGTATGGCAAATCATTTCTTTATTTTTATTTCCATATGTTCTAATGCTGATGTTTTAAGTCATTTTGCTCAAAATTCAAATTATTATTTCATGATTGTTTGGAAACTGTATGGCTTTTGGATATTTTTTGTTCAGAAACTTTTCATTCCTAGCAGGTGTCCGAATTTTCCAGCCCTGGCAAATTTGCCAGTGGACTGGCAAATATGCCCGCTAAGTGGGCATATTTGCCAGTATTTACAGTTAATCCAAAATTAGCGCTTCCACACAAAAAATGGCATATTCTACTCTTCATATATCAATTGTTTAACTCAATACCTAAATATTTTGCATCGCTTCAAAACAATTCATGGTTACGTTTTACTAGAAAAAAAGATGCAATTTCAGTCATTTTTTGCAAAAACTTATTTTTGAAATTTCATTTTCAAGCTTTCATTGAAAGTGCACTATTACATTAACAAACAGGGAATACTCTACGCTATAGGAAAAGATAAAAATTGTGTTGCCGGTTGCCCTCAAGTGCCAAAAATTTAAAATCAGATCTGTCGGTCGGTCGGATTTTTTTTTTTTTTGGAAAATATTTTTCAATTCTTTTATTTTATTTATTTTTTTGGCTGAAATATATATATATGCTTTATGTCAAGAAAATATTGGTATAGGCCATATGTCAATTTAACTAATGTTTCTAGTGTGACCTGACAGTAGTCTAAAGACATTTATTTAAGCTTACATTTCAAGCAAGAAATAGTAACATTTAGACACTTTTTTAAATCAAATTTAAATCTAAAAAAAAATGCGACCCTAGTTTTTACAATTTTAGGGTTGGTCGCTGAGGGCAATGCAACTTTTTTGGGGAGCCTTATTGTGTACTTAGGCTAAGGGCCAAAGTTTACCGTTTTGTAATTGTCGTATTCCGCGTTTTTCCGCTTTGTAAATTTTGCATTTTTCTGTGATGTAATTTTCCCCAAGAAAGCTTAAAATTTACGATCTATGAAACAAAAATAAACACACTTTACAGAAAAACACATCATTTTTATTGTTTGTTTTGTTTTATTACGCATTGTTTTTTAATATTTATATTGTTTTATTCAAGAATATTTATAAATTGTGTGTTTTGGACGTTTTTTGTGCATTTTTTCTTCTTCTTTTCATCAAAGTGTCGTTTTCAGCGGAAATTCCGCAACGCTGAAAACTTTGGCCCTTAACTTAGGCCAACAAAAAAAGAAGTTGACTTGCCCTTTCCGACCGACCCAAATTTTCGGAAATCTAGGGTTGCTATTTTTTTTTTTTTAAAGTAAAAAAAGAAAAAGAAAAAATTAAGAAAAAGTAAAAAAAATTGAAAGCACATAACAATAAAGAAAGATGAAAACGTGTTTTTGAGTAGTATCTGCTTGTTTAAATTTTTTAAAAAATCAATAAATAAATAAAAAATCTTTAAAACGCCTAGTCACACTTTCTCCCGCACTCCCGCCTAGCATATAAAATCTCCCGCCTCAAAAATGTATCAATTAAAATGTTTCTCAACACCTTTATAAGAGCTTCCGTCGGTACATTTGCGATTTTGACCATGCTATTTTTTCGGGCGGTTCTTTGAGGAAAACGTCATCGCTACACCCCCACCCCCAGTGGCGTATCCAGCCCAGCAGGCCAAGGCCCCCGCCCCCCACATTGAAAAAAGAGTTTAAAAAAAGGAGGAAGAGGATAAGAAGAGTACACACCACATTTTGGCATTTTGGCCATACACGGCAGTTTTTGAAATTAAGTCTAAATTTAACATCCTAGAAAGGTAAAAAGTGCTGTAAATGTACCCAAATGTTTCATAACCTCATGTAGGTTATTTCCTCCACATTAGGCCCGACATCTCTAGCTTTTTCTTTAATAATATCATTTTACACGATTTCACTGTTTCCACCAATTTAGAGCTAAAACCCCTGATCTAAGAATATAGGCAGCCTGTTGAACCTAAGATAGATATCATTTGCCCGTAGCGGGAAAATATGCTGGTCACCAGCGTTCATGATAACCGGTGTCGCATCGCAAAATGCTCCACATTTTTGAATTATTGCTTTTCAATTGCACAAATGTGTAGCTAAAAGTGCGATGCAAGAAGATTCCCTACTTGATATTTGATCACGTTCCATCATAGCCAAACCTAAAAAGATTGAGTTTCATCTTCAAATAACTAAAAATAGTATGATAAATCCTCAAGTATCGGCAGTTCATTTGTGAATTGCTACACAAAACTAATAGTGCATCACACTTTTGCTACACAAAAAAAAATGCTGGAAATTGAACGCTGCTGGTCACCCCTACAAAAGTGATTGTTTTTAAGCAGAAGACATCTAGATCTTCAATAAAAACAATGATTTGAATGAACCAGTTTGCTCTAAAGGTGAAAACAATTAACTTGACCTCTTTACCACACTAATAGGGAACTGACAACGTAACGATGTAAATAAATCTTAAAAGTGAGAGATTTCCTAATAATTGTGACTTTATCGGGGGGGGGGGGGGGGGGGGGGGGTATAAAGAGATGAACCATTTAGCCCATGAGTTTTTTAGCTTATCTTAGCTACAATTAACATAATATTTTGAGTAAAATATTTGGGCACTCCAAATGAAATAACTCTAAATTTCTGCATACTATTTTCTAGCAATATATATGCTGCTATCTTCAGTAGATAGTAAACTTGATAAAATAGTACCTACGATACCAAACACCTAAATGCAAGTAAAATAGATGTATTAATATTGCACAAACACTACAAACAACATTTAAAGACAAATTCCACACATGTAGAGTACACGTACACCACCAAATAATATTTTGCATTTTGGCCATACACGGCAGTGTTTGAAATTAAGATTGACCCCGGAAATTAAGATTGACCCCGGAAATTAAGATTGACCCCGGAAATTAAGATTGACCCCGGAAATTAAGATTGACCCCGGAAATTAAGATTGACCCCGGAAATTAAGATTGACCCCATCATAAGTCTAAATTTAACATCCTAGAAAGGTAAAAAGTGCTGTAAATGTACCAAAATGTTTCATAAATTGGCATTTGTAGGTTATTTCCTCCACATTAGGCCCGACATCTCTAGCTTTTTCTTTAATAATATCATTTTACACGATTTCACTGTTTCCACCAATTTAGAGCTAAAACCCCTGATTTAAGAATATAGGCAGCCTGTTCAACCTAAGATAGATATCATTGGCCCGTAGCGGGAAAAAATGCTGGTTACCCCCTACAAAAGTGATTGTTTTTAAGCAGAAGACATCTAGATCTTCAATAAAAAACAATGATTTGAATGAACCAGTTTGCTGAAGACCTCTTTACCACACAAAGCAATAGGGAACTGATTTAGTGGTGTGGGACCAGAAGGAGGAAGAAAAGGGGGTCGGGGGAGGAGGAAGAATAGCGACATGTGGCGCAAATGGGGTGAAGGGGTTACGTCTCCATAATTGTAATGTGAGGGACGTTGAAAACGTTATACTAGACCTTTTTAGTGTTAAAAATGTCAATTTTTGCGCGCTTTGCACGTATCAGTTTCAATGTTTCATTATTCAAGCTTAACAAGAGGGCTTCAGGAACGTTTTTTCTGGACCATTTTAGTTCAAAAACTGGGTTGTTTTTTGCTCGATTCGCGCTCTTTTTTTCAACAGGTTTTATCATATAATGGGTCTCAAAACACACCAAATATTCTAAATATTATGGGGACGTAAAAAACCTCATACTGGACCATTTAAGTGTTAGAAATGTCCATTTTTGAGTACATCGCGCATTAGTTTGAATGTTTCATTATTCAAGCTTCAAGATGGCATTGAAGGACAGTTTCCCATGACCATTTTCGTTCAAAAACTGAAAAATTGTGCGCACTCTGCGCGCATATTTTCTACAGGGTTTTAAATTATAATGGTCCTCAAACCATGCCAAATATTATGTTGGGAGAGACGTTAAAAACGTCATACTGGAGTAACTGGACCAATTTAAGTGTTAGAAATTTCAATTTTTGCGTATTTCGCGCATAGTTTCAATGTTTCATTATTCAAGCTTGACAAGATGGCTTCAGGACAGTTTTCCATGACCATTTTAGTTAGAAACATCAAAAGTTTTGCGCGCTCCCTGCGAATATTTTCTGCAGGTTTTAACATTATACTGGCCCTCGGGCCCACCAAATATTTGAAATTCGAAATATGTGGGGGACCGTACAAACATCATACTGGACCAAAGTTTGAATACAAAAACCACACCAATTATTTTGCGCGCTTTGCGCGCGTATTAATTTTAATATTTCATTATTTAAGCTAAAGAAGGTGGCTTTAGCACATTTTCCATGACCATTTTAGATAAAACTCAACAATTTTGCGACCCCTGCGCGCATATTTTCCACAAGTTTTAACATTATGGCCCTCAATCCATACCCAATATTCTAAATATTATGTGACAAACATCATACTTGATAATTTAAAGGCATATTATGTGATCTTTTCCAGAGAGCGCCCTCTATTCATGATTTTTTTTAGAAAGTAGATTTTCTTGCAGATTTACATTTCCGATCATAAATCATACATACATTCCAAGTTACAGAGCGATACGATTCCTAATTACCTCAAAATCATGGTTTTAGAGTGAATTTAGAGTGAAAAATATAAACTGTCGGGATTCCGACAGTTTATTTTCACTCTAAAACCATGATTTTGAAGTAATTAAGAATCGTATCGCCCTGTAACTTGGAAAGTATGCATGATTTATGATCAGAAATGTAAATCTGCAAGAAAATCTGCTTTCTATTTTTTTTTCGATGTTGAGGGCGTTCCCTGGAAAGATCACATAATATACCTTTAAGTGTTAGAAATAATAATTTCTATATTTCATTATTTGAGCTTAACAAGGTGGCTTCAGGACAGTTTTACATGACCAATTTTAGTTCAAAAACTCAAAATGTTTGTGCGCTCCGCGTGTATATAGGTTTTAACATTATAATGACCCTCAAACCACACCAAAAATTCTAAATATAATGTGGGGAACGTTATTATCATACTGGACCATTAGTGATAAAATTCTTTTTTTTTGTGTGCTTCGCGCACGTATTAGTTTATATTTCAATATTTAATCTTAACAAGATGGCTTTAGGACAGTTTTTCAAGACAATTTTAGTTCAAAAACTCAAAATGTTGCTAGAGGTTTTAATGGCCCTCAAACCACACCAATGTGAGTGACGTTAAAAACGTCATACTGTTTACCTCTTTATAGTGTTAACATCACAATTTTTGCACGCTTTGCGGGTATTAGGTTCAACGTTTCAATATTTAAGATCAACAAGATGGTTTGAGGTGTTTGTTTTTTGAGAAAAATGGCAAAAACTGGGTTTCATTGTGTCCATGTGTGGACTTGACCCACTCGGGTTTTACCTCCCATGGACTCTAACACAGCTTTACCGCATGACTTAACTTTAACATTTGAACAGAGCTAAGGTGAAGAGATCCTCCTTGTAGCAGAAAACTGATACTAACTACAATTTCACAAGATTGTGACTTAACCCCCTTTTAGATCTAGGGTCCTCATTAGTTGTTGAGTTAAAGGCATATTATGTGATCTTTTCCAGAGAGCGCCCTCTATTCATGATTTTTTTTAGAAAGTAGATTTTCTTGCAGATTTACATTTCTGATCATAAATCTTATATACATACATTCCAAGTTACAGAGCGATACGATTCCTAATTACCTCAAAATCATGGTTTTAGAGTGAATTTAGACTAGAATAAAATAAGTTGTCGGATATCCGACAGTTTATTTTCACTTTAAAACCAAGATTTTGAAGTAATTAAGAATCGTATCGCCCTGTAACTGGAATGTACAGTCATCAAAAAAAGTAACTATACAGGTAATAAATGTACTTTTAACTCTAAAAATATATATCCTACCTAGAAATATTAGGTAAAACTATAAAGTTGTTGAGAAATTTATCTTCTTTAATATGAGATATTGCACGCTAGGATCGGTTGAATATTTAAGACGAGACAATCCAAAATGTAAGGTAAAGTCACAATTTCAAATTCACATTTTGCATTTCAACACGGGGGAGAGAATGACAGGTAGCGTGTGTGTGGCGTATTGATCCATCGGAACAATGCGGCCGACTGTCCAACCTACGCATGCATCCCCCAATTGCACTACCGGTAATCAATAAAATACCCGTAGATTGGTCCGCGTGTAGAAAATAAAAATGTGAAAATGAAAATTGGACTTCTCCTTACATTTCTGAGTGCCACTTCCTCAATAATCACCCGATCCTAGCGTGCAATATCTCATATTAATGAAGACAAAATTTTCAACAACTTTATAATTTAATATTTTTAAGTAGGATATATATTTTTAGAGTTAGAAGCCCCTTTATTACCTGTATAGTTACTTTTTTTATGACTGTATGTACGATTTATGATCAGAAATGTAAATCTGCAAGAAAATCTGCTTTCAATTTTTTTTTATGTTGAGGGCGTTTCATGGAAAGATCACATAGAGAGAGATGGATGATTCGTCACCAAAAATGCAATGCCGCCACCCTTTTTGGGTGGTCAGTTCAAAACACATGGCCATAGAGATTCTTTGGATAGAAAATCAGAGAAATTACTGGTTTACAAATTGGTTATAAGCAGATTTTAATGCATTATATGTGAATTTAACTCTGCATTGCATGTGATTGAATGTTAATTGCCATGATTCATTTACGTCAACTTGACCAAGTGCCTACTACATGTCCACTTGAGAGGATCCTTATTTATTGATTATTGATTTTTAGAGCTTTTTATTAGGAGTGGGCTATACAGGGTAATTTATGTCACATTTTCCAAACATGCTCATCACACCTTTAGTTTGATGAGATGATGCAGGCTTATATCTCAGGAGTAAGGGGGTGACCAAAGTGGGGTTCATACTCTTTAATTGTTACTGAAACTGATCATATCTCAGGAGTAAGGGGGTGACCAAAGTGGGGTTCATACTCTTTAATTGTTACTGAACTGATCATATCTCAGGAGTAAGGGGGTGACCAAAGTGGGGTTCATACTCTTTAATTGTTACTGAACTGATCATATCTCAGGAGTAAGGGGGTGACCAAAGTGGGGTTCATACTCTTTAATTGTTACTGAACTGATCATATCTCAGGAGTAAGGGGGTGACCAAAGTGGGATTCATACTCTTAATTGTTACTGAACTGATCATATCTCAGGAGTAAGGGGTGACCAAAGTGGGGTTCATACTCTTTAATTGTTACTGAACTGATCATATCTCAGGAGTAAGGAGGGTGACCAAAGTGGGGTTCATACTCTTTAATTGTTACTGAACTGATCATATCTCAGGAGTAAGGGGGTGACCAAAGTGGGGTTCATACTCTTTAATTGTTACTGAACTGATCATATCTCAGGAGTAAGGGGGTGACCAAAGTGGGGTTCATACTCTTTAATTGTTACTGAACTGATCATATCTCAGGAGTAAGGGGGTGACCAAAGTGGGGTTCATACTCTTTAATTGTTACTGAACTGATCATATCTCAGGAGTAAGGGGGTGACCAAAGTGGGGTTCATACTCTTTAATTGTTACTGAACTGATCATATCTCAGGAGTAAGGAGGGTGACCAAAGTGGGGTTCATACTCTTTAATTGTTACTGAACTGATCATATCTCAGGAGTAAGGGGGTGACCAAAGTGGGATTCATACTCTTAATTGTTACTGAACTGATCATATCTCAGGAGTAAGGGGTGACCAAAGTGGGGTTCATACGCTTTAATTGTTACTGAACTGATCATATCTCAGGAGTAAGGAGGGTGACCAAAGTGGGGTTCATACTCTTTAATTGTTACTGAACTGATCATATCTCAGGAGTAAGGGGGTGACCAAAGTGGGATTCATACTCTTAATTGTTACTGAACTGATCATATCTCAGGAGTAAGGGGTGACCAAAGTGGGGTTCATACTCTTTAATTGTTACTGAACTGATCATATCTCAGGAGTAAGGGGGTGACCAAAGTGGGGTTCATACTCTTTAATTGTTACTGAACTGATCATATCTCAGGAGTAAGGGGGTGACCAAAGTGGGGTTCATACTCTTTAATTGTTACTGAACTGATCATATCTCAGGAGTAAGGGGGTGACCAAAGTGGGGTTCATACTCTTTAATTGTTACTGAACTGATCATATCTCAGGAGTAAGGGGGTGACCAAAGTGGGGTTCATACTCTTTAATTGTTACTGAATTGATCATATCTCAGGAGTAAGGGGGCGACCACAGTGGGGTTCATACTTTTAATTGTTACTGAACTGATCATATCTCAGGAGTAAGGGGTGACCAAAGTGGGGTTCATACACTTAATTGTTACTGAACTGATCATATCTCAGGAGTAAGGGGTGACCAAAGTGGGGTTCATACTCTTTTAATTATTACTGAACTGATCATATCTCAGGAGTACTGAACTGATCATATCTCAGGAGAAAGGTGTGACCAAAGTGGGGTTCATACTATTTTAATTATTACTGAACTGATCATATCTCAGGAGTAAGGGGTGACCAAAGTGGGGTTCATACTCTTTAATTGTTACTGAACTGATCATATCTCAGGAGTAAGGGGGTGACCAAAGTGGGGTTCATACTCTTTAATTATTACTGAACTGATCATATCTCAGGAGTAAGGGGTGACCAAAGTGGGGTTCATACTCTTTAATTGTTACTGAACTGATCATATCTCAGGAGTAAGGGGGTGACCAAAGTGGGGTTCATACTCTTTTAATTATTACTGAACTGATCATATCTCAGGAGTAAGGGGTGACCAAAGTGGGGTTCATACTCTTTAATTGTTACTGAACTGATCATATCTCAGGAGTAAGGGGGTGACCAAAGTGGGGTTCATACTCTTTAATTATTACTGAACTGATCATATTTCAGGAGTAAGGGGTGACCAAAGTGGGGTTCATACTCTTTAATTGTTACTGAACTGATCATATCTCAGGAGTAAGGGGTGACCAAAGTGGGGTTCATACTCTTTAATTGTTACTGAACTGATCATATCTCAGGAGTAAGGGGTGACCAAAGTGGGGTTCATACTCTTTAATTGTTACTGAACTGATCATATCTCAGGAGTAAGGGGTGACCAAAGTGGGGTTCATACTCTTTAATTGTTACTGAAATGATCATATCTCAGGAGTAAGGAGGTGACCAAAGTGGGGTTCATACTCTTTAATTGTTACTGAACTGATCATATCTCAGGAGTAAGGGGTGACCAAAGTGGGGTTCATACTCTTTAATTGTTACTGAAATGATCATATCTCAGGAGTAAGGAGGTGACCAAAGTGGGAATCATACTCTTAATCATGATACTGAACTGATCATATATCAGGAGTAAGGGTGACATTTGATAGGATGAAATGTATTTGCTACAGCAATATTATTTGTTTAAACAAATAACATGGGATGCATTTTTAATTATTTGTTTCTCTCATGGGACACTCTTTTGATATGCCCTCTATAAAAAATTAGCAAAACTATATAATTGGAAATGTTTTGTCCATTTTGGATTTTTGCATTTATATACAAGTTGCTCAAGGTTTTGTAACTGTATGGCATCACCCGGCCATCAGATTCAAAATCAGCAGGTAATACTGGTAAATAATCCATTAAACACATTTTGTATAGGAAAACAAGGTCCTATGGTCTCTGTGTTCGATCCTTACCATAGCCTCCCTGGGTGTTTATATCATGAAATTGAAGCATTCACTAAAGCTTTGACGTGCTGTTTATTTGCAGGTATGGCTGTCAGACAACATACAGGCGACAAACTACACAAATGTCAATATTGTGACAAGTGTTTCAGCCAGACTAGTAGCAAGTACCGACATGAAAAGACACACAGAGGTGATAAACCACACAAATGTAAATATTGTGACAACCTCTTCAGCCGGACTGACACCAAGAAACAACATGAAATGATGCATACAGGAGGCAAACCACACAAATGTCAATATTGTGACATGTTCTTCAGCCAGGCTGGTAACAAGAACCAACATGAAATGACGCATACTGGTGATAAACCATACAAATGTCAATATTGTGACAAGTTCTTCAGCCGGGCTGGTGACAAGAACCAACATGAAATGACACATACAGGAGACAAACCACACAAATGTCAATATTGTGACAAGTTCTTCAGCCGGGCTGGTGACAAGAACCAACATGAAATGACCCATACAAGAGACAAATCACACAAATGTCAATATTGTGACAAGTTCTTCAGCCGGGCTGATAACAAGAACCAACATGAAAAGACACATACTGGTGATAAACCAAACAAATGTCAATATTGTGACAAGTTCTTCAGCCAGGCTAGTAGCAAGAACCGACATGAAAAGACACACACAGGTGATAAACCACACAAATGTCAATATTGTGACAAGTTCTTCAGCCGGGCTGGTAACAAAAAACAACATGAAAAGACACACACAGGTGATAAACCACACAAATGCCAATATTGTGACAAGTTCTTCAGCTGGGCTGGTAACAAAAAACAACATGAAAAGACACATGACATGTGCTTCAGCCAGGCTGGTCATAAGAACCAGCATGAAAAGACACACACAGCGGAATTGGGACAGGTGCTTCAGCCAGATGCAATACAAGAATGACCATGAAGTGACACATGCAGGAGACAAACCACAAATCTTCAGCCTGGCAACATTAACCCTAAACCCCGAGGCTACTATTGATCTAAAGTGCTCAACAAAAGAAAGTCGTACACTTTGTTTAGGTCAATTAAAGTAACTTTTGATTGTTTTTTTACCAAACAGGCTAGATAGACATTTGGATGAATCTTTTAGGCACATTTTGATACCAAACATAGCACCTAACAACAAAGATAAACCATGATTAGCACCATTTATAGAAAATTAGTCACTTTTCAAAAGTCACATTTCCAATACACTACGCAGAAGAAAACACCAATTGTTAACAAGCACATAATGCCCTTTATGTTCGGAATCAAATATCCCGCTCACTAAGTGTACGCCCAGCGCAAGTACACGGCTGCACTGTGTGATCGATTGCCCGCCGGTCAATCCTGGTTAATAACAGTGTCACGCATGGGGTGAACCTCGCACACACACATTTTCCTCCCGTGTAGTAATTGAAAATGTGACTTTTGAAAAGTGACTAATTTTCTTTAAATGGCGCTAATCATGGTTTATCTTTGTTGCTAGGTGTTATGTTTGGTATCAAAATGTGCCTAAAAGATTCATCCAAATGTCTATCTAGCCTGTTTGGTAAAAAAACAATCAAAAGTTACTTTAATTGACCTAAACAAAGTGTACGACTTTCTTTTGTTGAGCACTTTATGTGTATCCAGTGTACAAAAAAACCAAAGCTTAATAAATTTAAAGTCATTGTAATGTTATATCAGTTGAAAATCGCGTTACATTTGACTTTTTTCAGTTCAGAATTGTCGTATTTGCGATTGATTTACTCACTGTAATATCGCGACAGATTCATCCCTGTGCGTTTTTTGTACAGTGTTACTTTCCTCTTTTGCGGACCAGCAACGGTCTGTGCTGTAGCAAATTCAACACCGAAGAAAAAAAGTGTTCGAACCCTTTGTAGGTGTAAATTTCTGTTTCTATATATGACAGTCAGGTATATCTCCAGAACATATTAAAGTGTTGATAAACATAATAGGTCATAGGACTAATCCATATTATGAAAAAGTATGAGCAAAACTGAGACTAGTATATACTAGTCTCAGGAGCAAAATTGGTCTGAATTGTAATTCCGTTACCGTGGAATTGCCCATACATATGAAATTTCAAAATTTCTGTTTCTATTTATGACAGCAGGTATATCTCCAGAACATATTAAAGAGTTGAACATATAGGTCATAGGACTAATCCATATTAGTAAAATTGGTCTGAATTGTAATTCTGTTACCGTGGAATTGCCCATAAGTGGCAGTACACACAAAAAAATTGACAGCTTTTTGTCCTTCTGTTACCATATTTGTCCTTCCGTTACCATATTTTGGTAACGGAAGGACAAGTATTAATTAGTTTTAATTAATAAGGGGAAAGACCAAAACTGAATTGAATAGTTTATATTGTAGGCTACCTAAACCTGCTGTGCATATATATTTTTAATCACTCTTCAATTTTTAAAAAATGTACTAATTTTAGCTACTTTTATGGTAACGGAAGGGCAGATTTGAAGGCAAAATGCCAGAAGCCGCTGAAGTGTAACAAATGCCGCAATTACGAGAAACACATTTTGGACTTGTTTCATTACAGTCTTAATGTTACACACACATAAAAAAGAGGATATTTTACATTTGTTTCTTTTACATACAGGGTAGGATGTATCCATTTTTCATTAATTTACCCCATTTTTAGGAAAAAATTACTCATTTGCATAATCCAAAATTTAACATACCAAACGAAGTATTTTTTTAATTTCAAGTAAATATTCATTAAATATAGACTTTCAGCTTTCATTTGAGACCAAATTTGTATGGCTCGGATGAATTTAAAATTTGGACTGCCATGACTGTCCACTATTTCATGGAATTGGCCCATACCAGGTATACAGGATATGCCGTTCTAAGGTAAAGTGTACCCTCCCTGACGGGATTTCTAAAGGATCTATAAAATAAAACTTAAAATTTCCTAGTTAGTCATAAATAAAAAATTCAAATGTGACTTTTCTGAACACTTTTGCTAGCTCTTAGTCTTATATTTATTTTTTTGGCAATGCCATAAATAGTGAGAGAACAAGGACAACTTCAGATCTCCAAAAAGGTGAGTGAGGCATAAAAACAGGGGATTTGTCAGGCGACTAAAAATTATAATGGTTCCCTTCAACATTGCGTCTGTTCCCGATACCCTACTATATAATAGGTTAGCTATGAAATGAAGCTTGGTCACCAGCTGTTGGTCACCTCGGAGTGCATGGAGTACGTCACATGCCATTGACCACAAACCAAAGAGGTAAATAAAAGCCACTTCTTACACAGCGTACACAGCGTGATGCGATCCCTTTGGGTATGGGCGAGTAGAGCGTAAAACTGATTAGTTAAAACGTCTGGTTTGTTGTCAACGGCAAAAGATACAAAGTACCCGGATGACCGGGCCCACGTTGTACACATTGACAGTCCACGTTGTACTCGTTTCAAAACAACAAAATGTATTTACTGGTAGTTAAATTATTTAGCATGTTTTTAGATGGCATTCATTTTACTCACATGAATGATTGATGTACATAATTTTTCATAATTAATTATATTTATAAATAACATCAAAAAAGTATCACTAGGTAGTAGTAGTACTATAGTAGGCTAGCATGGCTAGTTAGCCTAGTCGCCGGCTATATTTACCTACTCGTTTCTGCTTCTGCTTCTGCTTCTGCTTATTACTATGCAAACACAGCCATAAGCCTATAAGGCTGTTTTATAACGCATAGGTCAGTGTGGTGGATGGTTGGTGTGATCAGTTTTTGAAGTGAGCTCTGTTTACGTTCAACGTGAATAGTAGTCACTCATAGTCATTGACTACTTCACAATCAAACAGGATATAAAACTGTTGAGATTCTGTGTTGTATTACACGTATTATGATATCGTTAACGTAGGCCTACAGCATGAATGACGATGACTGGACTGATGAAATTGACAGGTTATGGATCTACCGTACGGCACATGTTGTTGTTTACAAATTTTCCCTTTGAAACTGCGCCCTCTCTTTAAATCTGAATGTCAAAGGTTATGTACATGTACATTGTACAATATGTGTTGTGCACGTACGTGTACTTTCAATCCACTGAATAACGTTCATGTTGAGATGTTTTCGATGTAAACACTGTAAAGGTATGTCAGAATGTCAGAATGTGCATGTATTTTCCTTGACATTTTTCGAAATGCAATACTATTTATCTTCTTTCAGAACCCGTGTTTGCTGGATGACGTTTGATTGAATGTCTTTAGCCTAGTAGGTCTCGGAAAGTTCAATGCAATAATGTGTGTGTGTGTGCTATACTATACTGCCCTACCACGACAAAAAAGGAAGTAATGTATGGACAAATGTGGGACTGGGACAGTTTAGAGTTACAAGGCAAAACATGTTTTTGTAAAAAAAATCTGAAAAAACATTCAAAATGTACATTAAATGTGTCATTAAACTGATATAACATTAGCAGATCATCACTCATCACTTTTCAAGGCTCCTACAAAAAACATGTTTTGCCTTGTATCTTGTATCTCCCGTTGGCGTTGGCGTTGTCCATTACTTCCTTTTGTCGTGGTTTATTTGGTAAAAAGTGAACATGCTTCCTTTTACATATGCTAATTACTCATTAATTAAGAATTTTTGAGGGTGCCCACTATTATGATAGAATTGTGTATCATTATTATTTCTATCATTTGGTATAGAAAAATACTATACTCTGTTTGGCCATCTCGAGACAGTGACGTAACCGCGTATTCTACTAATTGCATCACATAACGCGCACGCATACTTGGGGCGCTGGCGTACAAACACGAGCGTTGACAGGCGGAGACGCACACGTGTGTATCTTCAGCCTTTCAACGCTCGTGTTTGTACGCCAGCGCCGCGAGTATGCGCGCGCGTTATGTGATGCAACTAGTCTTATTAGTAGAATACGCGGTTACGTCACTGTCTCGAGATGGCCAAACAGAGTATAGTATTAATAATAGTAGAATACTACAAATTATGGAATAGAAAAGCCTACAAAATTAAAAAGGAAAAACTTATAGCAATAGGATAGCATGCTATAGTACTAGTAGTAGTATGTAGTACAACAAAGTCATACTTAGAAATTTGGTCATCAGTTGGTATAATAAATATAGGCAAGGGCGGAACATCAGGGTCTGTAGTAGGCAGACATCCGGGATTGGTAGTGACTGCAGATTCCATTGTAAATTGTATTGTTATTGATTAGAAAACAATATTAATAATAACATACCACTACCAAATACAGCTGACAGAATGCATTCCATGGTTTGGTTATCACCGGCAAAACGCATTGAGTGTGTTCTGCCGTTATGAAAGTCACGCCGCCCTTACCTACTACAGGCTACAGCCAAATAAGCTTTACAGCCAGTCGCAATTTCATAATGGCCAATTTTAAAGATAGCGTTGAATATCTGATGCGTGCATTGTGCAGAGCATCATGCTGCTGTATCTAGTCAAGAATGTGCAAGGCCAAATGGGGGCCAAATAAAAATATGTAGTAGTTTCTTGTCCTCGCGCGCATCCGTTGTTGCTGCTGCATCAAGAATGTTTTTTTTAGTTATTTGGGGTTTTTTTAATTCTATTTTTTTCTTTGTCTTTTTCAAGAAATTTTCAAAAATCTGAGTCATTTTCACAATTTGCACTTTTTCTCAATTATGAATAATATTCTCAAGTCATCATCTGTAATTGTTTAGGAGGGGGGATGTCACATTTCCCCACTTGTCCCCCACTTTTAGAGGGGAACTTCGCCTCACATGAAAATTATGGGTTGGGGGGGGGGGGGGGAGAACGTGTCCCCCATGTCTCCTTCACTTGCGCCGCTTAAATGTATGGTTATGATAACAACTCAAAGAAGATTTTCAGGTCTTCCCACAATGCATTGCCGGAATCCAGCCAACTAAAGCTTTTTTCACACGATGCATTTATTGAACTAAGAGATGTGTTAGAGGCTGCACCCTCAATTATAAAAACTGGGATTGATATATTTTTACAATTGTATTACATGTATATGAACCTACTATAAGTACAACAAAACGTAGATTCAAAAATGCTGATCTAGCCGAGATCAGCATTTTACGTCAGACAGTGTCCCCCTGCAGCACGCGTGATAAATAATGCAAAACCATTTACAAAGAGAGTGATTTTAAGAAAAGGTTCAATAAATAGCAATGGTATTGTTAAATCAAGCTTTTTTGTTTTTTTGTGAGTAGAAACAACAATAATGGTAATTTTTAATGTTCATCTTGAATTCTGAAGTAAATTATTATTATTTTTAAATCTTCAAAACTACTTTGTGTCCATTTAAGTTTTAGAAATAAGAAAAGAGAACACTGATAGCTAATTTATTCATTGATGTAAACTAGATCTTAAGAGCTCCAACTATGAACATGCTATGAAGCCACGATTGTGTGCACATGTCTATGGGAACCGAGACAAATTGGAGACCAGAATTTGGGCATTTTGCAAAAACGCAATGCATTGTGGTGGTGTCTTTAAAATCTTCTTTGATTCCAACTATTCTTGTTGCACTTGGAAATGGAAAATAAGCACACATACATGTATGTGTGGCAATATCATGTTTTCTGACCTGTAATTCAATACACCCCTACAGACAAAACTGTGAAATATACAAATAACCTGCTTGTTGCTGGTGTCATGTCATCGTCTAAAAGGCGGTTATTAAAAATGTGACAATGACATGTGGAGGGAAGTAAACACTCACTGTACTCTGAATGAAGGGATTCACGATGATAGCGAAAGTTACAGACCTCATGGGTGTAGTCCTAGCTACACATAATGCCAGTGCACGAGAAGTGATGTCACATCCTTATTGAATTTCAGGTGCGATATCAGTATTACAATTGGTGGCAGAAGTGGGATGATAACACAAAGGCAGTAAGGCAATACAAAAAGTTGTCTCAGTAACCTGTGTGCATAGGTATGTGGAATAAGCTGCGGCGCATAGCTCATCCCGGTGATGCAATTTTCTTTTATTGTTTTTTGTTCTCTGTAACCTTGAATCAACACGAACATGATGTGCATACATTTGGTCAGCAAATTTATTATAAAGCTCATCACCGACAAGCATATGGTCATTTGCACTGTCCATTGATATGCACTTGTAATCATGCAGCAACACAAGCTGAGCGTGCGTCAAAGACTAGAGGTGCGCCTATAAAAAGGTGGAATTTCATTGTAATACTACATGTATACAGCTTGTTGTTCTCTCTCTTTTTGGTTTGCGAGAGATAAACAGCGATGATATTTTTTTCTGAACATATTTCAAGTTTTGTAAAGGTTTTTGTAAACAATGGACGTACGGATAAACATTTCTAGGAAAGGGGGTAATTTCTGCGTAACTGGGCTCTGCACAGGTTTTTCGGAGACTGGGAGTTTAATAGATCTGGGACTTGTACTTCCCTGCCCTCGAGCCGTTCTATCTTTGCTTGTTGTGGGATGAAGATCTTCGATGTGGTGAGGAATAAAAGAATAAAAAGTAAAATCATATGCATTTGAAATTTTGTCTAGTGGTGTGTTCATTCTACTATTAAATCCTTGAGGTCCAATACCATGTAGAACATAATAGGTGTGAAATTATGAATCCAGTCAAACCTTTGTAGTCACATGAGTACACGCTGATTAAAGGGACATGAAGTAGTGTTGAAGATTCTTTTTTAAATGAATTTACTTCAGAATTCAAGATGAACATTAAAAATTACCATTATTGTTGTTTCTACTTACACTCACAAAAACACAGCAAAACTTGATTAAAACAATACCATCGCTATTTATTGAAACTTTTCTTAAAATGCCCTTAGCTATGTAACAAGCCTTATGTATCACACATACTGCAGGGGGACACTGTATGACGTAAAATGCTGATCGCTGCTAGATCAGCATTTTTGAATTGATGTTTTGTTGTACAAAGAGGGCTGATTTTTCTACAATTGTAATAATACACCAATCCCAGTTTTGATCATAATTGAGGGCACTGCCTCCAACACATCTCTTAGTGTCCCTTTAAACAAACCTCCATGTAAACACATCACCAAAAATAAGTCCCCCTCTTAACAGTTCGTCATAACATCGTAAGGTAAAACATTTTACCAATAAAACTTAGTTGGAAATAATCCAATGACTGTTTCCTAAGTGCTGTTTGAAAATTAAAGATGTCCATGACTTCATGGCTGAATGAGCTCAAATAGAAGACAAAAACTGCCCTTCCGGGTATGACTAGTTCGTCCACTTTGTCTGTGGCAAATTACCAAAGTGGTAGGCCAGCTTTAAAGTTGATCTATAACTCTATAAATGCATGTGTGTGTCCCGGTGTGTGTAGCAATGAACTTGAACTTGATGGACAGAATAAAGCTATACTATAGACCATTTCAAATCCGAAAATATACGATCGGTTCCAAATGTTTCCGATTAGCCGATTGTTTGACACTCGGTTCCATGACCTGTCAGCTCCTGACAGGTCATGGCCATGTGCCGGAGAAAAACAATGTGTTTTTCACCCGTCTGCCCGTGTGGTAGATTGCGCTGGTGTTGGTGATAGATTGTATCCTTCACAAAGTTGATGTTGCGGCATTTCAGTTACAAAAACGAGTGAGATGAAAGAGATTTGGGGTAATATTTTCACTTTTTACCGTCTGCTCGATACATTTGGAATTTGTCCGTCAGCGCCTTTGTTGATAAAAAACAAAATAGTCTCGTTCCACGTTTTACTTCTCATGTATGCACGCGTGTGTGTAAACATAGGCGAACAATCAACTAGGGCAATGCTGTGAATGCGATCAATTGTTGCGAAGAACGCGCAACGCACCTACTCCACGTGACCTGTTTTTCCGAAGATTTCCGATCTCAATTTGAAATGGTCTATAGTAAGGGGAGAGTTGGGTATCTTTTTAAGAACTCAAGATTAACTAATTTGTTGCTTTTACACTGGTATGTTTTTTAGGATTATTCAAACACCCAGCATCAGAGAAAGGTGACATACAGGCAGAACAGAACAGAACCATAAGGAACACTAAATGCACTGACTCCACAGGCAAGTATTGTCAAAATGCCTCACTGGATAATCCACAAAGATGGTGGTCCGCGCAGAGTGAACCATGCTGCCGCCACAGTCGGCAACAGGATCTTTTCATTCGGGGGATACTGCACCGGTGGGGACTACAGGAGCAGGAGAACAATTGATGTATTTGTCTTCAATATAGGTACGTTTGATGTAATTTAAATTCACAGTTCAGTTCATGCCCTTTATTGCCACTTGGTGTATATGTTGGCTATACAACTCTCCTTATTTCCTGTGCTGCGGGAATCTAATGGAGTTTTCAATAAAAAATTAATTTAGAGAAGAAGAAAAAAGTTATAGAAAATTTTTCCAAAGAAAATAGATTGCCCTCTGTTGGCCAATAAACAATACAAAACAAAAGAATTCAAAATGATTTTAAATGGTTATTATCTGTTGAACCATACACCCGATTCACCTCCAGTAAAATACCTTTTTTTTTGTACTCAACCATATCTACCTTAGTACCTTTATACTTCAATATCAAGATTTTTTGTGCTAGCCATAGGAAGCATATATCTGATCCCGTCCGCAACTTGTGTCCCAGGACCACAAATTAGATTTATTCTGTCTTGGCGCCCTCAACGGAATAAAGCACAACTTGTGTCCCAGGACCACAAGTTCATATTTTAACACCGCTGAAATGATATTCATGAACAAATGTATGACATAACACAGGGGGTTTGGTGGTTGGGGAGGTAACAATAAGGATGGCCACTACCCTAACCCTAAACCCTTACCCTAACCCTATTTTGAGCTTGTGGTCCTGGGACACAAGTCAAACTTGTAGTCCTGGGACACAAGTCAAACTTGTAGTCCTGGGACACAAGTCGAATAACTATAATCATGATGAGCTTGTGGTCTTGGGACACAAGTTTCGGACGGGATCAGATATTTGCGCCATAGGAACATCCGTAAATGAAGCATGATGCATACTATTCTTATATTCGTTAACAGGTACATTGGAGTGGAGAAGATTGTCTTGTACCACAGACACATCTTCCAAGGCTAGCAGGAAAGGAAAAGATCAGAGTAATAAAACAACAGAGAATACAGAGCCATTCCTTCGCTATGGACACTCGGTGGTGGAATACGAAGGCATTATATATCTTTGGGGCGGTAGGAACGATACCCGGGGTGCTTGCAATAAACTCTACTGCTTTGATACTAGTGAGTATACTTAGGCACACACACATAATTGTTGTATTGGCGTAAGGTGCCATTGAAAAGGGTAGGGTAGGCGGGATTTTTAATTTTTTTAATTTTTAATTGTATATATATGTGACCCGCTCCCACAAAACCAGACATAAGTGTTGAAATTTTTTTCTTCTTCTGATTTGTTGATGTTGAACATGCTGAAATTACAAGCTTTAAAATGATGTATCACTTGTCATAATTGCTCAAACTTTTGTCCATGAAAAATCAATATTTCTCTTGAAAATTTCTTTGTTTTCTATTGATTTGTGATACCTTTATTGAGCTGTATTTCCATAAGTGTTCTGGCGACTTATTTCGGGTTTGTGGGAGCAGGTCACATATATGGTTACATGTTTTAAGCTCGCCTCCCAAAAAGGGTGGTGCTGTTACACTTTTTGGTTTCATGCTGTCATTAATCCTTAATTTTTTCAAACCACAAAAGCTATCTCAACATATTTGGTATCATTCTAAAGCTCTATTAATATACTGTCTGCCTGCAAATTTCCATTGGTATAGCTCATACAGAAGTAGAGATTCAGCTTTTTGCAGTGTGAAGACCAGGGGTGGTGCCGGAAGCGGCGCCGCCTGTACATTAGTGTGGGGCATAAATAGTGAAGGTATTTTGTTCAAATCGGCCGTGGTCAAAATGTATTCCACTTGAGCCCACATGATTAAATATGCACTTTATAAAAAATTCGGAGGGGGTCTTCAGACCCCACCACTACCCTTAATCCCCTATAGGGGAATACATGGTAAAATTGCCATATTGGTGTAGCAAAATTATGTTTCGACCTAAAACAAATTGAAACATGATTTTTCAGCACAATGCATTTCTATAAGGTCCCCATAATGACATACTAAAAGTCCGAAAATATCAGAGTGGTAGAAATATGCCTAATTTGTATAAACTTAAAATGGCCGCTAATTTGATAATTTTAGCGGCCATTTTTTATTTATGCAATTTAAGATACACATATTAGGGCAGATATGTCTCTGTATGTCCTTTGAGGGGTGCACTACACTAAATGGGGTATCCCCTACCCTTAAGTCGGTGTTTAAAGCTCGAATCGGAAAGTGTGCATCACAAAATCCTCAATTTAAAAAGACTTGACAGTAATACGATTCCGTAAATGCCTATGATTTTTGATTAATTATGATTAATGGGACATCACCTACATGTACCCTGACTATAAACTGTGAATATCATCTAAAATAAATTTTGAGAGATCTTTCAAATTTGTGCTTTTTACTGGAAACATTGCCGATTACGGCGACATTTTCAAGCCCGTCAGAGAGGTAGTCAACTCCACGGGCGTATTTTGGAAAATCGAGCAGGCTCACCTACCTATTTTCTTCACTTTTTGGTGGGGAAATGTGATCATCTTTAAGAAAAAATCACTCTACAAGGTCCAAGTTCGCAATTTAGTGGTCTAAAACAGAGTTTTATATCAGTGTCTTTGTACATATCCCTATGGAGCCCTATTTAGTGGTGTGATCCCTTAAGCAATTTGGCTAGATTTGACTCTTGACCCTGTATATCAATCTAATTGGGTCAGATATCAGCTGTTTTGAAAGTGTGTAGTAGATAAATATTGTAAACAAGGATTTTTCAACCAGATTGGGTGTGTTTAGATCCAATTGTTGCCTTAATTTGACCCATCTTGACATGTTTTGTAAGTAAGCCTATTGGAAACACTGTAATTCTATGCTATAGAGAAAAAGATGATTTTTACACACACCACAAATCTCAGACAAGCTGATTGTAAGCGGACTGGATCAAATTCGACAGTCCTGCATAGTTGTACGGTGCGCACAGCTCAAAGTGGAAGTCTTGGGTAAAATAATGTCATGTATGCACCTGATTAGGGGAAATGGGGGGTGGGGGTACTGAGCAGCATAAAAGTAACTTACAATGAAGCTTTTGAGTAAAATTTAGCCTACTTTGAAACAATCTATGAAGTAAGCTTATAAATAAGTTTACTTTGATTCCATGCATGGGCAATATCATGTTACGTGCCCCGTAATGGTACACGCCAACAGAATAAGCTGTGAAATGGGATGGCGTTGATTCCATATGACGTCACGAACGGGTAAGCCAAACATGATATTGCCCATGCATGGATGATGGATGGAGAAGGCCACAGTGCATGTACTCAGTAAAAAAAACACCTAGACATTCAATTCAACAAGAATTTCTTTCAAAAGGATGACTGCTGTCCTGACAAGTATTTATTTTAAAAAGGATTGTAGCAATCCTCACAAAATGTAATATTGCTATGTTAATTTTGCTATCTTCAGTAGATAGCAGGTATCCATGCATGACAATTTCCTCTCATAAATAATTATAACAACACGGAAATATCATTAAAATGGTCATACAATGTTCCAAATGATTCAAGGTAACTATTCCAGTACATTTCAAGTACATTCAGCACAATATCAATTTCCTTAAGGGTGCACTACACTAAATGGGGTATCCCCTACCCTTAAGTCGGTGTTTAAAGCTAGAATCGGAAAGTGTGCATCACAAAATACTCAATTTAAAAAGACTTGACAGTAATACAATTCCGTAAATGCCTATTATTTTGGATTAATTATTATGATTACTCACATATAGCATGAAACAAACACATAAATTGGTTGAGAGAAAAAAAGTTTTAAAAAGGTTCTCTGAAGCTTGGATTAGCAACAACAACAAAATTGCATACCTCATAGCCTATTTTCTGAAGAAAAACACAAAACGCACAGCACTTAGCTTATTTGCAAAATGTTTCTGAGACAGACTACCGTATCTTCTTTGTTTGGCCTTAGGGGAAATACTCAATACAAAAAAACCCCACCTAATCTCTTGAAAATGCTTTTCCAAATTTTTAATATAATGCCTCTAACTATAAAGTGTTTACCCACAATAAACTAATATTTCTGGGGTTTTTTCAATTTCAGAAACGTTATCATGGTCGCTGAAGAAACCAACAGGGGATGTGCCTCATGGGCGTGATGGTCATTCAGCATGTATAATTAATAAAAGAATGTACATATTTGGTGGTTTTGAAGATGAGGTAAGTAAAAATGTGATCATGTATTACATCACATGAGTGAAAAAAGGACTAAAATCTGCATTTTGATCATTTTGCAGAAGAAACTGATTTGTTATCAAATTAGTTTCGTTTTCCATAAGAATGTAAGCACTTTAATTCTAGAGTTCTTTTGCACCTACAATTTAAAGTGTGTGTACTGACTTGCACTCTTGAAAAATCATTTTGAGAATTTGAGAATTTAAAAAAAAAATCCAGAAACTAAAAAACCATTTGTAAAAGAAATATGAACAATAAACCATCAAGCCTCTACTTTAAAAAGATCCTGTTTTTTTTGAAAATTTTGAAAAATTCCCCCAATTTAAAGAAAATGTGACCCCCCCCCCTTCCCATGCACTCAACAGACGGTCCAGTCCTTTTTGATAGGTCTATTTATTTCATTACCATAAGGCGATGAAAAAAAGAAACCTTGTTCTATGGGCCAGACAAAACCATTTTTTTTTAAAAATCGTTGAAACAAATTTTTACGTGAAACTGAATTCCAGCCCAATTATTTTGTTTAAGCTTGTCATAAATACGGCATGATTTTTACAGATTTGTTTGATTTTTATGGTCATTTTTCAAGGGGGAAAGTTAAAAAAACACCCACCCGACCGACCGACCAATCCTGAAAGGTCCAAGTTTGCAAATAGAACAGGGTTGTGTTTTTTTGTCTCCTAATGTTAATTTTTGTTCTTCTTTTTACAGACTCAATGTTATTCCAACACAACGCATTATCTAGATCTGGATACTTTACACTGGGAGTTTCTGAGAACACAGGTCAGTGAACTATACTATAGTTTGATAAGCTCCAAATAGGCGAAGCAGCGAATCAATACAGAAGGACGTGAACATGCAGGAAGGCAACAGCCCACTGTGCATCATGAGCGTGACGCGTGCGTACATCCCAAACCGAGTGCGTGTGGCCATAATTGCGTGTGTATGTATGCCTGAATTACTTTCGCGCCCGGAGATATAAGAACCGAATATTTCTTGCCAATTTGAAACTGAATAAGTCATTTACCCTTAAATTAAATGCTTTTTAATATCTCATGTGCAATATTTTTAATTTAGATTGCATTTCTGTGGTTCTTAATTTGGCGTGGTTACTTTGTGCATATAGTATGGTGTGTTTAATGTATATTTTTGTCTATTTGCTTATATTTTGTGTATATTTTTGAAATTGTTGATAATGATATTTGTTGTATTATTGTGTACTGGCCGCAATTCAGTTCATGACTGCTATAGCCTTTTTTTAATAAACCTTTTAGGCTAATGAAATATGATTCCCAGTTTCCCGTTTCATATTTTTAAAAGAGTGGGTAGGTGTCTATTTCATTATTCATTATTCATTATTTAACTCAATTTCATTATTGCATCTGAAAGGGGTGTTAACTACTAACTACCTATTGATTTGTATATATTACACCTTAATTAACACTTTAACACTTTGAAAAACAATTAAGGAAGCATTTGTAGATGTGTTATTGAAAATGTCAACAAATCTGCCTGAAATATTGCAACGTCAATTACATCTGAAATCTGAGTAGGTAATGCAAACAATTTCATTATCAACCATATACCATGACACCACTGCCATAAAAATCCCTTAAAATCAACAGGAAGATATGCCTGGTATTTTGAGCCACTAAAAGTTTTGATTTTTATTCAAGTTTGTCAGAAAATGTAATTTTGCACAAAATAATGAAAGTTTTGGTAAAACTGAAAAGTTGGGTCGGTAGGGAAACGGGAAACTGGGAATCATATTTCATTAGCCTTATGAGTGAATGAATGAAATGAATGAATAAACTATAGGTTTCAGCTCATATGATACCATGATAAAATTGTTCCACTTTAAAATACTACTACCAGACAATATAACACAGGTGTGGTCTAAAGACAATTCTTTATTCTCCAAATGTAATACATAAGACTTAAATTGTATTCTTTCTCAATATTCTTTAAAACAAATACCCAATAAAACAGAACGATGCACCTCACTGGAGAGATTTTCACACAGCGACTGCCGTCGGTCATCTTATGTTTGTCTTCGGTGGACGTTCAGACGACTCCGGCCCGTGGTACACCAATCATGAATTCTACTGTAACAAGCTCCAGATCCTGGATACGCAGACAAACACATGGTCTTGCCCTACTACGTCTAGGGAGACACCCGTGGGACGGAGGAGTCATTCGGCATGTGAGTATTTAGGGATGTACCATTAGATATTTGGGGGGGGGTGGGGTTGGGGATGGGTCGGAAGTTGTGTTTTAGGGGGAGTGGGTATTTGAAATATGTACCATACATCATTGAGATGCATGTCGGAGAGACAAACACATGGTCTTGTCCCTACTACGTCTAGGGAGACACCTGTGGGACGGAGGAGTCATTCTGCATGTGAGTATTTAGGGATGTACCATTAGATATTTGGGGGGCTGGGGATGGGTCGGAAGTTGGTGGTTTTTTTTTGGGGGGGTCAGTATTTGGAATGTGTACTGAGGATGGGTCAAAAGTCTTTTTTTGGGGGGGGGGGGGTGGAGAGGGTCAGTATTTGGAATATGTACCATACATCATTGAGATGCATGTCAGAAAGAATGTGGCAATACTCCTGGATACGCAGACAAACACATGGTCTTGTCCTACTACCTGTAGGGAGACACCTGCGGGATGGAGGAGTCATTCTGCATGTGAGTATTTAGGGATGTACCATTTGTTATTTAGGGTTGGGATGGGTCGGAAATTGATTTTTGTTGTTGAATCAGCAACAGGTTTTTTCTCATTTGTAGTTTTTTATTATCATTTCTTTCGCTGAAAAGATCACAGGTGATAATGATAAAATATCAGCAAGGGGAAGCCACTACCAACTTAGTTGCATATTGCTCTGTGTAAACATTTTTTTTAAAACTATTCCAACTACCACACCCCAGATATTTATATTTGTGTGTCTATTTTTATAATATACGTACCATACTGATAAATTGATACTAAACAAGCAGACTCTAACGTGTGACATGTGTATTTATTCCTATTATGCCCGCAGTTTTGTACAAGGAGCATTTATACATCTTCGGTGGCTACAACTACCTGTTGGAGACGCACTTTAACGATTTGTACAAACTCAACACAAGAACTTTGGAATGGACTAGAATGGAGACTATAGGTCTGAAACCAAGGCGACGTCGTAGGCAGTGCTGCATACTCATTTGTGATCAGGTGTTTTTATTTGGGGGAACTAGGTGAGTGTGTTGGCTTTAACACTTTCCATGCGGCTATTGGTTTTACCATTATACAAAACAGTTTTGTCAAAATCCTTTCCCAACTTACATGGTCTACCTCAAGGATTACTGAACCAATACTAGGCATGTTTGTACTTATTTCAATGCATTTCCCATGGTGATTTCAAATATGGTAATAAAACAACCAGTGTCTGGGGATAAACTAGGTCAGGCGGGTTACCCCAATACAACAATGTTTATTTTATTTTTTGATCTTAGCTTGAACAAAATTAAACCAAATGTGTTTTGACATTATCACTTTACCCTTCCCCAAACCCTAAGCCCCATTCCCCAAAGTTGCTAAAGATTTTATTTTGATGTATTTACCAGATAGACATCATAACAGTACAATTTCCCTGTTATCTAGTATATATGATAGATATTGAACCGAGATGGCGCAGCCATCGAGGTCAATATCTCATATATGATACAATATAGAGAAGGACTGTACTCTTGCTGTCATATAAGCAGTACAATATGTCTTGAATGAAAAAAATAATTGTTATTATTTTTTTTTTCTTCAAATTTTCTTTTTTTTCAATTTTTTTTTTTTTTTCAATTTTTTTTTTCAATTTTTTTTTTTTCAAATTTTTTTTTCTTCACATTTTTTTTTTTCACATTTTTTTTTCACATTTTTTTTCTTCATTTTTTTGTTTAATTTTTCAATTTTTTTTCTTTGGCGGTCATGGTACACCGCAAAAAAGTGTTATACGCTCATACATTTACCCACACACAATCAAAATTCTATTAAAATTAAAAAAACACCATGAATCCAAAATATGAAAAATATATTAACCAAAAATATGAAGAAAAAAATATGAAAACAAAAAATCAAACACAAATTCCAAAAAAAAAGTTAAAACAAAAAAACAATATCTTCTTTTTTTTCTTCCACATATATAAAACAAAAATATGAAAAATATATTAACCAAAAAATAAAAAATGAGTCTGTCAGGCCCGCACACCAGGATGTTTTTTTTCGGTGTCTACAAAATGTCTAGACGGTGAACTAACCGATAGCTCCTCAGAATGAAAGAACAAGTAGAGTCTTGTTATACAAAAGCTGGCTATATCCATACACATTGTATCATATATATATATATGATACAATGTGGTATGAATATAGCCAGCTTTTGTATAACAAGACTGTACTTGTTCTTTCATTCTGAGGAGCTATTGGTTAGTTCACCGTCTAGACATTTTGTAGACACCGAAAAAAACATCCTGGTGTGCGGGCCTGACAGACTCATTTTTTATTTGTTGGTTAATATATTTTTCATATTTTTGTTTTATATATGTGGAAGAAAAAAAAGAAGATTTTTTTTTGTAGAAAATATAATTGTTTTTTTTGTTTTAACTTTTGTTTGGAATTTTTGTTTGATTTTTTTTGTTTTCATATTTTTGTCTTCATATTTTTGGTTAATATATTGTTCATATTTTGGATTCATGTTTTTTTAAAAATTGTAATAGAATTTTGAATGTGTGTGGGTAATTTGCGGTGTACCATGACCGCCAAAGAAAAAAAAATGGAAAAATGAAGAAAAAAAAAGAAAAAAATTGAAAAAAAAAATGAAAAAAAAAATTTGAAAAAAAAAATTTGAAAAAAAAAATGAAAAATGTGAAAAAAAAAAATTGGGAAAAAAAAAAAAATTGAAAAAACTTGAAAAAAAAAACTTGAAAAAAAAAAACTTGAAAAAAAAAATTTGACAAAAAAAATTTGACAAAAAAAAAAATTTGAAAAAAAAAAATTGAAAAAAAAAATGAAAAATGTGAAGAAAAAAAAATTGGGAAAAAAAAAAAAATTGAAAAAAATTGAAAACAAAAACTTGAAGAAAAAAAAACTTGAAAAAAAAAAATTTGACAAAAAAAATTTGAAAAAAAAAAATAATTTGAAAAAAAAGTAAATTTGAAAAAAAAAAAATTATAACAATTATTTTTTTCATTCAAGACATATTGTACTGCTTATATGACAGCAATAGTACAGTCCTTCTCTATATTGTATCATATATGAGATATTGACCTCGATGGCTGCGCCATCTCGGTTCAATATCTATCATATATATAGGCAAGGCAGCCACAACACAAAGCATGGTACGAGTAATCTTTATGTGGACATTGACATTTCATTTGTTTTTACAAGGCCAAGTTTAAGGCCAGTGAGCAAGGACACCTAGGTCATTACTTTCAAGCATGTTTTCAAAATTAAAATAGTCCCAGGACAATAAATCAAAAGAAAACCCAAGGGCATCTAAAGCCATGGTATCTTTGACCTCTTTGAATTTCAGGACCTCTCTATATTAATGCATACTGTAAAAGTGGACATTTTCGCACTACATTTATTTTCACACTTTTCGCGCTAGATCAGCAAGCACGAAAATAAAAATGCACAAATATATTCCTTTTGAATGTAAGTCTATGTAAGGAAGCTCAAAATCGGTAAAATAAAAACAAGCACACTTGTCCAAAATGTGTGAAGCACGAAAATTTCCACTTTTAGAGTACTTGAATCTAAAGGAACTTCCACCAAGGTGATCACTTTCTTTGTGTTTCAGTTTCAGTTTCAGTTTCAGTTTCAGTTTCAGATTTATTTGTTTTCATCTCAGTAAACATATACAATAACAGTTATTTATAAATACAAATATACAGGAGATGTGGATGCCAGTCTAAAACGCAGAGCGTGAGGAAGATGGCACCCAATGATATAATAATTACAAATGAATAAATAATAGTATAATACATAATTAATATCAATAAAAGGGAGTAATACAAAAGATGTAAGTTACAATAACAGATTAATTTATACGGATCGTAGATACAGTGTATAGGGTGTTTATACAATGAGATTACTATAATTATAACTAAGCTATACACTGAATGTGTGAATACATACAATACTTTGTGCATGGATTAATACCATTTCTGTTCATGGATCCAACATAATTACATACTATAGTTAAATTAGTTCCAAATTGACCTCATTTGATTTTGATGGATGCCTGTATCTTTCATCATTATTTCTATATCTTTCAGCCCCAAAGCTCAAGTTACAGAAGGCGGTACCGATGACGAGAACCTGATTGATCTTGCTGATTTACATGTACTTGATTTTGGTAAGGTTTTCAGTAATCAAATTAGGGCTTGTGATGATAGGTTCACTAATGAATGTTGCATCAAATTGTAAGATAGGCTTTTACGACGGGTATTCATAATATAAGTTAAAAGTTTTAACGGGTTCGCCGTCAGACGAGTTTTAATCTGACAGATTAAAACTCATCCGACGGCGAACCCGTTAAAACTTTTATCTTATAGAATGTTGCATCATTCAATATAGTCCAAATTAAATTTAAAATAAATGAACTACATTTTTACTACAGGACAGGTCCGTAATACGGTCATCTATTTTATTGTTTTAACATATCTGGTTTTTTTTTATTGTTTTGATTTGTCACTGTTGTGTTTCGTATATTTTTTCCCATTATCTGTGTTCGACCGCCAAATGGAGAACTGATGTGGGGTTTACCAAATTTTTCCTTTATTGTGTATCAATATCGTATGTGCTATGTTGCTAATAAAGTGACATGAAATCAAATCAGAAGTTACTGTAAAAGCTGAAATATTCGCGGTGGTTTTATTTTCGCGCTTTTCGCGCAAAATCTTTTTCTGCAAAAATTATAACACACGAAAATATTGTTTTCAACATTCATGCAATGCATCCTGAAAGACACCCGCAAAAAAACAATTCGCGAAATGTCTATGATACCAAAATGCGCGAACATATCTTTACGCGAAAATATTGGCTTTTACAGTATCTGTAAGCTAGCATTATAAGATCTTGTATTTAAAATGGTATGTATTTGTAGTGTTTTGATACCTTCACAAGTGATTCTTTCACCAACAAACTAAAAAAAAAAAAATGAAACATGAAATGTTTTAAATGTTAGTCATTTGAGTTGAAAACTCTCTATAATTCAGTCAGTTCCAAATTGTCAAGCCTCGTTACAGCAGCAAATTAATACAGAAGAGCGGGGGCGCGAATAAGGCCCGCATTGTGCAACATAGCGCACTGTGCATCATATGTGTGATATACGTGCGTATGCCAAAATTACGTGAGTAAACTTGGATTACTTTTGCCAGCGGAGATATAAAAAATGCATATTTCTTGCCTGAGACCACATGGTCCACATGGACCACATGGTCTCAGTTTCTTGCAAATTTGGAACTGACTGAACTATAGTACTGTCAATTTCAAAGAACAAAATGAAATAGCCATATCAATAAAGTATTTCTAAAAAAAATTGAGTTACATTATTTTGATAAAAACGTTTAACAATTTCCCCCCTTCCTTTGTACATTTTTCCCCTACAGCTCCTACATTGAAAACCTTATGCAAACTTTGTGTGATAGAAAGCAAACTAGATATAGAATGCCTACCAGGAATTCTGAGGTAAGTAGTGACTGAGATAATGGTGGATCTACTCTACAGGGTGTCCCTAAAAAAGGTGCATGTATTCCACTTCATTGCTCTCATTGATTACTCAGTATTTGGCTGTAATATTTA
The DNA here is from genome assembly GCA_035610835.1 of Ophiura sarsii. Classification (NCBI taxonomy): domain Eukaryota; kingdom Metazoa; phylum Echinodermata; class Ophiuroidea; order Amphilepidida; family Ophiuridae; genus Ophiura; species Ophiura sarsii. Next base: position 76,089,173 of record CM069441.1, on the reverse strand, counting down.
TATAATCTTACAGATAATTTAGTTGGATTTTGAATGCCATTAGTGTGATTGTAATTGCTCTTTCCAAATCAACGATATGCTTGATCAATCACGAGTACTTAAAACCGGTTGTGCCTCTTTTAAGGAATAAAGATGCTTGTGGAAAGAGTAATTGTCCTCATTTAATAATCAGTATTTACTAATTGACGTTTAAATGAGCTTCAAGATGACCAAATTACCTTATAAATGCTATTTGTTTTGTCTCATTTGCCTTACCCTATCGAAAAATATGCTTAATTAAAAAGTTGATCACAGAAAGTCAAATTTGTGCTAATTTTTAAGAAGAAAGGCTTCAAAGCGTTTTACATAACAGCAATTTTACACATGGATGATTTCTTTCAAAAAACTGGCACAGTTTTAATGTTGTTTGACTTGGCTTACTTGACTTAGGGCGGGTGATATTTCCGAACCACAATGCTTCTCCAAATCTTCCTTTCCAACATAGCTGTCTTGATTTTTCTACCTGCAATCCTGTGTCACGCTTTAGTATGTCAATGTAGGTTAGGGCTGGTCTACCATGCTTTCTTACTCCATGTTTTGGTATCCAATGTAGTTGGGAGACCAGCTCATTGGACCCTCTGAAGCAGTGTCCTGCAAATCTTGCTCTACGTTCTCTGATCTTATCTGAGACTTTGGGCATATCCGCGTACAGGTCCTCATTTGTCACATGCCGTCTCCAGTTGATGTTGAACACAGTTCTAAGCAATCTAGTGTAACATCCGTCCAGCTGTTTACTATTAGCTTTGGGGTGACTGTCCATCACTCACATCCATAGAGGAGGACTGATTCTATAGTAGCTATGAACAGTCTTTCTTTAAGCTTTCTTGATAGTGATTTGGCCTTCCATAACTGACTAAGTTTGCCACAAGCTCTCTATGCAGCTGCTTTGCGTGTTTTAATGTCCTTTTCAGTACTGTTCATCCAGGCTCCAAGGTACTTGAAGTCCTCCACTTTATCAAGGCGCATACCTTCGCTTGTGGGGATTACAGGTACTTGCTTCTGGTTGAAGGACATGTTGTTTACTCATGGTCAAACAAGCATATCTCTGGATCGACTTGAGCAAATTCGACAAAACAATCTGCATACAAAAGATTATTTAGTTATCTTGAAGTTCACACAAACACCAAATCCAAATCCAAAATTTTTGAAGATGAAAATGGCACATTTCCCAAAAATCATCTTTTTCTAATAATGGCACAAACTCGACTTTTGGTGATCGTTGTTGATCAAACATATTTTAAAATTGAGAAAAGTAAACACAATAAAATAAACAGCATTTGAAAGCCAACTAAATTATATTTTAGATTATATTCATAAAATTTCAGCCAAATACTGATTTATCAATGAGGGCAATGACGTGGAACATATGCACCCTTTTTTTAGGGACACCTTGTACTACCCAACTTCTATATGCTTAGTTTCATGCTTTACCTGCATCATACAATGGCGCTAATGTCACCTCCCACGAAGTATAGTCATTGGTGTATAGTCATTGGCGCTGCATTTTCATTCTTTGACTGAGCAAGTGCAAAGAATGGTGGAGGAGAGGGCGTGCTTCAGAGTGGGTAAAAGCCGGGAAATACAAAGAATGTGCAGTCGGGTATGCGGCGCTCACCATACTTCGTAAAGGTTTATTATTATGTAGAATCTAGATTACATACACACTAACATTATCAGTAACTTGAGGTAGCAAAGTGAAGGGACATCCTCTCTGAAAGGCACCCAAATGATACATGGTACATATTCCAATTCCCTATAAATGGCATAAATTAGGGACAAAGACTACCAAGATGCAGAGACAAATCCGTCATTTATTGAAGTGTGATATTTCATAATTTGAAGTAAAGCTTTTCAAATACCACTATTTCACTTCCAATTTCTTGATCAATTTTGGCAGCTTTATTGGCCTGTACCTTTAAATTTGTCCTGGTGACTTTAGATTTATATTTGATGGGTCACATACTTCCATAATACAAATCATGCTATCTGTTTAACAGGCTGTTGATATGGTATTTATGTATTTATTTCCAGGTGGGAGATTCAAGCCATGACAACAGACGCTAATATAAGCAAACCATTGGAAATGCCACAAGGTTGACATTACTTACTTTGCAAAGTTAGTTTTACTACAGCAACCTTATATAAAGACTGCACCCCATGCAATGCTGGTACTACATCTTACTCTATAGGTGTATATTCACTTCATATGAGAGGAACTGGACTGGTATAGGTGTATATTCATGAGGTTTCTGGTCTATTATGTCCTGCTATACCACTTTAATCCTACAAACAGTGTTCTTCAACAACAACTCACCGTTACACCCAATGAAGACTCTTCTTTACATGCATTTATATTATACAAGGTCCAGAATCAAACCTGTAGGCCTAGAATAAATTGTTCTTTTGACGAATCCAATAAAAATGCACTTTACTAGTTACGTTTTGACTCCTTACTGAGCTGGAGTCTTCATCAGACTGGTCCTGTTGCTTTTATTCAGACAACTCACGCTGGTAGAGGGCGGACTTTCAATCAGTTGGTCGTAGGCAAAGTCATTTGAAACTGAAGATGGAAGCAATTGGCCAGAGTAAACAACATCATCTCTTTCGTTTGTATTTCAGGCAGTTTCAGTGTAATGCGCTGCGATGAACAAATACTGTGCACTAAAATGTATACCATTTATGCGAAACATTTTGTGACCAGATTTGCAAAACCATGAACACATAACATTTTATTGTTCTACCCATTGCTGTTTTTGTGAGAGTAGCTCAAGGTGTTTAGGGTTTGTACGATTAAGAGGAAATATTGTCAGTTCTCCCCTGGGTTTGTTTAAGGGAAGTGTCAACCCTTTTTTATGAAATTTATCTAATACTGTAACTGTTAAACTATTATTGTAATATGCATAAAATGATACAATTTTTGAAATGAAATGAGTCGGAAAAGTGATTTTACATTTTTGGCACTTTTTGGTCATTAATTTCAGCACCAAAAAAAAACCTATCCTAGATAATTGACTTTAGATGATTTTGGTGAAATTTTGGAATTTTTTACCCCAAACAGATTTTATCTGAAAATTGTTGGCGCCAAAAATAATCACTATTTTTAGTGACATTTTATACCAAAAATAGATGCTGTGACTCATTTCATTAAAAAACCTTTATGTCCATCACATTTATAGTTTAAAAGTTACAGTGCTTGATAAATTTGGCGCCAAAAAGGGTTGAGACTTCCCTTAAAACATCAAAAAGGAGTCCCGTATAACTCCTTCATGATAATCAGTAGTGTTAGATGATGCCAAACCAACTATATTTTTATTTGGCCGTTATAAAGGCAAGTTAAGTTTTATAAATTGTGTTTTGTGTGTGGGTAAAAATTAGCAATATACAAACACAGGGTTAGTTGTATGTAAATAAGTTATAAATATTCATAAATTATATGGAGGCACATGCTATTTATTATATACTTTGGGATTGGATTTGCACTACCCTTTTACAGTGATGGAAAACTGTATTAGCCCGTATACTGATATTATTGTCTATAGACTACGCTATCCAGACACTAATAATGTCTGTGATCTATATAATCCATGTATATATCCAGGGCACTATTCGTAAAAGTCAAGATTATTGCAACTCTTCCTAGAAATAATGTTTAAGATTTCATAATACAATCGTCATGAAATAGGACCCATGTCAACCTATAGACATGAATCTTACCGATAGATTTAAAAAGGAGATCCAGTATGCCAACGCCATTTTGTTTCCACCATGGGGACAAATTTGGAGGAATGTCTGTATTTTTCGGAAAATGCGCATGAACTTCCGGAAAGTGTCGCTCTTTCCGCGTATTTCAAACTTGCCAATGCGGAGAGAGATACGGCTCCAGTACGTGTACGCTGCAGTCTTCGTTTATGGATGGATGGAAATTCAAAATGGCGCCTGTTACACGTAAACATATAGGCCAATGAATTTCGTACTGAATCTCCTTTATAAATCTGTGGTCCTACCACACTTCATAAAGCTTAACTGAGGGAGAATTCTTTAATATTCTTCTTAACACTTTCCACGCGACAGGCGTCTGCAGACGACATTCCAAAATGGCACAAAATGTTTCAAAAATGTCAACATTATTGAATTTTATATTTGGAATCACCATGTGAAATGCATCGGCATAAGTACAAACATGCCTAGTATTGGTTCAGTAATCCTTGAGATAGACTCTGAAAATTGGGAAAGGTTTCTGACAAATCTGTTTTGTATATGGTAAAACTAATAGCCATGTGGAAAGTGTTAAGGCCTAAAAAAAGTTAAAGGATTACTCTTCCGTCCATGCAAGGCCAAGTAACACAAATAATGTGTATCTCGTCCGGACTCTTTTTTTTTAATAGGTAAGGGAGGCCCTTATTGTTTGTTATTTTTCACAAATTATTCATATCTATGCTAAATTCCCATTGTTGAAGGTTTGTTATCATATCATAAAAATTGGAGGGGATGCCCTCATTATTTATTTATTTTCCTCATTGCTATATACCCCTAGCCTGGGACAAGCACTTCTTATCATCTTGTTTCAACACAACAATTAATTAAACAAAGTAAGCGAGGAAATAAGAAAAATACCACTAATATTTGAAAATCTCAAAAACCGGTTGAGGGCAGTGAAGAGAAACACATGTATTATTTTACTTGGCATAAGAAGAATCTTAACTTTTATGAAAATAATAGGACCCTGTAACCCATTATTGTTTTAGTATAGTAATATCAATATATTGTATTGACTTTGTAACACAGCTATTTTTATAAGTTAAGAAGTAAAGAAAAAAAGAAGAAAAAAGTTGCTCTCCTTTTACATATACCAGTTTGTGTCTTTGTTACAATTTTCTGCTTTTACTCTGTTCTATTAATTTACCTCTGTGCCGTGACATCAGAGTGTGTTCTAGTGAGCACAGCTTATTAGGCCAACAACAACAAAATTGTGTTGCCCTCAAGTGCCAAAAAAGTTGGGTCGTTCGGTCGATTTTCCTTTTTTTTCTTTTCTTTTTTTTTACTGACAAATATAACTGACAGACCATGATTTATGACAAGACAAAATTGATAAATGTCAATTTGACTGATGTTTCTATGATAATAGTTTAAAAGCAATCTATGCAAGCAAACTTATTCATTTCAAGCAGAGAATAGTAATATTTTGACAAATTGGGTAAAATTTAAATCTTAAAAAAGAAAATCGCAACCCTGATTTTTGAGATATTAGGATTGTCAACATAATAGTTTTGTATCTTATTATCTGAGGGAACATATGTGGTCCAGTGGAAAAGTGCAGGGCTTGTGATCATGAAGTTGTGAGTTCTAGCCCCCCCCCCCCCCCACCCCCCCTGTGGGCAACATGTTTGTATCCTTGGGCAAGATACTTAGTCTCAGTTGCCTAGTTGAACCAAGCGAGATTGGGTAGCTACTGTAAAGGGTGATATTACAATCTAAGTGCTGATATGGTTGTGTGCCAAGCCAGCTGCCACTTAGATGAAGCAAAATGATTGTGACGATTTCCTAATGGCAGCCTCATAATAAATGGCGATCGTGCCTGGAGCGCATCATGTAGGATGGATAAGTCTGCGTTATAAATCAACATTTCTTTAATATTATTATTATCATTATTATCACATGTGTGATTATAATACAAGGGCACATGCACCCATGCGATGGATCAAAGACAAATGCAGGTACTTGGGTTGGTCAGTGGACTAAGCTGTGAGGTCACTACGCAGAGGTAGATGAAAGAATCATGGTGTGATAACCATGGTAACCTTTAAAACAATGCATCAAGAAATGCAAATCTCTTTTTTTTCAGGCAAAGCATGCAGTCATAGAAATGGGGCCAGAAGTGTAATTTTTTTGTAAAGAAACTGACAATTGTGGGTTTAACAAAGTTATGAAACTGTGTACAACTGACAGAATATGACCATTTAAAAGAGTGATAATAATCACCACTATGCTGGGATCATACACCCTATGTCCTGATAAAGTTAGACATCGACTAATAATGTTATCCCATGGTGCACTTGCTTAAACCGTTCTACTTGAACTTAAAGGTATATTATGTGATCTTTTCCAGGAGACACCCTCAATCCTTGAAAAAAAATTGGAAGCAGATTTTCTTGCCGATTTATATTTCTGATCATAAATCATAAATATATTCCGAGTTACAAAGCGATACGATTCCTAATTACCTCAAAATCATGGTTTTAGAGTAAATTTAGAGTGAAAATATAAACTGTCGGGTTAACCCAACAATTTATTTTCACTCTAAAACCATGATTTTGAAGTAATTAGGAATTGTATCGCCCTGTAACTTTGAATGTATTTACTATTTATGATCAGGAATGTATATCTGCAAGAAAACCGGCTTCAAATTTGTTTTCGAGGATTGAGGGCGTTCCCTGGAAAAAAATCGCATCATATACCTTTAATGCATCAATTTTAGCAACCTTTAAAATATCATATAAGTTGCCAGTTTTTGGTCAGCGCCTATTTTCGGTCACTTCGCCCAAATCGTGTAATGAAAAGACCTCGTCGTTATAAACTGACGGCTAAAAAACCGCCGCATAGTTGATGCCCGGTATTGCTTTAAAATGGCGACGACCCATGCAATTAAACGATTTTGGCGAAAGTGACCGAAAATAGGCGCTGACCGAAAACTGGCGACTTTACCCTACTGTAAAAGTGGACATTTTCGTGCTACATTTATTTTCACGCTCGAAACCAGCTACCGCAATAATAATAGCATGTGAGTACATGAAACTACAAATCACGAATTAAAAAATCATGCAAAACAGTTGAAAATCTGCAAAGTGCAAAAAAAGAATCGCGCACAAATTACCACTTATACAGCAAGGCAAAAAAAAAATCAATTGTTGTGCGAACATTTTCTTCTTGTGTATCTTGCATATTTCATCTCATTTTTATTGTTGGTGCTCAAGAAACTGATATTATGTTGTGTATGTTAATATTGTTTTTAATTCGTAGTTTTAAAGACTATATTTTGGTTGATATGCTTGTGTTTTATATCACTGTGTAAAGCGCCTTGAAGTCAATTAATTGATGGAAGGCGCTATAAAATGCGTTTTTATTTTTATTTAATATTATTGCCCTCAAGTGCCAAAATTCATGAAGTTGGGTCGGTTGGTTGATTTTCCTCTTTTTTCCCCCTTTTTTTTGCTGACAAATATTACTGATAGACCATGGTTGATGGATGACAAGACAAAATTGGTAATGTCAATTTGACTACTGTTTAAGTGTGATAATAGTTTGAACTACTATCACACTAGAAACAGAAGTCAAATTGACATTAAAAAGCAATCTATTCAAGCCAACTTATTCATTTCAAGAAGAAGAAACAAATCTTTAGACAAATTGGGTAATATTTTTAAATCTTAAAAAAAAAAAATGTGACCCTGATTTTTTTAGATATTAGGGTCAGTCACTAAGGGCAACACAACAATTTATTTATTTTGCCTATAGATGTAATTCATACATTTTGTAATTTTGGGACTGTTTCTCCAACAAGAATTGTATACAACTATATTATTATCTGATTGGTGTGAGTTCAAAAACTTGGTTATCTCATTTCGTTTCATTTGATAACGGAATGTTTATATTTAGTCAGAAATCAAGTGTATGCAAGATTTCATGTTCCTACTATTTTTATATCATGTACAGCACTAGTCGTGTACACCCAGTTCTAAATTCCAGTTGATTCCAGTTAAAACGCTGTCTATTTTCCATATTAAACCAACTGGTTTTAACTGTTTTGAACTGGATCTTAACTGGGTCCCAAAACCAGTTCAGACACCAGTGTTGAAGCTGTCCATGTTCCATATTAAAACCAACTGGTTTGAACTGTTTTGTAACTGGTTTGAACTGTGTTTAATTGGATTTTCAACTGGTTTCATGGGTTCAACTGGGCTCAATTGGAATTTAGACCTGGGCATGCATCGTACTTATGATGCAGCTCAAGTTTTGAAATACTAGTATAACAGATTGTAACACTTTCTGAGAATTTGTTTTTTGCCAGATCGTAACCTGAAGGATATATGTGTATTTTGTACGTTGTTTGTAATCCAATTCTATTGTTTCATGATATGCCCAATAAAGCTTAGTTCGACAACATTGCCATGCATTGCACAACATGGTATTTGTAATCGGATTATACACAATCGTTCAACCAGACTTGATTGATTTTTGATTGGGTGGGGAGCATTTTTTTTAAATGCCATAAATTATAACATTTAAATAAATGGTCAGTAGTAAAAATGATGTCTATATCATATGTCTATATCGTTATGAATCAGGATAATGACTTTGAACAGTTGTTTTTATAGCACTCAGCAACTATGAAGAATATAAGCGTTGTATTCTCGTACTAAACACCATTTTATCCTACAAGCCTATCTACAAGGGCATGTGTGAACGGTGTTCGATGATGTAATCAACCGAGCCTATATAATGAGCGCAGTATACTGCGCGAATGAGTTGCTGATAGCCGTGACTTGCCCAAGGGTTCAGATTTGTTTGGGGGTCCGGAGAGTCCCTAGTTCGATCCCCGGTCAGGTTGCAGCAATTTAGTTGTCGATTTCTCTTTCAAAATTGCATTAAAAACTGTTAAAAACCTGGTTCGATGGTTAGGGCTTAAGTTTAGCTCTTTTTTTCTTCTTCTTTTTCTTGTTCTCATATTTTCTTTTGATTTTGTCATTAACCCTAACCTAAATGAGCAGTATGAATTACTACACCCACCAAGCCAAGCGCATGTGCGGACGGTGTTCAATGCCTAAGATAAAAACAATTACTGAATTCAACTAGATTTAGCTCTGGTCAATGACCAAGATACCTTGATTATTTTTTTGGTGCCGTGATCTCGTTATTGTCTTTTCAAAACACATGAGATAATGATAATGATAATAATCAGTATTTACATGGCACCTTTTTCCAACGGATTCAAATACAACAAGTCCGAACAAATTGAAATGTTTAGTTTTTAAATATTTTACTAAAAAGTGCAACTTTTTACTTATTTTGGTCAAATATTTAAAAACTAAAATTGTTTATGAATAAATGAAGAAAAAGAGATCTTATAGTAAGACACTTTCCACGCGGCTATTGGTTTTACCATATACAAAACAGATTTGTCAGAAACCTGTCTCGACTTTCAAGGTATATCTCAAGGATTACTGAACCATTATTAGGCATGTTTGTACTTATGTTACTGCATTTCTCATGGTGATTTCAAATATGGCGATGAAATTCAACAAATTTGAGATTTTTAAAAAAAATTGTGAAATTTTGGAATGTCATCTGCAGCCGCCTGCAGCATGGAAAGTGTTAAGATGATTTTGGTGCAATTTCGCCATTTTTTAGCGAAAACTGATTTTGTTACGTTGTCCCCAAACAATTGAGCTAATAATGTAATCAACATTTTTAGTGAAATTTGATACCAGAAATGGATTCTCTAACTCATTTCCTTTGCCACAAATGTATGCTTTTATGTAAATCTTATTAATAGTTCAACGGTTACAGCGCTTGATAAATTTCATATTATTAGGGTTAACACCCCTTAACCCTAACCCAGAGGCACCTTTTCCAAAGGATTTTTTTTTGCGGCCAAAAAGCGAGGGGGAAAAGGGCCCCCGCACCCCCGGGCTCGAACCCCGGACCTCAGGGTTCAGAGGCGAGCGATCTCCCGCTAGGCCACAGGAGTCAACCATACTTGGCTCAGTATACTTCGCCAAGTATATAGTCTGGGGCCATTACTTCATCGAAAAACTGCCACGCCGGGTGACACAAACACACCGCATCGTAGTAATTCGTAGTACTCAAGAGGGTTAGGGTTAATAGGAGACGCATTTTTTCAACTTGAACCGATTTACTCCCACAAAATTTCTTCACCATGACTTTTCAGAATGACTCTGTTTAATGTTTTTACTCCTGTTCTGGTTATGATATATTTGAATGTTGTTGTTATAATAGCTTTTGGGCTTGCCATTTTTACTTGATTTTATTTATCTTTTTAACTGATGTGGTTTTAAATCAATGAGCTGTTGTATTGTACTGCTCATTGGTTTATAGTGGGTTTTTTTATTATTGTACAGCGCTTAGAAACAGTGTTGAAAGCGCTTTATAAATGTAATTATGTTATGTGTTAATTATGTTAATATTGCATTGTGGGACTGACTTTTCATATGACAGGTTGGCTAATTTGTTTTATTTAAAAAATAAATATTTATGCTTTCTTTATTGAGGGTAATTTGCTTCAGTGACCAGCACTGCTTTATTATGTTATAAATACATGTAGGGGAGAGCAGGGAGTGTTTGCCGCATTTTCATTTGAAATGGCCTCGACACGCCAATTTTAAAGATTGAATGGACCTATTGACATTACATGATAGATTGATATCTTGGCTACATACGACCACAATTTCAGTACCCTAGGCCTTACTGTAAAGAAATGAGTAAAGGATGAAGAGAGGTGTCAACAATGGTGAACTTGCCCCGACCCCGGGGCAGGTTCGTCCATAGGCCGGGGCAAGTTCGCCATGGTCTCATAATTAGGCTTCATATAATAGTGTGTATCAAATAGATATCAAATAGATATACATATGTGTTATGCAATATGATTCTCTTCCAAAATAACATTTAGAGAGTCCACAATTTAAGGGTGGGTCATTTTTACGGAATATACACGTTTAGAATGTTAAAATTATAATAAATACCACATTTAAAAATATTAGTTTCTAATTTTAGTGCTAATCCATTCCAGATAGCTATTTTTATCATTACAAATAGGCTACAGGAGGTGAATTACAATTTTGAAATTATACAAAATCTTAATCATGTAAATCGGCGAACATGCCCCATCATGAAAAGGCGAATGTGCCCCATACCTTAACCATGCATGATAACCGTGCATGACCCACATACAGTGACAGGTTTATAACTGCATCAAATCCATAACCTATCCCATACCTACATATTATGATTTATATTAAAATCGTCTGTACAAAAAATCTTTAGAAAAAAATCAATATCAAAAATGGAAGAAAATCCACTCTTGTGATGTAAACCTGTTTTTTAATGATAATTTGACAAACATACGGAGATCAGCCATGTTACCATGGGAATATCGCAACAAACAGTGGAACATATTGTGTGTTCGTCAAATGCAACCAGTGGCCGCAATGATGAGAATCATGTGTTGAGCGAACCTGCCCATATGGTGTTCATTCCCCACTCTCCTATACAATATTAAACAATTATACAATTCGTCGCTGTTCTGACATACCGGCACATCTCTTTACTTATTTCTGTTGTGATGTGCCGGTATGTCAGAACAGCGACGAAAGGCGACTATAATACAAATAGTTTACAGTATACAATGATTATTGACTGAGTGAAATATTTTGTTATTCAGAATGTATTGCTGGTGATGTACTATTCCATAGATATCCAGATGGCATGAAAAGTGCGCATCCCAGAATAAGAGTTAACTTTAGGGATGATTAAAGTGTTAGTTGTATGGTTTCTGGTTGTGTAAGTGTGATAATTATGATCAATTTCAAAATTGGAGGATAAATATGCTGAACAAATATTTGTTAAACATTTAAATACAATAATAAGCATTTGAATTTTCCATCTCTCACTTAGTTTTATCCACTGTAGCAAGTTCAACATATCATTTACAGGCGTTCTTTATCTGCAGATAATACCCGGGGTGCTCAGTGATCATTACAAGAGGGGTATCATGCGTGTCCAAGAAATCACGTAATTAGGGTAGTTTTTCAAGCTGGGGCACGTTACGTACGTTACGTGAATAGGGTATCAAAACAAGCCAAATTAAGAAAAAGGGTATACTTTTTACATCATTCGCTTTCGTATTTAGGGTCCTTATTTGCTCCATGATGATTATATGATACATGGGTGAGATATATTTCTCAAATTGTATCCTTCGCAAGTGATCTGACAAATCAGCTCGGCATTTGTTTCATAATACTTTTAGCTTATTAATAGTGAAGGAAAAAGGGTTAGAAATGTGTCATACGCGGTAAAGAGGTTTAAACTATACAAATTACTTGCTTGGGTATCAACATATTTTGAGTACTTGTTTAGGGTATCAAAATATTTTGAGTACTTGTTTAGGGTATGGAAATACTGATATTACTTGCTTAGGGTATGTAAAATAATGTGCCATACTTGTTTAGGGGGTGCTTTTTCACATTAACACGATTACGTATTTAGGGTACTTTTTAAAAGTCCTTGGACGCGCATGATACCCCCTTGTAATGACCACTGAGCACCCCGGGAGATAATATTACTCTGGATAAGCGGTTGTGTAGAATTTGCAGCCTTGTTTGATATGCATGTGAACAGTTAGACCATACTGGGCTGGCATATTCAAAATGAGGAATTATAAGAGCATTTGATAACATTACAAGTGTTGGATGTGGAAGAAAATGCTTTACATGACGAATTATACCAATTCTTTTAGAAACATTTTTTGCTGAGTAATCAATATGTGATGACCAAGGGTCGTCTCATCTAAAATGACAAATAAAAGACCCATCCAAATTGTTGAGGCATTAGCCTGAGTCTGCCACTTAATATTGCATTGTGGGACTGGATTTTATCATACATGGTGAGTCAAAATAGGTAGTATTTCACAGATTTTTTAAAACAGTTCAAACACAAAATTGAATAAATAATATATAGACTCGAACAAACTGGCGTGAATTAAATTAACAAAGACCTTAAAAATACACTCAAACTCGGTCCATGGCCATGGGGAAAACCTTGATGTACTAGCCCAACTGACCGATTTGTTTATTAGACATTTTTGAAATTGGTTACAATTTGGGAAATATATCGAAAATTGCCTGAAAATTAACCAAAATATCAAATATCAGCGTACTGGCGGTTACTTGATTCCCCCACCCCACCACCGCTCTCTAACAAATATCCACCCCCCCCCCCCCCCTCTCGCTCTATAAAAAATAAAAATAAGTATGGACCCCCTACCCTTTGATGCTGACAGCAATTCCCATTGATTGAAATTGGCACTCTGTTGAGATTGGCACCTTCGTTTGTTTTTGGCGGCACCGTAGGTCGAGATTGGAACTGTCGGTTATTGAATGTCCATTTTTTTCGCGCCGGTTTGGTGGAAACCATGTCACCCACCCCCAACCCACACCCCATCCCTGCTCTGGAGTTGACGTCTGGAAGTCCTTGTTGGTTCACTTTCATTTTTCACCACCCCCCACAATATGAAAAACCTAGCTACACCATTGTTGCTGTCAGCAGTTATTGCATAACATGTCATTGCTATCAGCAGTAGATAGCATAGCATGTCATTGCTGTCAGCATGTAGATAGCATAACTTTGGGCTGTAAAGAATAACCCTTTTCACCTTTCGACCGGGGCCGCCATTTTCTTTATAAACTGGGTCTTGCCCTATCTGAATGACCGGACTGATCATTGATCTCCACATACATATCTGAGTGATTAACCGCAAAGAATTGTGGACACATTTGGACCCCACCCGCTGGTAGCGCCACTTGGTTCGCTCACTCCGCTCAAGGATACAACATTTGACCCCCATCAAAACAGTCCTGGATACGCCCTTGCCCCCAAGCCTATGTGCCCCCAAGCCCTTCTCCGGATGTAGCGTGTATAGGCATTATTACATGGACCATTTTTCGCGTGCGTTTTGTGTAAAACATGGCCTAACCAACCCCCCCCCCCTCTCAAATTTTCTGAGCTGACTGCAAACAAATCAGAAAAGAAGAAAAAAATATTCAAACACAATTTAGTTATGCTTTCCAAGAAATTTCGGGAAATAATCATGCTTTTTAGAGATTTTCTCCAAAAATTCTTTTTTTTTCTCATAATTCTGACGTCATCATTAGGTTCAGCTGATCTGTCCTATTCTAAAAATGTATGGTTTTATACACTTTTTGTCAGCGGTTATAGAATGAGAGTAGCCAAAACGTATACAAAAATATTGAGTTTACACCAACCTTAACGAACAGTTTGGAAATCTTGCCCCCCCCCCCTAAAAAAAATCCTTAAAAATCCTAGCTACCCACTGATAGGCCTATTAGGTCTGTTTATCATTAATGTTGTTTTATTTATAAAATGTCAACAGGTAAACGTTTGATATGTTGTGTGAATTAAAAACTGCAGCTTGGCATCGCGCATGGGCGCCAATCATGGAGACACGCCCTCCCCCACCCACCCACACCCTTTTTCAACAGGGTGGGGGACACTATATCAAATGCCCCCAGGTTTTTCAAAGGTGAATCATGGAACGCGGGCCTTATCTGGGGTTAACGCTCCTTATCTGGGGTTAAGGCGGAAATGACACACTTATGCCTTATCTGGGGTTAAGGCGCATTAACCCCAGATAAGGGACGTAAACCCTGAATAACGCGCCTTATCTATGAATAAGGGGCCTTATCCCTAGTTAATGCTCCTTATCTTTAGATAAGGATCATTAACCCCATATAAGGCCCGCCTTATCCTAGGTTTACATCCCTTATCTGGGGTTAACAACTTAAACTCCAGATAAGGCCTGTTATCCTAGGTTTACGTCTCTTATCAGTCTCTCTCAGTCACCCCAAAGCTCGGTAAACAACTGGATGGATGCTACACTAGGATGCTAAGATCTGTGTTCAACATCAACTGGAGTCAGCATGTGACGAATAAAGACCTGTATGGGGACATGCCAAAAGTCTCGGACAAGATCAGAGAACGCAGAGCAAGATTTGCTGGACACTGCTTCAGGGGGTCCAAGGAGCTTGTACACAAACTCATTCATTGGATTCCAAAGCATGGAGTAAGAAAGCGTGGCAGACCAGCCCTAACCTACATTGACATACTAAAACGTGATATAGGACTGCAGGTGGAAGAAATCAAGACAGCTATGTTGGAAAGGAAGATCTGGAGAGGCATTGTGGTTCGGAAAAATCATCCGCCATAAGTCAAGTCAAAGTCACGTCTCTTATCTGGGGTTTGAAGGCCCTAAACCCCAAATAATGTGCCTTATCTATAATGGATTTGGCGCCTTATCCCTAGTTAACACTCCTTATCTGGGGTTAAGGTGCTTTACCCCAGATAAGGGACATAAACCCCGAAAAGGAGCCTTATCCCTAGTTAATGCTCCTTATCTAGGGATACGGAGCAATAACGCCAGATAAGGCCCGCCTTACCTAGGGTTTACGTCCATGGAAGCATAAGTGTGTCATTTCTGCCTTAACCCCAGATAAGGGACGTAAACCCTGAATAACCCGCCTTATCTATGGATAAGGGGCCTTATCCCTAGTTAACGCTCCTTATCTGTAGATAAGGATCGTTAACCACAGATAAGGCCTGCCTTATCCTAGGTTTACGTTCCTTATCTGGGATTAACAACTTAAACCCCAGATAAGGCTCGTTATCCTAGGTTGATGTGTCTTATCTGGGGTTAAGATAAGGGGCGCAAACCCTGAATAACGCGCCTTATCTATGGATAAGGTGCCTTATCCCTATAAGGGCGCTAACCCCAGATAAGGCCTGCCTTATCCTAGGTTTACGTCCCTTATCTGGGGTTAAGGCCCTCAACCCTGAATAACGCGCATTATCTATGGATAAGGTGCCTGCATTATCCCTAGTTAACGCTCCTTATCTGCGGTTAAGGTGCGTTAAACCCAGATAAGGGATGTAAACCCCGAATAATGCGCCTTATCTATCATGGATAAGACGCCTTATCCCTAGTTAACGCTCCTTATCTGGGGATAAGGAGCGTTAACCCATCTGGGATTTACGTCCCTTATCTTGGGTCAAGACAGAAATGACACACTTATGCTTCCATAAATGTCATGCTCCGCCCTTTAGTGTGGACTTAAAAAGTGTCAAGTTAATTTTCCAATTCAATTCATAGTGGTTCGCCAGGGGGGCGAGGTCCCAAATATGGGGGTCATAGTTTTTTTGAATACCATGTTTTACTTCTATCAACTGGTTCCCCAACAACCCTACTATATAGGCCTTAATGCCTTAAATACAGTTTGGTATGTGTTGAGGGAGGGGAGGGGGAGGGGCAGTCATAAAATAATCAATATCTGAGTAGGGGGGTCATAAAATTAATTGATCCGTACTGATGGGGGTAAAAAAAAATGACTAGGCCTACATTGATTGATTCACACCCTTAAAAAATCATTTGTGAAATAACAGAAAGACATTTGTTTTGTTTGACCCTTCAAGGGGTTCTGTATTTTCTCGGCCTTGTATTGAACGACTTTCCCAAAAAGTATGATAGGCCTAGTATTATGTAGAAAAATGTATTCGATGCGGAGATTGAGAAAATGTGTTAATTGAAACACATTTTCCCATCCCAGAGTCTTCAAAACGCCAGAAAACCTACTGCTCCAGTAGGAAGGGGGCTGCACCTTTAACCCCACCGGGCCTTTGCCCTGGACCCCACCGGGGGGGGGGGGGGGGGGGGGGGGGCTTAAATTAAGCGGGCCTCTGGATCCCATTTTACATTGAATTTGAAACCAACGGAGATTCATCATTTACAGCCATTTGTGTCCACCATCGTCTGCATCCGGCATCTATCCAAGATCTACCCCCTCTATCGTCATTTTACAAGCTGAGGTTTGTTGACAATTTGTTGAAAAAGAGATCAGCTGGGAGATCAGCATGGCTGAATTATCGCCAAATTCCGATGCATTCCGACAGCAGCAGCAACCCCATCAGCCAACAAAAAAGCCAAGACTGGAGTTCACTGGTAGTTCTGATCAAAACGATTCTTCGGCTCATTCGTCATACTCATGTTCGTCGTTCGAGACGGTAAGCAGTAAGCTGGAGTGTAGGCCTATACAGCTATACCATTCCTAGCAGGTGTCCAAATTTGGCCACCGATTTAGTGGCCAAATTCTCCCACCAAGACAAAATGCCTAATAAATTCACTATTTTTCATGTTTGAAACCCAAAATAATTGTTCCAATGGAGTAAAAATCTGTTGGGGTTAGGTTTATGTTTGATTTCCTGTCTTAAAAGCAACTTCTGATACTTGTTGAAGAGATGAAGAAGAACATTCTGTGATTTTTGGTTTGAGACTGAGAGGCTTGATATCACCCAGCACTATATATGGGTGGATCCACTAGCCGAAATGAGTACTTGTGGCCAATGAAATACAAGGGGTGTGTCAGAAACATCCATTCAGCATCAAGCAAAAGTTTTGTCTATTGTAAAAAAGTTTTTGTAGTGATGGGCAGCGCAACGATAATCGATACCATGGGATTTTTGTAAGGGGGGGGGGGGGGGGGGGGGGGGGTGTAAGGTGGGGTATAGGGAGGGTGTTTGTGATTGGGAAGGGGTTAGTGATGGGGGATTGTGGTTGGGAGGGGGTTAGTGATGGGGATTGTGGTTGGGGAGGGGGGTAATTAGTGGTGGGGAGGGGGGTTAGTGGTGGGGAGGGGTTGTGGTGGAGGGCAGGGGTTAGTGGTGGGGAGGGGTTGTGGTGGAGGGCAGGGATTTGTGGTGGCGAATGGGAATGGGATGGCCCTGGGGCAGGGGGGTTTATGGTGGGGAAGGGGGATGGTGGCGTGGATGTATGGGGTGGGAAGGGTTGGCCAAGGGGTGGGGTGGGTAGGGTTGTCTGTGTGGTGGGGGTGGGGGGTTGTGGTGCGGTGGGGAGGGTAGGTCGTGGGGTGGGGAGGGTAGGCCGTGTGGTGGGTAGGGTGTTTGTGGTGGGAGAGGGGTTTGTGGTGGGAGGGGTTTTGTGAATGAAAGGGGAGGGGTTTGTGGTGGTGATGGGAAAGGGAGGGGGTTTGTGGAGGGGAGGGGGTTTATGGTGGGGATGGGAAGGGGAGGGGGTTTGTGGAAATTGTGGCGGGGATGGGAAGGGGGAGGGAGTCTGTGGTGGGGGTTGTGGTGGCATGGGGTATAAATAATTTTGGACAGGCATAAAACACAATTCTTGTTCAATTCTATTGTTATGCAAAAAATGTTGAGCCCAAATATATTGATTTGTAAAATTGCAAACTAAGGGGGCTGGCATTTTCTTCGGAAGGGGGGGGGGTCCCAAAAATGTGGATAGACCCAGACAATTTTTTCATGACCCCCCCCTATCCAAGAGCTGCATATTTTTATGACCCCCCCTACCAATACAGTCCATTATTTTGTGACCCCCCCCCAACACACATTTCAGAAATGAGAATATCAAGTCAAATTTAATACCTTTCTTTTTTTTTCTTCACGCAAGCATGCTTTGATAAATTTGTGACCCCCCCCATTTTCAATGAAATAATTTTATGACCCCCCCTGTTTTCATGTCAAAAAAACTATGACCCCCCCCCCCCCCAGTATATTTGGGACCCCCCCCCCCCCCCCCTTCCGAAGAAAATGCCAGCCCCCTAATTGTCTTTAGTTTAAAGTGAAAATTCCACCAGCTGGTATAGATATGAGAAAACCAAAAAAACCTCATATTTTTCAAGGGGTATGGATAATTGTGGGCTTAACTGTATGTATACAAGTGTTTTGCACTTGTATACATTACATTATATCTTATGTCGAAAAAATATCAGACAAGGTTTAACGCAAAATTCTATGATACCAAGATTCGAACAGTAACCTTTCGTTCTTGAATGGATGGGACCTGTTCGATAGCCATAGTAGTAGTTGTGAAACCCCGCCTTAAAATAGGCGCACCCCTGCTATTAAACAGGGTAGGGTTTTGGGCAATTTGGTTAAAAACATAAAAATCTATCTAAATAGTAAATGTCTACATCTGAAATATATCTGGGTCATTCCAAGCAAATGTCAACCAAATAGCCAAAATTTCAAATTTGCATCCAAAGTTTAATTATATGCCTATAATGTAGGCAAGAGTCCAAAGTTCAGGAATTTTTAGTTTGTTTAGCGATACTATGTTTTTTGATGTATAAACTAATTAGCATAAATTTGCATATTTGCAGCTTACAAAATCAGTGAAAAGGCTTGTTTTTATTTATTCCATATCTTTTAGACACATAGGTATGATGTTTAAATAAATGTCAGGCACAATAGTAGTACTGATGGGAAAAGTTTTGATATAAATTTAATTTTGATCAACCGCCGATTAGTCTCGTTAATCCAGGTAATTAGTATGCATAATCTCATGTCATTCCGCAACGCAAAGTACAATTTTTTTAGGATAGCAAGAAAAAAATGTACCCTATTTTCAATTAACTATTTTTTCTCTGCACAATTGACATGCTTTACAATGATCAAATTTTTTTGGAAAATTCTGTTAATTAATAGCCCTAACGAGCGTTGTGGAATGACGTGTTGCGGAATGACGGTGCAGAATGACAAAGGTATTTATTCCATATATTTAGGTAATTTATTGAGCAAATTGTGATATTTTTGTGTACTTGGTATAAGATCATCCTTATTTATGATAATTCATTCAAATATGGACTCTAAACTTCTAAAAAAGTTTCAAAATTGATGAAAACTCATAATTTGCTGAATTAGGCAACTTTGATGTGCAAGCTGTTGAATTCGGCAACTTTATCACAAAATCATGGCTACTTTACCTGTAAATGATGATTTCAATGTGAAAATAGTTGGGTTACTTGTATTCACGAATTTGTAACATGAAATGCCACTGATTACTCTTTATTTTATTTTTTATGCATATTAAAGCATAAAAACATGTTTTTTCTTTTCTCTATGGAGTTTTGCACTCAAATTGACACTGTCATTCCGCAACGTCATTCCGCAACACCTACTTTTATTTTTTGATGACCTACTAGAAATCCTAGCTGATGATTAAGTTTTATGAAAATGCTTTTGTCAGTTAGCTAACACTTCAAGCCTTCTAAAAAGCAACTTCAATAATGATACACTCTAAAAGTTCAAAGAGTTTTCACTTTGTGTAAACATGTAAAAAAACACCAATCGTCTGCGTCATTCCGCAATGCAAATTTGCATATGCAAATTAGGATACTTGGAAGCGCAGTCTAATTTTTTCCCTAGGTTAATTTTTGAGTATCAATCACTATTATCAAATAAAGTTGTAAAATGGGGAGTAACTACAAATCTCTGGGTTTTACACCCAAAAGAAAGTGGATTTTTGTGTGTAAATGTCATTCCGCAACGCATGGAATTGCCCATCTATCAACAAATGTCTACTTCTAAAATCTATCTATCAACACGACGAAAGCGTAAAGTCACTTGAAAATATGACATCCAACAAAGTTCGTAAAACATCGCCAACGCGAAAAAGTTATTCATGCATCAGACTGCCGTCTCAGCGGCTGTCGTGATCAAGTTAGTTAG
Organism: Ophiura sarsii; assembly: GCA_035610835.1. Taxonomy (NCBI): domain Eukaryota; kingdom Metazoa; phylum Echinodermata; class Ophiuroidea; order Amphilepidida; family Ophiuridae; genus Ophiura; species Ophiura sarsii. The sequence goes on along the minus strand of CM069441.1, from coordinate 76,068,794 downwards.
ACCACGAGGAGTTGGCTGACAGCGATTGTAATTTCAATCTATATAATTTTTACGGAGTAAAGCTAATCTGTTTCAACAATTATATTTAATACAATAAAACGTGCGTTGAATATGTATAGCGTACAGCGAGCTTTCTGTGAACTACGCCCGCGTTACGATGTTATTATTACGCATTTTAACTAGCCTATCCAAATGTTGGTTATGGTAAAGAATTTGGCTGCCGGTGGGGGGGGAAGGCGCACTCAACTTTTTTTTTGGTAGGGGTGTGCCGCCCTGGGTCTCAAAAAGACAGAACTGAGTGGATTTTATAATGAAAAATAGGGTCTTAGGAACTGATTTTTTCAAAAAAGTAGGTCTTAAGAACTGGCCGATGCGATACATGTTATGTCGGACGTTGAGAAATTATCACCGATGGATTCCCATGTTTAACGAAGTGAATAAGTGAGCGTTGAGCAGATGCGCATTATTTTTCGATATGAATCATAATTTGGCTTAATCTCGATTCCAGACGCTCCATTTTAGGTTCGATAGACCTGAACACACCCATGACGTCATTTTGTAGTGACAAAACCACGCCCACATGAACACATTTGGCCCATATTTTTGGATTTAAATTCCTTTTTTTCTCCTTTTGCTATCGATAGATTTTTCTTAAATATATTTAACTACAGGGATTCATAAGATGTCCAATCCACTTTAACTCATAGAAATTCACCGCAACTGTAAGGCCAAGTAAAATAATAAATGTGTTACTCATCCCCACCCTCACCAATTTTTTGAGATTCTCAAATATTTTTGTTATTTTTCTTACTTCCTCTTTAACTTTGTTTCATCAATTGTTGTGATAAAAGAGATGATAGGAAGTGCTTGGGTATTATAAACACAGTCCACACAAGATTTCCAGGCTAGGAGTAGAGCAATGAGGAAAAAATAATAAGGCCCCCCCCCCCCTCGTTTTTATGATTGACGACAAACCTCCAACAATGGGACAGGCAATGGGAACTTAGCACAGAATTTAATAACAAATTTGTGACAAATAACAAATAATAAGGGCCTCCCTCACCAACTTTTTAAAAAGTCCGGACGAGTAACATGTTTATTATTTTACTTGGCCTAATACTTTACTGTTAGGGTTAATGGAATGCTAGCGTTTCTCACATTTATTTATTTATTTATTTATTTATTCATGGTATACAAATGCCAGCAAAACAGCACAGCTGATAACACTGGCTTACAAATTACATATCATACATAGTAAAAATATAGAAAATATATATATTATACAGACATAATATTATAAACAGTTAACATTGATTTAAAAGACGAATGACATATGGGATAGTCGAGTTGTAATATCTGTCAGTTCTTGTTTTTGGCTCCTGGTATTTTTTCTGGCTCCTGAGGGAATACTTTGTTGCGGTTTTCGCAGGGAGCAGATGTTGGTGGCGCTCCGAATTGAGGAGCTTCTGGCCGAATTTCAAAACCAGTTGTTCCCGGCGGTCGCTGAGTTTATCAATACCTAACTCGAGGAGGGCAGTGTCATAGTGTTCGTACCTACTGCCAAGCATGAGTCTACAAGATCTTTTTTGCATCATCTCAATATGCTTACTTTGCTCACGGGTGATGGATGGATGCCACACCGGGCAGGCATACTCGAGGAGTGGTCTAATATAGGTTTGATACACGGCCAGAATGTCCTCAACTGGAGCACCAAATCCTCTAAGGGCATACAACAAAAATAACCTTCTTGATGCTCTGCTGATCATTTCAGTCACCTGCTTGTCCCATTTTAAATTTGCCTGTATATGGACACCAAGGAGTTTTAAATTGTCGACAGAGTTAAGTGTTTCACCAGACAACATGTATGATGGATAAAAGGAAAGATTTTTTAAAAAGGAAACATTCATTATATGGCATTTGGATGGTTTGGGCAACATATCATTGCGATCGCACCAGGCACTTAACTCATCGAGATGATATTGGAGACGACCGTGCCTTTGATTTTTACCATTGATTGTCTCACCCAGCGTGAGATCGTCCACAAATTTCCAACGCTTGTTACAAGTATCAGCAGCATCATTGACAACTATCGTGAATATGATTGGACCACATTTGGTACCCTGTGGTACTCCACATGTTATGGTTGTGGGATCTGATATGTGGCCGTTCAGCTTAACACACTGATTGCGGTTTGAAAGAAAGCTGCAGATAGTTGGTATTATGGACGGTCTAACGTTGGACTCAACAATCTTGCGAATGGCAACGGTATGATTTATGCGATCGAATGCTTTGGTAAAATCAATTGCACATAACGTAGAATAATTACCGGGAAGTTCGAGATCACATAAGACATCATCAAGCATATCAACCAGATAGTGTGTGGTGGAAATCTTTTTGACATTACCATACTGGCGTGGAAAAAAAAAAAGATTCAAAAACCCGAGCAAGAATTGGCGTCAAGGCAATTGGACGCAGCTCGTTAGCTGTTTTTGGCTTCGTAACTTTAGGAACAGGTATTATGGCTGCAGTTTTCCATACAGTTGGAAACACCCCCTCTTTGAGGCATACATTGAAGATTTTTGTGAGAGGTATGGCAATCTCAAAAGCGAATTCCTTGATAAGCTTGATAGGGATATCATTTGGGTGACCAGATTTTGAGGCATTGAGCTTCTTAAGTTCTTTAAAAACTTGCCCATTGGTGATTTCAGGTGGTGGCTCACAGGGTAGGTAGCAAGGAAGCTGATTTAGATCCAAAGGTGGTAACGAACTACAAATTGTGGAAAAATGGTTACATAAATTGTTGGCTTGCTCTCTTACTGTTACACCACAGCCAGGAATTTCCACTGGTTTTGCCTTGGTTTTATGGCCAGTAATTGCTTTGATATTTTTGTGCCATTTCCCTGGTTCAGCGTTTTTTAGCCCATCAACTTTGTTCTTATAAAAGTTACGTTTAGCCCTCTTTATTTCTGACGCAACATTTGATTTCAGTTCACTGTGCTTTCTCAAGTCACCTTGATTGTAGGCCTTTTGGCGTTTTTTCATAAGCACTCGGATAGCATCATTCATCCATGGTTTATCGTGTACTTTGCGAATAACAGTTTTACTGGGGAAGTGTGCTATGTATTTCTCTTTAAGCACTTTTTCAAGTGTCGCGGCCATTGCACTTCCTCCAGATAGCTCATTTATATCATCCCAACTTTCTTTGGTTATCCATTGCCCAAATGTTCTAATACATGAATCACAAAGTGGTCTAACAGTAAAGCTGCAAGTGGCTGGTTTGGGTAATTGGTTTACTGGATCGATTATGATAACACAGTGATCACTTTTCCCCAAAGGGGAATGCTCTTTTGGAGGATTATAAAGATCACCAACATCAGTGAGGATTTTGTCCAGAATGCTGTTTTTCCGAGTGGGAAATTCAATAATCTGCTTGAGAGTAGTCTGTATTTCAAGCATGTCAGTGTTGAGAGCATTAAAATCACCCAAAATAGCAAATGCAGCCCCACTGTCACGACCACGGATTTCATCAACTGTACATATAATATGGTCACACAAGAGGTCATGATCAGGATGCCGTTGATGTGGATAAGGATAGTAAACACAAGCAATGTACAAACATGTTCCTGCACTTGAGGGTAAGGGCATTTTCAACCAGATCAGTTCAAGATTACTAGGTATGTCAATATAGTTCACTGTTGAGCACTGCAAATGTTCCTTAACATAGATGGCGACTCCTCCACACTGCTTGTGTGTTCGATCATTGCGGATTAGTTGGTAACCGGGGACATGACATAGGCTTGAATCACTTGGTAGCTCAGCATAAAACCAGGTTTCCGTTACGGCAGCAAGGTCAACATTATTGGTGTTTAGAACCATAGAAAATTCATCAATCTTATTTTTTAAAGATTGAGCGTTGGTCAGCAATAATCTCGGGAGTTTAGCATTTGGATCTGTTGGGATTTTCTGTTTCTTTAGCGTACGCAAATTATCATGGTTCACACCTCTTTGGCCATGAATAGTAGTCCAAGGGCGGTTGGTTAGTTCAACAACGGAGATGGTATTTATCCGTTTTTTACCTCGTTTCGTCCACCTTCGCCTTCTTTTTACCTTGTGGAAAGGACAGGGGCTTCGTAGCAGTCTTAGTATAGCAAGGCGTGTACATAAGGATTGAGATAGGCCACATTCAGTCTTGGTTTCAAGGCCGGGTGTAGTTGTTTCATGTCTTTTCAGATAATCGGAGCTGTACACTATCCGGTCGATGATAGGTTTTGCATCACTGTTAGGCCAAAAAAAATTAATTGTTTGGTTGTCCTCGACCGCCCGCACGTAATTTCAGGGCCGCACGAATATGTTTTTTATTTTTAAAAAGTTTTTATTTCATTTTTTTGAACAATTTGACAGCCCAAATGTATCGTTTTAATATACAACCTAAGTATTCGAACAGACCAACTCCGTTTCATCGGCAATCTAAACACTGCAACATCATCTCAGTACGCAATTCCATGTAACCAGTGGTTACACGATGTTCATTGTATAACATCGCACGGGCGTCGGGACTATTAAAAGGACTATAAATACAAAAATTCGCTGAACGTGCAATTAATGAATTTATTTTAAAAATCGTGTTATGAGAAAATATAAAAAATGTTTTTTGGGGTATATTTGTACAAGAAAATTTCGCAAAACAGCTTCATTATTAATTTCAACACCGTATAAAACATTTTTGTTCTGCATTTAGTACGAAAAATATAGGTTTTATTAATATTTTCATGCGTAAATTGCTAAAGCTTGCACATCAACTCAACGTTCTTTTAGGCAAAACAAGACAAGAATTGTAATGGCAACCTACGCTGTGTCTACCCATTGCGACGCTCGTTTTAAAAATGTTACTTGAATGAGTTTGCAGTGTTGCAACTCATTCAACAATAGTGGAGGTTTACATAACCGACATTGAGAACGTGGGGAACTATGCAGAGCTTCACTACAACACTACAATACCTGGGACTGAGTTCCCATTTAATTTAAAAATAAAAATAAAAATTAAAATAAAATAAAAATCCGCCCGCCCGCACCTCAACTCTCAGCTGTGTGGAGGACAACCAAACAATTAATTTTTTTTGGCCTTATCATGGTTATTGACGTTTGGATAATCGGAGTTGTACACAATCCGGCCAGGCTTTGTATCACTGTTATTGACGTTTGGATTACTATCGATTGGGTTTGTATTACACGTAGGACTGAGGATCGTAGGCAAGTCTATGAAACATGTACGTACCCAGTTGGTTGCAGTATCCAAGAGACAAAGAATATAAATTATCCATAAAATGCAGCAAACCAATGAAAAATAATTCCTTGGTGTTGTCATGGTGATTCTATACCAATACAGCAATTCACAGTACAAAAATAGAGGTAGACAGACAACGAAGTATAGCGAAATAACGAAAAAGTGTGTAGAACCGATGTAGAACCGATGTGCAGAGCTACCGAGTTCACCGTTTGTGACACATTGCATCCAGTCCTTCCTTCAAGTGTGGCAGCAATATGGTTATCTCTGTCAGAGTCTTACTTGTTCTACACTCTGCAGTTTGCATCATGAGGCCAAAAAAAAAAATGTTTGGTTGCCCTCCAGAGAGAAAAAAATTGTGGGTCGGTCGGTAGGTAGGTTTTTTCTTCTTTTTTTCCCCTATACCGGGCTTCGACAAAAAGTGCAATTTATACATGGAATGTATAAACGCAATGTTTTTTACTTTCATTTGATAAATTGGACTTCAAAACATTTCATAGAATTTATTTCTACATCTTTGGGACAAAATATGTCCAAAATTATGAAATTTTCGGAGTAAAAAATATTTTAAAAAACACACACAAAAAATGCAACCCGTTTTTTGGTTGTTGTTTTTTGTCGGTCGCGGAACATATTATTTTTTTGGCCTGATTTTAACAACATACATGTACTTAAAGATATATTTGTTGATTTTTCTCACTTTGGCAAAAAGGTTCATTCTTGGTGGTACAAATGATGCTTCTAGCATATTGCATGAAAACGGGGTCAACGCATGCGCACGGATACCAAATCCGGCAATTTTTTTATTTTCCGCCAAACGCGGCAATTATTTTTTTGGCAAAATGCTTTACACAAAGTATGTCTTATGGTTCCAGCGGTTTGTGTAGGTGTGTGATTCACAGAACCAGATAACGAGCGACAATATCGTGTTGAGTATTATTAATGGGTGTGGGAGGCCGTTGTACTGGTATCAACATGGGTGGTGGTGGATAGGGTCTGTAGAGGGAATAAGGACTTGATTTCAGGTCTAGCTTCGGCGGCGACAAAAAAAAAATCCGGCCGACCCCAACTTCATGCCCCCCTCCTGACTGAAAATCAAATGGTGCGTTCCTTATGCTGAGAGCTAGAGCCAGATCACTCTCTTCAGTCCTCAGTAGTTTTGCCCAAAAGGGGAGCACCCCCTAATCCATTCGTGGTTTTAGGGTTTTTTACTTTTAATTCTATTTCAATTCAGTCTGGGGAACAGAACCAAATTTGCTCTGGTGTTATAAAAATGTACGATAGATTTATATATATTTTTATTTTCAAGAACAACTATTTAGATGTTTTTTTACAGAAATGAAAATTAAAATAATGATTATTGCTGCATCTTGGCACTATGGTTTCTAGTAAAAGGGAATATTTTGTGTAAACAAATCTCTTCTTATGTTATAGAAATACTGCTTTAAATATTATTATAAATTGTTTCCAACAGTTTGTGGTTAGCTTAGGGTGTTGTTTATATAATCTAAGCAAATCGAATGCATACATTTAACATTTCAGGGGAAAGAGTGTCAATCAGAATATCCACAAAATTGGAAAATTAGGCTAAAATTGACCAAATTTCAAATTACAGTCTAGAAGCACTGACAATGAGTAATCATAAATTATCACCCATGATTATTTTCATTACCATTACAAGAGTTCCATACATAGAATATCAAAACAATTTGCAGAGTTCCATCCTTCAAGATTTGTTAAAAGTGCATGGCCTATTCGAAAATTACCTCTTTGAAAAAAATCTCCCTCAATGTTTAAACATCATACCGTCGGTCTTTACGTACAGGAGTTTTGAGCGCTTCCCTCAACTTTTGCCAAAATAATATTTGTCCTACTCTGTTCTTTGGCCATTTTAGATACTCCTTTTTACACAGCAGTTGCCTTAATGACATTGTCAGCTTATTGTCAGGGACATCGTCCAACAATACCAGAATAAGAACATCTCGATTTTCATGAAACAATCTCATCTGAGCCATTTGCATCTCATAATAACACCACTCACTTTCCACAAAGTGTGGCGTCATAACCAAAATAGTCTTACGACTTTGCAGGATGCTCTCAGATATAGTTTGTATAATAGATTGTCCTGGTATGAAATCTCTTCGCTTGATGCACAATCGAAGTGGTTCAGGTCCTTTTTCCATATTAGGTTGAAGTTCATTAAATACCCAACCTTCATCATGCTCACAATCTTCATCATAAGCAACATAAGCATGGTATTGTGGATGCCCAACCATTTCAAATTCCTCATCATCTTCAGGAAATGGTTGTAGATTTCTGTAGAATAGAAATAACCTATACTTGATATGCCAGCGATAATGATAGATCAGAATGATACTAATACAGAGTACCAGTAGGAGTGGGATACTGATACTAAGGTAGACGCCAATATGTGATCTACAATCCAATTCAATTGATGTAACACTCATGCCCTCCATCGCATCTGGACTGGCACATAGGTATTGGTTTGGTAACAACCAAGTTATTGTGTCAGAAAGAATCCATGTATTAAATTGTTGGATGACACAAGTGCATAGGAAAGGATTTTGACCTAAATCCAGTGTTTCTAGAGTTGAGTCACTTTGTCTTGACAGCAACCATGTTGGTACAGTCGTTATTTGATTCCTTGAGAGAATGAGATTCTGAAGGAGGTTCAGGTGTTGAAGACCATCTAGGGATGTCAGTGTGTTGCCTTCCATGTCAAGATTCACAAGATTTGGAAATGATGTCAATGTTTCATTGTTAATGGTTTTGATACCATTGGAGCTCAAATCAAGAGTTTCAAGCATTGGTGCTTTGATGAACAGTATCTGTTTGATGGAGGTCACTTTGTTTCTTGCCATACCTAAGATGCGTAGATGAGGTAAGATGCTTACTGGCTGATTCATAGACAGTGAATTGATGTTGGTCACAGACCCAGATAAATCAAGTTCCACAAGATGAAAGCATTTACCAAGAGCAAGAGATGATGGAAAGTTACGAATAGGTGCATTTGTTAGTATTGCATGTTGTAAATTTGGAAGCATCAAACACATGGGTAGCACAAATGTTAACCTATTCACTCTTCTTAATTGCAGCAACTTCAATGACTGAAGTGGTGGTGCTATTTGAACATATGCTCCATATTCAGGGTTTTTCTGACTTTCATCAATAATTATCTGGGTAAGATTGTGAAATGTATTTACCCAGTTGGATAGGTCTACTCTATTGCCCCCTAAATTCAGGTGTGTTAGATAAGGTACTGCAGAAAATGCATCTGGAGCTATTTTACCAGAAATACTGTTGAAACTAAGATCCAGCCACATTAAAGTGTTTGATGTTGTAAATGAACCTAATGCTGCAGAGGGAATTGAAGCCAGCTGGTTATTATTTAGAAGTAGTTTGTCTAGTTTATCCAGGCCATAAAAAGCATGTGATGCTAAATATGCTATATTATTGTCACTTAAATCTAACGCATTAATCTGTGATACCCAGATAAAACTGTAATCCTCAATGCTTTCTAGATCGAAAATATTCAATGTTAACTCATGTAGAGTTGAATTCCACATCTCAAGGACTTGAAGGGTGGTGTTATCCAGAACGTTTATAATAGTTGAACTTCTTGAGCTGACTGGAAGAATTTCCACCTTTTCAAGTGGAGAATGAAGTAGTGAAAGTGTTAGTAATGCCTCATAGTTGATAGTTATCTGTTTTACATGTGTTAATTGTGAAAACGCTCCCAATTCTATAGTAAAATTTTCATAAGTCCACTCCCAAGCAATTCTTATTTCCTCTATAGGTAAGTCAGTCAATTGGTCAAAAGTGTGGTTGGTGATGTTTGAGCTGAGATCATCTGTGGAAAGGTACAGTTTATTCATGTGTTTTAGGTTTTGAAAGGATTTTCTAACTTGCAGTGAACTGAAATAGCCTGCGATGTAAAGTTCTTGAAGTAAGTGTAGAGGTCGTAGTGCTTCGCTTGGTATAAATGTTTGTAATGCACTAAATGTGTCAGTCATATCTAAATAAAGCAGTTGTGATAAATCACAGAAAATGTTTGTTGATAGAAAAGCAAGTGTGTTGTTAGATAAATTCAATAGTTCCAGCATATGCAGTCCAGTAAATGAAGTATCAGATAATATGGATATTTGATTGTCACTTAGATACAGTTCTCGTAGATTTGATAGTTGAAGAAAAGGTGCACCATTGATTTCTGTCAGGTTGTTATAGCTCAGATCTAATGTAGTGGTGATGTTATCATGGTTTAGTATTGGTGGTATATCAACTAGATTTCTGTCACTGCAGTCCATATGAATGGTATCATGAATCTTGCAGGCCAACCTTTGTGGTGGGTACACAGTTGCAGTACTGGAAGAGGTTGAGGAGGTTCGTTTAATGTAGACCAATAGGCAGAGGCAAAAAATAACTTCGGCCAATGTCTTGGGAGATGCCATTGCCTGATGATAGTTACTCACGATATTTAGGTATCGTTGTGCTTTCTTTGATGTCTTTGTAGTGAAAACAATGTCCTTTGGTTCTTCCAATGTTTCTGAGTCTACAAGTGATGTCTTTGGTTAAGTCTGCCGTCACAATCACACTTTGGGTTCTCCTTCAATGTCCTTAATGTCACAATGACCGCCTGGCTCTAATACAACAATATCTTTGGTTTTGGTATGCTGCACCTATGATCACAATGATTTTGTATAGATTTCCTTACAGTTTGATTGCGTATGTGAGCATAATTTAAGTGAGTATACGGGCTTGTAATAGTCTCCCGGTAAGCCAACTAAATATGCTACCTTAACAGCGTTTCTTTCGAAATGCAATGTGTACTTGTGTAGTGTAGAGTACAGTAGGTGATACACAATTTAACTTTTGAAACAGTATGTCATCTTTTACCATTAATAGAAGAGCACATATTTCACCGGAAAAGGTTATTTTTTGGCTTTCAGTTTTGATTTTTAGTGCTACAAGTGTTATTAATACTTCCCCCACATCCCGTTGTGTAGATAATTAATGGGTTTATGTAGTAGAAGTACTATTGACTATGATAGATACGACATTAGTTTAATTATAATCATTGGATCCAGGGGTTATCGAAAGTCATAGTCATGAATATTGAAGATACTTGTGGTGTTTGCTTTGGTATGTCGTTATAAGGAAGTAAAGTATAAAAATAATATAGTTTCATGTTATATTATTTACTATTCACGAATGGAAGGTATGGACATATCATTATCAGAAATTATGCTTTGCATTCTATTGCTTATTCTGTTGATTGCTTATAGGGCAATAAATGCGTATGTGCTCCCCAAAAGGCGAGCGCCCCTGATTAGGCTAATTAATGCACTTAATTAATTTTTTCAAGTTCATGCACTTTACTAAATGTAATGCCACTTGGTGTATATGTTGGCTATTACAACTCGCCTTAATTCCTGTGCTGTGGGAATCTAATGGAGGTTTCAATAAAAAATGAGAGCAAAAACAAAAAACTAAATTTTTATAGACATTTTACCTAGGGAGTCAAAAAACCAATATAAAGCATAAGAAAATAGTCTGCCCTCTGTTGGCCGAAAAACAATACAAAACAAAAGAATTCAAAATGACTTAAAATGTTTTTTTGACAATAAAATTGTCATATCAAGAGTGTATAAAGTTTGTGCAAACACTTTAGCCAACTCCTCCTTCTGACTAGAGTTGTAATCTTGGGATTATATCAGGGGATAATTGACCTTAAATTATCTGGGGTCAGATTTAGTCAGAAGTTGGATAAAACTGTAAACTAGTAGTAGTAGCAGCAAAGAAGATTTTAAAGACACCACCACAATGCCTTGAGTTTTTGCAATATGCCCTAATTCTGGTCTCCAATTTGTCTCGGTTCCCAGGCATAGACTGTATGCACACAATCATGGCTTCATAGCGAGTTCATCGCTGGAGCTCTTTTAAATTGGGTTCTAGTTTACATGGCAATGAAGAAATCAGTGTTCCCTTTTCAGGTAAGCTTTAGAATACCCTACCATTTGTAATCCTCACTGTGTAAGTGCATGGGTCGTTCTTTTAAAGCCCCCATTGAAGACATGCAGTGGTAGGTTTATACTAAAGGAATTCCCTTTTTCTTATTTTTAAAACTTAAGAGCTCGTGTGAAAAAAAGCTTTAGTTGGCTGGCGTTTGCGCAATGCATTGTAACAGAAAGACCTTAAGACCAGGAAGATCTTCTTTGGAACACGATAGTGTATTACATATATTATAACACCCTAACACACAGGCGTGGAGTCGTGGACAAAATGTTGATTTCCTGGCAAGCTAACCAAAATTTCCCTCCAAAATAGAACATTTCCGACTATTTCTTATGCATTTCTTTAAATATGAAAGAGCAACATTTCTATCCAAATGCTCAAATTTCCCTCAAAAGGCCCTGGAAATCCAGACAACTTTTCATTATCACTATTCCTCTATACCTATTTCCCATACTCTTAACACTTGAAGTTGAAGCTGGGGATTATATATAATAACAAATTCACAATTTTAAGTTGAGCTGAAATATAAAAAATAAAAATAAAACTTCTTATTTTATCATTAACCGTATGGAGCACAATTACAAAATGATCTCATTTTGCATTATTGGTATCAGAATAGTAATAATATACTTATTAGGAAGATGTGCTAACCAGTGGAGATGGTGTAACAAACAACAACCTGCCAAAAGTGAATTACCCTAGTGTATAAATGGTCCGGTTGTCTGTAGCCGGGGCGTAATGTACACTATGTCCCGGCTATGGGGGGCCAGGACAGTAGCAGGGGTGTACATTTTGTCCCGGCTATGGAGGCCAGGACTGAACACCGCCGTACACTTTGTCCCGGCTATGGGAGGCCGGGACTGTAGCGGGACCGGGTGTACAATAATTGGTGCCCCGTCCTGCGGGGATCGTACACGACTGTACCCAGGACATCACATCGGCAATTTGTACGTCCCGGCCCTAATCCCTGCTATCCCCGGGTCCCCCGGGGCCGGGGATGCAATTGATAAGTGCAGTTCAAGCCAGTGGCATAAATGAGATTGGATCAAGACTATTCTTTTCTCATGTCTGAAGGCTGACAGCAAAATCGTTAACTTTATTTGTTGGGAGTGGCTGTTTTTAATGATAATTCAACCAGCATGCTTATATAGGCTTTTTAAGCCTGGCCCGAGCAATTTGCTTGAGTTTGGTCCCTTCAGGACCCAAGCGTGTGTCTGTACGGACCGACCGTGTAAACAAACAAACAAACAAATAGCAAGGTGAACAACTTTTTGGACTCCCCCCCCCCCCCGGTTCAAATGGTTTGTGTTTAATTAATTTACTTCAGAATTCAAGATAAAAAATGTTGGTCCCCCTTTCGGCAACTTCAAACTTTCCCCCCCCCCCCCACCCTCATTTTGCCCAGCCCCCCACCAAAGTATTTCTGAACACTTCCTTATGCCACGGTACCTATGGCTTCCTCTGGACAGTGACGTAACTTAACAGGCGCAGCTTTTACGCACGCATATGTATCTTCCGCCTTTCAACGCTAGTGTATACGCAGCGCCGCGTGTAGTCGCGCGCGTTATGTACTGCAATAAGTAGAATAGCGGTTACGTCACTGTCTCGTGATGGCCATATATACTATTATAGCTCTGCTCATTTCAGAGCCTCGTTACCTCATACTTTGGGGCAGTCATTTTCTTTGGTGGTGGTGGGGGGGTGGTGCGGTCACAGTTTTTGTACACAGAAAATAGGGAGGGTCATGAAATTAATACCATTGTAAGAGGGGTCAATGTAGTTAAAATACTTATTTTTGCGCGCGCAACATTATAACTGACAATTTCGCGCACATACATGTTTCCACATTGTGAAGAAAAAAAATTCCGCTCGGCCACCCTCATTTGTTTAGATTCCATATAAACTGTTTTCCCAATAAGTAACCCTAATAGTCAGTGTCATATTAAATGCTATGGACATAATTCCAACTATACTATGCATGCATACTTGTGTGCATGCGTACATAATTGCGTATGTGCATAAACCCAGAAGTGTGTACCGGACGCTTTCAAAAAATTATGCCGCATCAATCGTAAAATTGTCAAATCTGTACACAGCTCCATGAATAAAAAAACCCTATGCTTGTGTGAAGAAATAGCTTGAATTTCGTCCATACCATTATAAATGACAGTGACTTTATACCTTAGATATTAAGTACAGATTTGTGTGTATGTCGTGTGGGGTGGGGCGTGGGTCGGCGGTCATAAAAAGAATCCCCATCTGATAGGGGGTCATAAAATTATGTGCTTTTTTTTTGTATATAAAGAGCAAAAGTGAACAACAGCCCAACAGTCATTAACAAAGTTGATGAACTGTGTGATTACAAAGCGAACTGGTAACTCTCTACAGAGAGCTCTGATGGGCCATTCAATTGGTTCATCCACTGCAACTCTGAAAATAATAAAAATACAAGTACATGTAAACACAATTGGGCAGGTTAAAAAAGGCCAATGAAAGTGGCGCGGCACAGGAATAAGATGAAAGCCCAAACATATGGAGAACAACATCAAAAATATAAGTAAGAGACAAAATAAATATCTGGAGGTCATTGACATCGAGAGAGATTTAGACAACAACAAACTCTGAAGAGTTGGAGAGAAGGTGTCTTTGAATGAAACTTAACTGTCTTAGCAGCAAGTTCTGTCAGACGGCAATGAAACAATGAAAGGGCATGAGCTGGCATTCCAACACTTGAACGCGTAGTTGCGTAGCACGACGTTGAACGTATGGTGTGGGGAGCAATGCTGCTAGGGGAGTCATAAAAAAATGATGACATTAAATGACATTTTTGGGACCCCCCACCGAAGAAAATGACCGCCCCTTGAATCTTCCTCTCAGAACATCCGCAAATGGGCGATGACTAGAGGTTGACTCGAGTGATGTCTAGCTCATAAAAATGTTAATGTCGGGGAGTGGTAACAATGTTGTCATATGTAGCCTCTCTGCAGTCTCCCCCCTCCCCCACCCCAACCCAACCCTTCATAGTCCCCCTTCACCAACCATAGACACAGATCCTGGATCAGTACCTCAGTAGTCTACTTTGTATACCGTGTGTAATTTCACTGTCACACAATTGAACAACACCCTCTGATACTTCGCCATGCCAAAAACCGCTCCCCTCCGAGAACGGCCCCAAACACGGTCTACTGACATTAAATCTACCACAGAACTGCGCTTTAAAAGCACACTAGGGACGATGCTTTTGATGCATAATTCATGTCACGATAGTATCACACCCCTTAATAACGTGCTAATATTGAATTTGATGCTTGTTCATGTAGAAACATGTGAAGCTGATATTTCTGTAGCTGTGTAAGAGTTTATAGTTTATCGTAAAAAATGATTAAATTATCTGTCCTTGTTCAAACGTATAAAGGCTTTTTACTATGATAGGAAATAGTGGGGAAATAGTCACATGCGGAAATGTAGCTATTTTTCTGAGGAAAATATTTTGGGCGAGGACCAATGTCAAGGCTTACTCCTAAAGCTACAATTTTGGACTGAACGGCGGCTATCCAGTGCAAGAAAATCATCATTTTGAATTGTCTCAAAATTCAAGGAAAACGGTACATAAATATTCATATACTTTGTATTTATCGTGTCTACCATTGGTAAATTGTGATCCCCCGCAAAACCCCACACAAACTATTTGCTCATTACGCATTCCTCCTGGTTTTAGGATGAGCGCTAGTGTAACAATTTGCTTGAGTCTGGTCCCTTCAGGACCCAAGCGTGTGTCTGTACGGACCGACCGTATAAACAAACAAACAAACAAACAGTATACAGAGGCCTAAAGGTCAAAAAGTAAATAAACCCTTTTTCCGGGTTAGATCAGAGGATGGGGAGCGGTCACAATGAGTGAGCCCTCTATCGATACATACACCACAACGCCCATTAGTGACAAGGAAAAGGAAAAGGGTCTAACAAAGCAGTCTAACTAAGCAGCCAATGCAATCACAAACACCCCTACTACTGAAATTGGTGACCACAGAGGCAAACTGCTCAAATATATCTTTAATACTAATAATGTATAATTCAAACACTGTTGTATGTGACCACAGTCCACAGATGTAGAAATTTCTACCATTTGTGATGTGACTACATGTATGTATCATTAACCGTTACGCCAATGCACCTTACAAAATGATAGGCCTACAGCCAGGAACTATCTCCACGCGCATGCTACGGCATTGATTGGATGACGATCATCATCTGAGCTGATATTATGTGGGTACAAAATCGCTGACAGTGCAAGTGTTGGGAGCTTAGCTCAGTGTGTAGAGACTCGGTGCCAGTTTGCGGATGGTCCAGGGATTGAATTTAGATTTTTTTGTGGCGGTTTGTTGGGTAAAAAGTTCATATTTTGTCCCCCTTCTCCCCGTTCTACATGAAAACATAGCGATGGGAGTTAGGGTTAAAGTTGCTTAACCCGATGCTAAATCAAACAAAATTCAATAGAAGTACCGCAATCATGCAAGTACACAACAATAGGCTCCGAAAAGTTATTTCTAGGAGCACGACCCCTGTAGAATGATATGCACAATCACCTGGACTTTGGCCGGCCCCGGCGGGGTTATGCCACATTCACCCCATTACCTCCTAAACCATTACTTCATTCCACCACCTACTGACATTAAATTATTCCTCCAGTAGGTATGTTGGCATAAATGTATGTATTTCAATGTGCTCACTCTGTCCCTTTATTTAACACTGGTCCTGGTTTTTCCCCTCGAAAGACATCTCAGATTTCTAGTTTAAGCCACTGTACATGTAGCACTGAGGTGTCATGATAATCCATTCCAGGGCCTATTCATATGGAAAAATCTCATTTTTTTGTGTAGGTCAGGGCGACGAGGCGAAGGATTACGAAGTGCCCCTTTAATATGCATTGCCAAAAATGGGTATTCCTTCATGTAAGGGAGGCAGAGTTAGTAGGGTAAAGACTTTATTGGGGGATTATACTGAATAAAGCGTATAATCCCAGAATGAAGTTTTCACACTAGACTAGTTTCGTGATTCCCATACATGGAGGTAGAACCATAATTGTTGTAAAACCATATTTCAATGTCAAGTAAAATCAATTTAACTGTTATATATATTATTTATGGTTTTTTTACAGAGTGAAGGGTCAAATTCCAACAAAGCCTTACGTAGTGAGGTTACGGATCCGCATTTCAAGGTCCTTTTTTCAGAGGGTTACAAGTATAACAAACTGGGAGTAAGAGCTATTCAATCCACTCAGTTGGACGACAAGGGACAGCCACAAACACCGATGATTGTCCGGCCTATTATGATGTCCGAGTACCAACCAACAGAACTAGACGAAGAGGACCGAACGTGGAATCTAATGAAACAAGTACTGGAGGAGTATTTTACTGGTGTGAAACGAAGACCTAATCGTTGGATTTTGAAGGTTCCTGATGACGCCGCGCGGAGTGAGGCGACATTTTGTAAGTGCATTTCACTTGTTTCAAAATTACTGTGTAGCAGGAATTGCATGACAAAAGGCGCCCTTGTGCCAGTTTAAAATGCTGATATTATAACATTGTATGTGCCAAATTGCCAATGAGATATCCCATAATAAAAACTAAAACGAAGATAGCTAAATCGTTACATTTGTAGAATAGGTTTGTGTTATTTTATTCATCAATTTCACCCACATAATAAACTTGCAGGGTTGCACAAAGTGCGGGAGCAGGGAGCACCGCTCCCGGGAAATAATGAGCAGATTTGGGGAAATAATGCCAAGTGGAAAAAGAAAAAGTATTGGGGAAAAGGGTGAAAAAAGATGAAGAGAAAAAAATGCAAACTTTGGGTTATGAGCTGTGGTTGCAGGTATATAACGTGTTTATTGTTTATTGCTTTTCCCCAGTGGCGACGCTACAGGGGGCAAAGGGAGGGCATTTCCCAAAAGATATTTTTGTGCCCCCACCCCCTCAACAAAATTCTATTTAGTTAAAATTAGGAAAAAAAATCGACAATTTTAGCATAAAAAGGCAATTTGTTTCGCGCTTCGCGCAGATTTTCGTACTAAATTAGACAACATTTCACCATTTTAAGGTAAAATGCCACAAAACAGCGCACAAATCTTTTTTTTTCATGCTCCCCTAACAGAATTCTAATCCAATATTGTAATCTGATTTTTATCAAACCTGTAAGGATAGGTGGGGAAATATTAAGCTCAAAACCTTGCTCCTGGGGAAGAAACAACTTTGTGCAACCCTTATAAAATGTTTCACAGATAAATCAAGGATGAATTTGTTTTTGCCGTATATCTCCAAAACATCAAAATGGTCATTGCCTCCTTTTGTCGTGGTGGGACAGAGTAGATGCGATACGCAATACGCATGATACGCTCGACGTATTCATTCAGGTGCATCAATGAATAGAAACTTTTAGCTTTAGTCTCTTATTGTGCCATCTAGCTGCCATGTGTGTTTTGTCATTGTCAATATTTATTTCAATATAGAAGAAGATGTTTTTCACAGCTCATTCAGTAGTACTTAACAACTTAAATATGAGGGGTGAAGTGGTCATTCAGTTGCATCAATGAATAGAAACTTCACTTTCTATCGTTATTGTACGTGTAGGCTACCATAACAGTCGTTTGTATTGGTTGAGTATTTAGCAGTGATCGGTCGTTTCCACGACCAAATTTCAGCCGGTCGATAATGTTGATAGGTCTTGGGGGTTAGCAATGACAGACGATCGCTAAAGATCGATCATCAGAGAAAGTGGTCATTCTCAGTGTGAATAGGTTTCATGGAAGATCTTTTAGCCTTGTTTTCGAAAAACTGCATAGTCTCAAATAGAACAACAATCCATCGTCCAAAGATCGATCTTCGGGCTGATATGAAAAGGTTAATTATAGTTTACTAGAATAACTCCTTGATGCTATTAATAACGTTTTTAACATTGATGTTTGATATCTTGTTTCTTTCAGTGTCTGATATGATTTTGAAATACAAGAACCTCGATCGAGAGTGTGTTAAAGCAGCTTACATCATAAGACGTGGATTTCTGGAACCTGTGCCACTATCCCATTGTAGGGGCAGAAATGCATTACATGCTATATTCAGCGTATGTGAGAAATACCTAGACCATCAAAGCTATTGCAATATAGTAGTAGACAATGGTGGGGGCATAGCACTGCATTATCAAGGCAGTGTTAGATTGGCAAAGTATGAAGTAGATATGGACGAAGTTCAGTCGGACGAGGACGCCATTAGATACTTGGCCAGGAAGTCCGTACCTGAGAAGTCCAAAAGAAAGTGGCCCAAGCGCAAGGCACAGACACTGACCGCAGTACCCGATGGGCAGCTGGCTGGTATAGATGACGATCGTCAATTCCTCGTCACTTCAGAGGTCAAATCGTCTGATACAGATGATGACCTTGTTCGGACGTGGCTGCAGGCGTTGATTGGTCTCACCAAATCGGACACCACTTACGCCGTCTTACTGAAACCAGGTCAAGGTCAAATTATGGAGATTCGTGTTAAGGAACCCCGCAAAGAAGGCTTTCACAGAGAATTGATTACCAGAGAAAGGACATGGTGTTTTATAGATTCTCACAAGCAGGAAGCGTTCAACTACAACAAATTAGCTGAGTTCATAGAGGCTATCATTGGGTTAATGAGAAAAGTTAATAAGCTAAAGTAAGGCCAATTTTTTTTTGTGTGTGTTGCCCTCAAGTGTCAAAAAAAGTCAGGTCGGTCGGTTGATTTTCCTTTTTTTTCTTCTTCCTTTTTGTTGCTTTTTTTTTGTTGCTTACAATCACTGACAGGCCGTGGCTCATGACAAGAAAATGTGGTTAAGGGTCAATTTGACTAATGTTTCTAGTGTAATAATAGTTTAAAAACAATCTATTCTAAAGCAAACTTATTCATTTCAAGCAGAAAAAGTAATATTTTGACAAATTGGGTAACATTTAAATCTTAAAAAACCACCCAAAACACAATTGCGGCCCTGATTTTTGATATTTTAGGGTCGGTCGCTAAGGGGCAACACAACCAAAAAAATTGTTGCCTAATGCTGAACCAGTTTTTGCATGCTCTGGTTTCGTCTCCAATTGAAATTGTACACGGTGCTTTATGTTTATGGCCATGCGTTATGAACTCGCCACCCTTAGCGTTACATCACAAATATTATGAATTTTTACACCAATTGAGTTTCAATTTAGAATATCTCCACAATTATCAACCCTAAACTAGCAAAAGTATACATTTTTGGAAAGCTGAAGACACAAGCAATCTAAATATACACATTTCAACTCATTATACAGGGTGACCTTGAAATTATACAGGGTGGAAAAAATAAATTCCGGATAAAAAGTGGGTTACTTAATGCATTGCTTATTACTAACTTACAGTAATAAACTGAAAGTAAACAATGATTATATGGTTAGAGGATGGGGGAAGCCTACTGACTTTGGAGTTGTTTGTTAATCTCAGAATACAGGGTGTTCCAAATTATGTTATTTTTTTTCTACAATTCAACATATTTTGAACTGAAACATTTTAGCCCTAACCCCAACTGAAAAAGTAAGTCCATATTTGGATTCCTTGTCAAATTTCCATTCAGAAAATGTATACTTTGACTATGATAGGATAAGTAATTAAAAAAATACAGCAACTTTTAGATTTTGAAGACATCCGCAATACTTACTACAGTGTTCAATATGAAAACGGGTAGTTTCGTACGTAAAACTTCGTATTTTATAGACTAAACCAATCATAAAGAGTTCAAAATGATTAAAAACAATTAGCAGAATTGTTTAGCTGTAAATTAAGACCAAAATCAAGCTTGTAGCCCCTGTAGTACTTTAGCAGTTAGTGAATTTAATCAAGTTTACACACGCGAAACGCCCCGTTCCCATAGAGTTTATGTGTACCTCCTCCCCCCCCCACCTCCTCTCCCCCTCCTCCACCTTGACTGTTCGCAATTCAATCAACAACAATTTCGTTTATTGAGAAGTTATATCGTTCATATTTACAGGTTTGTTAGTCATGAATATTAATTAGCTTTTAAATGAGACCAAGAACATGACTATAGCTTTTTGTTTTGCTGAGATATGATGAATTAAACAGATCACAATTTGAAAATACGTAACAACACCACCATTTTGGGGTGGCGAGTTCAAAACGCATGGCCTTATCCATATAAATGGACAAACTTGATTTTGACTCTCAAAAGCTGGTACCATTTCCTAAAATGTCACCTTATGCACATTTTTGTCTCACTTGAACAACTTTAGTTCAGGAAGTGAGAATATGCAACCACCAGGGCTCAAATTAGGCCAAAAAAAGAAGAAGTTGACTTGCCCTTTTACAGGGAGATACTACACAAAAATACGTTTTAAAGGATTTTTTTTATGATTTTTAAACAAGCAGATACTACTCAAAAACACGTTTTCATCTTCCTTTATTGTTGTGTGCTTCTTTCAAATTTTTTTTCTTTTTTTTCTTTTTTTTTCTTTTTTTTCTTTTGAAAAAAAAAATAGCGACCCTAGGTTTCCGAAAATTCGGGTCGGTCGGAAAGGGCAAGTCAACCTTCTTTTTTTTTTGCCTTGCAGGAGGGCAATCAAGGCCATGGCCTCCATGCCATTTGACTTGGCCTTGGGGCCCTCAATTTCAAAGCATTCTTTAGGCTTAGCATATAGTGGCCTCTGGTGCCCTTGTGCACTGGCCTTGAAACAGTGCACTCACAGATTTGTAATTTGAGGCCTGGCAACCACTATTTCTGTATAAGTCCATCTCATGTGGCATTTTTCAAGAAGTGGGTCTCATTTCAAAGGTTAAACTTTAAGGGGGCTTAACCATTAATGTGATGTATATAAAAGTACCGGTATACATTTTTGGAAAGGAAACGAGTTGGAGAATTCATTTTTGATATCAAATTTCACTGAAAATGCTGATTTTTAAAATTTTGACCAACAATTTTTTTCCACCAAAATCATCTAAAGACTCTTCTCTAGGAATGTGTTTTTTTTAACATAATTCTTTTAAAAGTTTTTAAAATGTTGAGCAATTTTTAGTTATTGTTGCACTTTTTGGTGATTTTTTGATCAAAATTTAAAAAAAGTATATTTGATAATCCTACTCATTTCCTTTCCAAATAATGAAATATGTATACTTTAATATGGATTAAATGAATAATGAAGAAGTTACGGCAGTTTTACGGAGGCTTTTCCTGAGACTTAACAGCCCCCTTAATTGCAACCAAACTTGCAATAATTATAGTCATGCAAACCGTCATAGGTTAATGAGGTCAAAGGTCACACGCCAAGGTCAAAGTTTATCTGAGGTCAAGTTTTAAGACTGGCACAAATGTAAAATTTGAATCATTTGAACAATAAAAGTCCAATTGGAACCAAACTGAAAGATGCAACATGGAGCCATCAATCATATGATAATGATATCAATGGACAAATATCAAGGTCATGAGGTCAAGTTGTAAAGAAAAATTGTTCTCATTTAAAAAGTTAAGATATGCAAATTTGTTGGCAGTATTGTAGTATTCAAAAGGGTTCATGCTTGGTCAGACCAAGGCATTAATACCTTGGCCAGACTGCCACGCACATGGATGGTTTGATGAGAATCAGTCACTTGATAATGAAGATATGAATAAATAATTACCACTTCTGGGTTGGAAATGTTAAAAAAACTATCCGGGGTGGAAATGGATGAAATTTAGCGGGAAAACAGGACTTGCCGGCCGGGATTCGAACCCGGGTCATCCAGCATGGAATACACCGTCTTAGTCCACTCGGCCAGGGGGTCATGTGCCCGTAATTAACAATTCCATGCGCATTTATCACCTGCCGTGAGCGCCCGGCGAGAAAGACTGAGGCAACACGTGCTGCCACTGCCAGCATAGTTTTTAAATGGGATTTCATGGGTTTCGGGGTTGTTAGGGTTTAAATGGAACATAGATCAATATGTTTGGGTTTTTTTGCAAATTGGACGCTGTTTCCAATGTTTTGTTTTGTTTCGTTGTATTGGGTTTTTACCATAACCAATGTATTAAATGATCTTGGCTATGAAGGTTTCGCAGAATTTTGCCCGGAACTTGGTCAAAGTGTTTCTAGTGTCCTCTGGATTCTCTGTTTATTTACCTGTGATGTTAATGTGGGTAAATTGAAGAACACTTCAGAGGATACTAGGACCACTTTGGTCAAGTTTCAGGGCAAAATTCTGCGAAACGAAAAACTATTTGTAAGGATGAACAAAAATATATATAAATTTAAAAAAGCAACTTTGTTTCGCTGATACATCTGATTATTAGGATTCCATGTTCCTTATAACATATGCTTTTAAGGCCAATTGTTTTGAACTCACCCCCCAAAAAGGTGGCGGCTTGCGTTTTTGGTATCTCTCTCTATTAATGTGGTAGAGCTATAATGGTTTAGAGCTACATTTGTATAATGGTTTAGTTGTCAAGCCCATACATCATTAGCTACATTGTGAATAACACTGTTTGGCTGAGATATGGTTGATTATATTTCAAGAGTCAAGGGTGGTGGTGTGTGTACATTGTACAAACTCTGGGGAAAATGGAAAAAGTTCCCAATGTTACTGTATGTTCAATTTACAAAAACTCATCATCCCTGTATGGTACAAACATGATTTTGGTCTCATTTTAAAGGTCATTTTACATTCTATAAATCTTTCAACATACGTGTCGACTATTATGTAACAACTGTTAATCTCTCATACAACATTTAGTCTGGTTTGTGTGACGTAACTTGAAAGTTAACAACCTTATGTTCTGAGGAACCCAAATTTTATGAGGAACCCAAATATCAATCATAACATGTTAGCATTAGGTCCTATCTAAATGGCAATAGCATATTTGAATTCCGTATGAGATTTCCGTTCAGAAAATATATACTTTTTACAAGTAGTTATTGGGATATAATCCTAAATTTGAATCTCAGAGGGTGTAAAATGTTTAAATTTGGAGACCCAACGCAAGGGGCTAAGTTCAAAACACATGGCCTAAGCAACAACCTTTTGGGGGACGATATTCATAGGCTTTGAAAATGTGTTTTGTTAAACGCCCTGCTAAAAAGATAAGCTTGCGTTTAACGTAAGGCAAAGGTCCACTCTGGCAAGTTCACCCAGGACGAACTGGCTTACAACTGTTGAGATATTCCCAAAGGATCTGGCTGGTAAGAGTGGACCTACGGGTTTAAACATGAATTTTGTTAGCAAAGATTTTAAGCTTAAACCGTGTTTAGTACAAGAATACGGCCCTGAGTTGGTTAACTACTTCAACCAACCTGACCATCATTTAATAGCTAACATACAGGTGTATCAAAAAATAGGACCCTCTTTCAGCGTGATTTTAATCCTTATTAATTAAAACCACTGAACCATGACCAATTTGATTTCATTGTAAAGTACAACTAACAAAGTTAAAATCCTGAAAAAAATCCATCAATTTAGGAAAGTATGACCAAGTAGGCAAGTCAACCCATTTTGTAGTATGTACAATGTAATTCACACATTCAAGGTAGAGGAATTAACATGAAATTGCAAGATTACATACTTAAAAAGGCTAAAAGGGAAATTATACTTCTTATGATGCTTATGGCAGAAATTGATGTTGAATTTTTAGGCAACAAAAAAAAAGGGTTGTTTGCCCAAACACGACCGACCCATAAAACGTTAAAAAAAACTGGTTTTGTTTGTTATGTTTTTTTAAGATATTTTTTATGCCGGGTGAAAAATGTATGTTTTAAATGATATATTTATCTGAAGTTGCCAAATAGATAAACAAACTGTCCTACACTTCAATTTTATCCTCCCTTGTAAGAGATTCTTGTAAAAACATGACATTAAACATGGTCCAAGGGTTTGTACTACGCGCTGTAAGTCTGTCACCCTTGCATTTAACACACACGCTTTCACTGAGATTTTAAACTTTTCACCTTTTTTTGGTATGGCGCTATTAAAACAAATGTATAAGAACATTTTTCTTCTCTAGTCTTTTTCTTCTCTAAATGTGTCGAGTAAGCTTTAGAATAGAACTCCAAAGTGTCTCTAGCAACAACAAAAATAAGGAGGGGGGGGGGGGAAAGTAATCGCACGACCGACCCATTTTTGTTTTTTCCTTGTTTGGGCAAACAGACCTCTTTCTTTTTTTGCCTTACAAGTCTTATTTCACTAGTGTCTATGAATGGTTTTAAATACCCGTCTCTGTCTATGATTGGTATCAACGCACTACATGTATTGACATGATTGGTGATTTCCTACCACAATTTTCCTACATGCTTTCCTACTGAGGCTTTCCCATACTGAGTAACATTGCACAGAAATATTCATGCATCAAATTTGTGGATTATGTAGCTATTAATGATTTGTGCCAGAATTAAGAGGAATACCAAACTAATCTTTGCTATTGTAATTGATAGATGATTTACAATGTTTATGAATGCAAAGTATTGAAAAGTAAACAATGTCATTTTGGTATGTACACATGTAAATCCCATTATACAGACTAGTTAATGACATGGTTTACACAAATGATGCTAGCGGTCTTAGGGGTCGTCCAAAATTATCGCCATTTTCACTTACGTACAGAGCGTACGTAACTTTTTACCCTCCCCCCTCGAGTCACGTACGCAATAAATGGCGAAATTTTATTTTATTTTAAAATCCCGCCTCTCAAGATCGCCATTTAAGTTACGTACGGTTGGGGTATATTTCGACCCCCTCCCCCCGCTTACGTACGCTTTGTACGTAACTGAAAATGGCAAAAATTATGGACGACCCCTTATTTTTCCATTGGATTAATATCAGATTTTCAGAATCATATAATTATTAATTGGGCTTTGCACTGAACGTGAATTGGTCGGGGTCCAGTGGTTTTGACTAGTATAAAACCGTTATGAAACAGAGTCCTATTTTGTCGAAGACGATGAATGATTGGAGGTCAGTCATAACTTGCAAGTGAATGAGGAGTGTGTGGGTGCAAATCCTGTTAACAAACATGATTTGTTCGAGTCACACTTGAAGCATTAGGGCCAAAGTGTTAGTCAATGGAGTATAGACTGTATTCTTAATTTGCGCGTTTACAGCGAAGAGGAATGGCATCCAACCGAGCATGCTCATTAGGCATGAGTTATCCCGTGTAATTTCTCTTACGTGACACGAGTCATTCTATACGGGCGTGTAACGTGCACCCGTATCATACAGTGATCTCCGATAATTGTTTACTCTTTTTTCCCCACGTGGCCCTGAAGGGACTTTCTGTCTTGTTGATTGATTATTATCGCAATGGTTCTGCTGGCTGGTCCAATAACATACGCTGTTATAGATGGGGCTGTTTCTACCTGATTAAATTTAGGAATTGTAAACGATTTAATTCTAGAAACGTTATCGTTATTTTTTAATCATCATGATCAAGTGGCTATATTTAGGAATTTTAAACAATTTAATTCTAGAAACGTTATCGTAATTTTCTAATCATCATAAATCATGTGGCTATTTGGCACAGGATTTAGATATAAATGATCGATGTTTTATCGGCAAAAATTAGCTCAAATTTTTGAGAGTTTTAGTTTCAAGCTTATTGTACAAACTAGATTGTGTTATGCGTGCGTTACATGGTTGGAACGTGTATAATGCTCATACCAATTATCGCTCTGATAAACAATACAATCTCCTCCTTTGACGGCAATGTGAATGAGCTGTGAACTTTTACATTTGCCTCGATAGTTGGTTACCAGCAAACATTTCAAACTATAGTGTTCAATCAGTTCCAAATTGGCGAGAAATATTCGGTTTTTATCTATCCACGCGCAAAAGTAATCCCAAGTGTAAGCGCGAGATGTTGGCATACGCAAGCGTCACGCATAAAATGACACTGCGAGACATATTGCGCTATGCGAGAGTTTTGTGCGCGACGCTCTTTGAACTCATTCACTGCTGTAAACAGGGTTTCACCAATTTGGAACCGACTGAAGTATAGTCAAATATTGAACAGTTTAGAAGTATGAAGAATTTTCAGTGCAAAGTTCACCCCATTGAAAACTACAGCACTCTCGTCATGGCTAAACCGAGAGCCTCGTTTTCAGTTCACTTAAATCCCTCTTCGACGCCAAATGCGCCAATTAAGAATAACGTCTATAGATTTACATGGTATTGTTCATTGTACAATCTGTTTGTCATCCTATTACTATTGCATTGATGTTATTTTTGTACAAATATAAAATAAACCAGTCAACAACATTTCATGTTTCTTTGTCACAGTTTTATTTCACCGGACTGTCACATCTCTGCATGGTATCCTCAATGCTCAACAAACTTCCTTTTGGTATAAAAATGACAATTCATAAGGACAAGAAAAAAGGTCCGTCTCACATACAGGCCTGCATAATCCTACGCGATGAGTCTAATTTTTTATTTTTTTTAGTTGTCAGAAAAAAATTGGCTGCAAAGCACACAAAAAAGAAAAGTGGGCCAAAAACACAATAAAAAAAGAATTTCCACATTTAGCATAGCTATTTTTTCTTTTAAAAAAAGGGGGAGGGGAGGCATAATTATAGTTTAGCCATTTTCCCAAATGTATGCGAGACAGACCTTTTTGTTGTTAGCCCAAACAAGCTTCCATATACAATACTTGGATAAATGGTGAAAATTCATATCATCAAAAAGGCCACTTTGGTTTTATTTGTTTAGAAGCATGATTTGTAATTTTAATGAAAATGGGAAGTAGTGTGAGTATTTTAAGTCCCATTCATGTATCATATTCATGCAATTCTTCCAAATTATTAATACACATCTGGG
The DNA here is from genome assembly GCA_035610835.1 of Ophiura sarsii. NCBI lineage: Eukaryota > Metazoa > Echinodermata > Ophiuroidea > Amphilepidida > Ophiuridae > Ophiura > Ophiura sarsii. The sequence continues at coordinate 76,041,647 of CM069441.1, read as the reverse complement.
ACCTAAAGTACAACTTGATTTCAGCTACAGGGTGTCCCAGAATGATTTGTACCATGTTTGGTCAACATTGCAGTCCAAATCTAATGCATGCAACTTACTGTAGAACATATTTCTTAGTTACTGTAAATTTCATCCAAATATCTTTATCCGTTCCGATATGGCAGGACATTATTGAAAATCTGTGAAAAACCTGTTTTTCACTTTCAGCCCATTTCAATCGATAAAACTCGCACCAAACTTCAATTACTCAAGCTGAACAATTCCCTCACACTCTTCAAATATTTCTTCATAAACATCAGAAAACAGTTGATATACAGTAACTTTTTAGTGGAAATTATAAGATGACACAGCAAATTACCTGCACATCATTTAAATTGAGATTTGTTCCGAAAGTAGTCAATGATTTTTTTGGAATTTACCAGTTTTTATTCAAAATTCCTAAAAAAAGTTATATGTAGATGTTAGAATCATAAGCACTTTGACCAAGAGCAATGGTATTATTCATAGCTAAATAAATGCAATTTTTCTGGTAATAATCATTCTGGGACACCCTGTATTTCACATATCGAGAGTTAACAACCATAAAAGAAATAACTCACTTTTTGGTTATTTTTGAGATCGTGATACCAAAAAAAATCATTGTCACTCAAAGATTCTATGGAACAAAACAAATTACTCTAAAAACAGCCCCCATTTGAAGTTTGTTTTTTTTTAAATCATTTTTTTAAGCACAGCTCAATAGAATACAAAATCTCAAACTATCATCATTCCTGAGGATTATATAACAGTTGTGTATGGAGCCACTTAGTGCGTGACATGTTGCTACATAATGGCTTTGCTACAACATACACGTCCAATGATGTCACATGATACTTTGCTCAAGGGTTGGCAACCAATAACATGTTTTAAATCACCTTTTTTTGTGGTCAGTTTGTGATATATTGGTACCAAAAAATCATTGTCACCCAAAGATTTTAAGGACCAAAAATACTAAGTACCAAAAGAGTACAGGTTAACAAAGTTATCAAAAAACAACACTGTTCTATGGGCAAACAGACCTCCCAGTTAGGGTCAGTCGGGTTTGTTGTCGGTTGTTCTGTGTGCTTTCTTTGGTGGTTTTTTTTTCAAAATTTTTGTAAAACAGTTATCACAAATTTTCAAAATTATCCAATTTTTTTTAAATTCCAAAAATGTTGTAAACAATGTTGACATTTCTTTCCAAAAATTGGTTTTTAAATGAAATCTCGCATAAAAAATTGGGTCGGTCTGGCCTGTACAGCAGGGTATTTTTTAACACAATATATTAAAACTGATTTTTCTTAGAATGTCCTGTGAGTTACATCATTCTGGTTGTCAACCCTTGCAATGTTGCTACATGAGAGAGACTGTGTTGCTAATTTCAAAGCTTGGTCAATTTTTGCTACATCTGATGTCAGTGCACAATGTACGGAGCACTTGATGACATACTGCTACATGATAATTTGCTACATCCGGATGTTGCTAAAAAGACTAGTTGCCTACAAATGCGGCATCAAGTTTGCTAACATCATTGGTGCATTTAATATTATCTTCCAAATATCTAATTCTATGCACAGTTTATGGTCCAAGAACAGAAAATACTTTATTTATTTATTTACCGATAAACTGCGACGAAAAAACACCCTGTTGTACGGGCAAACAGGCCTCTCAGGTAGGGTCAGTCTGTCTGAGGTTTTGTTGTTGTTGGTGGTGTTTTTTTAAAAATTCTTATGAAAATGTTGGTGAATTTCGACAATTTTTGACATTTTCAAACAAATTGAAAAAGTTTTTAAAAAATGGAAAATGTTCCACTTTTTTTAAAAATTGGGTCAGTCGGGCCCGTTTTTTTCGTTGCCTTATCTAGTATAGCTACAAAAGTCTGAATCCGTAATGGCTACATAGGATGTTTTGCTGATAATGAAAATGAAGGGATTCACCATTAAATTCCAAGGAGGAGGTAGATTCAATTCAGAGGAAATGTTGCTGATAATGCAGGGACATTTAATTGTAACTCAGCGGAGATAGATGTATGGAAAATTAATTGTAAAATGTGACGACATTCAAACTTCAACAAATTGTTGAAAGCCATGGGTAAAAATACAAAACAATGCAGATTTACAAATTAATAAGTCTGACTTATAACCCATCCCACGGCCCCTTGGAATTTAATGGTGCACCTCCTGTATACAAATTAAGGTCACTTAAAATATCTCATTAAAATAATATCACACACATTGTGAAATAAGGCACATTGTGTGGTACTGTATTTGCATTGGACGTTTCCATTTGGTCTGATTTGAAACAATTAGCACAATTAAGCCTTCTCACACTTGCCCAACGATCTATCTTTGGGCAATGCTTATCCTTCTGTAGGCGCGATAACAGTCGCTATCATGACCGATCACCATAAAGGGCCACTTTTCTGTGTGAATCCAAAGATCGATTATCGATCAAATTTTGTGCACGTTTTAAAACAGCTGAATTTTAGTCTCCACTTAGAAACGTTCAATTGTCCAAAGTTCGATCGCCAGACGAGTCTGGAAAGGCTTATTATGTTGCAAATGTTGCCATCACCAATACTTGGCAAATTAATGGGTGAATTACATCTGAACAATAATTGACAAGTTTTATAAATATAAAGCCAACCCAATTAAAAAAGTCATGCTGTACATAGCACTTAATAATAAATATGAGGCACATTATTTTCTTATTAAACTTATTGAACCTATAATGGACAATTAATTCAATTCATTAATCTTAGGTATAAAAATCAAGGCATTTCAGTATATGGAATGTACAATATTTAAAACTTTTACAACACAATTATTTTATGGATTAAAATATGATTCAAGGCTTATTAAGATCATGGAATGTTGATTTAGTCTGTCCAATTAAAATACAAAATAGTCCTTAGTCAACGAAAAAACCACCCTGTTCTACAGATTTTGACACCGCTTAGGTAGGATCGTTCAGTTGATTTTGAATTTTAAAAAAATCAAAAATCAAAAAATCTTGAATAAAAAAAATGGGTTCGGTTGATTTATTTCTTGAAAATTCTTTGTGGACATTTTTCCCCCAACAATTTTTGAAGGAAAAAATTTAAAAACAAAACAAATGTTCACAATTTTAATAACAATTTAAAAAATCTTGTAATAAAAGAAATGGGTTTGTCGGGTCCGTAGAACAGGTTTTTTTTCACTTGGCCTTAATAAAAGTGTTGATCCCTTGTTTGGGATCATGCAATAACTTGCAATCATACTAATACTAATGTAGACAGTTGTACAATATTCACAGGTGTATTGTGATAACTTGTTCATAATGAAACAATCTTAAATTCTCTCTCTCAGATAGTAATCCAGGTTTTCTACACCCTTTGTTGACACATTACCAGATGATTGTGTGGTGCTATGTATGGTGCCCTGCGTGCGCTCTATACCCCCACACAATATTATTGTGTTCCAAATGCAATTTCCCCTTGGTAACTTTGCCTGACACCAACCCGACTGTGGCAATGCAATAGTTATGCACTTCTGACGAATAAAGGTTCAAACAGTTGAAATTGATTCATTATACACATGCGCTTCATTAATCAAGAGTTTGAGTGATAAATCCTATGCAATTACACGGTGGCAACATTTTTATATTCATCAGAACTATGGCATTTGAGATTATATCATACTAACCAAGTTATCAAGATGCACCTAAAATATCAAGCATCTTTCTACATAATTCTTTTAATAATTTTGGTTTCTTCACAATTGAGTTATCACACAAAGGGGACGAAAACTTTTCACCACTCAGAAGACCATTTTTGTCAGCTATGAAATCCAAGAGAGATACCCCCACTCACACAAATTAAATGTTTGAGTAAAAAAAAAGTTGCCCATTAGCCACCATATTAGAATTTAATATAAATAGTACAACACTCCTTGATATGATGTACTTTCTTTATTCAATGTTTTAAACAGGAATGACAGTGAATTTCTAATAGATACGAAAAGGGCACTATCTGTTTTCAAACTCTAACCACAAATGGCTTCAACAAGCACATTGTAGTACTTAACAGCAGCTTGACCTTCAAAAAATTTAAATGCCACTTTTTTTCAATTGGATTTCATTTACTGACAAAGTATTTCTTTACTTGAGTGTTTGGATAAAATGTTCCGTTTTCATAAAACTCTTTCGTTACAAAAACAACATTTTTTGGACGGAGTTAGTTTTCCACACAGCATGCAGCTATTCCTATAATATGTCCACAGTATTTTACAAATATATAATATTCTTTTGTTTAAAAACATTTCTATACAAGGTAATTTACAGGATAATAGTTAAACCAAATAAAATACTTGGGGTATATTTACATACATCTACACAATTCATATTTTCTTATTTAGTTACCTATACATTCAATCATAAGCTATGTAACATTGTGACCTGGCACCACAAAATGAGAGTAAAGTCGCAAAAATAAAAAATGATTTATTCACATTTTCAGAAAGTAGATGTCCTCAGGTTAAAAATGACACAACAGTTGGTATAATAGGCCATTCCAAAGTGAAATTATGATAAATTGAAGTTAATCACCACATATAGCATTGACATACACATCAAGAAATAGGACTGGCCATTCAACAAGATTCTGTCAAACTGTGGCAAAATCAAATAACAGTCAGTTTCACTTCCAGTGATGTCACCAGGGGGATGGATCTTAACTTGTCGATCGGAAGCCACATAATCTGGGTGTAATGACATCTTGATGGCGCTGTCTGTCTGCTTAGGTATAGACTTGCGTCAAGTCTATCAGATACAAACAACAATGGTATGGTGTATATCTAACTGGAAGCGACAAACTGAGCTAAAAATGTATAAGCCAAACAATTAAACGTGAATTTATCATATTCTGGGTGGTAAATATACCCTGCAGCACGTAAGGGTTTTATGATCATTTACAAAACTGCCCAATTTTTCAGGATTTGTTCCAACAATTCTGTGTAAACTTCAATTAAGTCTATACCTAAGCAGACACAGCACTATCAAGATGTCATCACAACAAAGTTTAAGTTCCCAGATGAGCTCATTAAAATAGTTTGAAAATGCGACGTGTTGTATGCGCAGTATAGGAGTTTCCTATCCCAAAATTAATATCATCCCTGACGTCACTGCATCATTCACCGATTTCAGTACATAAAATTGTGCGCCTACTTGAGGCGCTAGAGCATATATATACATACGCATAAAAAAGGATATGAAAGTTTAACAGAGTATAGTCCTTTAGATTACAATTTGTTGTTTGTCTTAAAGGTCACATGCAATTACAAAAATTCAATGTGGTACTGTTAAAATGGTAACATTCGTGCGGTTAATTTTTGCGCTTTGCAGATTTTCAACTGTTTTTGTGTGTTTTTATATTCACAATTTGTAGCTTCATCACATACACCATACCTCGAAAGAAATATTTTTTGTGTGTTATTATTTTTGTGGTAGCTGGTTTGAATGCGAAAATAAATGTAGCGTGAATATGTCCACTTTTACAGCATGAGGGATATAGACCTATAATTAATTTGTAATATAATTTAGAGAAACATTTAACAAACACTTGATTTTGCTCTAAATGGGATATTAAAATTGGGGTGAAACTTGTTTCAGGGAGACACTGAAATGAGCATGTGATCAACTTTAAGACAAACAATTACATAAAGACTGAAAAAACAAAGTCTTGTGTTTCCCAAAATTAAACATTTCAATTATCATGATTATTTTACATAAAACAATACAATCCAACAAACTCTTTCTCTCTTTATCATGAAATGTTTAAATATGCAATGATTTTTAATTAAACAATTTAACAATTAAGTGAACATGATTCCTTACAGTGGTATAAGCTTTTGAATATAATTTTATTTTACTGTTTGAAATGTATGTACCATGACTTGATCATACAACCACACACAAAATCAAGAAAAAAAGCCCAACAAATTGTCAAATAACAACAATGAGAAATCAAGCAGATCTTAATTTCATGGCTATATTTGATTATACGTGTATATATCATCGATGGAAATATCACAAAATATGCAGGTTTTTTTATCGGACTCCATTCTGATTTTTTGGGGTTATGACATTTAATACTATTTCAAGTAGCTTTGCATCATAGACCCCTTACTTTCTTGTTTGACGCTTCAAGTTACACATGCAAATTGACCAAGGTGTCAGGATCAAAATTGAATGATGCATTGAAATGAAAACCTTATGAAACTTTACTAAAGAATGGTCATTATCCATCTTTCACATTACATTTACATTCTGTTACAATGACACATCCTAAGATGATTTATTACTGCTGAAATGTAAAATCACCAGTCCAAAAGTGTTAAGGGAGTGGGAACATAATGGTTTCCAACACACTGGGCTTAGTACTCAACAATGGACAAATCCTTTGCTTTTAACATGTCACAAGTGTGGACTTTCAAACCATGTTTTTGAGCTAGCACTACCCAGGTGACATCACTATAGTGTCATCAATGAAAGATTGTAATGCTTAAATCCATCATGCCTGATTACAATTAATTTGCATTACGCATGTGCATACAAAGATAGATGTCTTAAACACATACATAAATGCAGCATACACAATCCCATGTCTATCTCGAGGAAGCTATAAATTGATTATTAATAGTTTCTTTTACCTGAGGGCTTAAATATGGCATACGGTCTAGTGTTTGCACCATAAAAAACATGTGCACCTAATAAGTCATAAAACATGTGTTTCTATCATAGGACAGAATTTTAAACTTATGAAAAATATTAAGGCACGATGTATACCCCATACTGGAAGAATGGTTCGGTGTTTGGAAGAAATGAATGTGAATTATGAATCTCATTAGATTGACTCGATTAAATAAACGATGGTATATGATTGTCTAGATGGCAGCAGGAGTTACCCGACTTGTCATCTTATGTAGATGTGGTCTTTTTCCCCTTAGACTATGTCAATTCTACCACCTTCTGTCTTTTTGCTGTGACCTGAAGGGTTTTTGGCAACTTAGAGAGGAGTTCTCGTACATAAAATGCCTACATAGCCATAGGCGCTACCTGCCTCAACACATGCAAATAAGCATGGTTCTTTTCCATAAGATTATCACACTTTCTCTCCGCCATCTTCTGTGACCTGAAGGGCTTTCTGCAACTTACGTACAATAACAGCCTACATAGCAACGGGCTCTACCCGCCTCAACACATTTACGTACATGTAAGCATGGTGCTTTTCACTAAGATTATGACACTATCTCTCAGCTAACTCCCGTCTTTCTTCTGTGACCAATTAGGAGTTCTCATACATTGATTGCCTACATGACAGCAGGAGCTACCCGCCTACAATTTTTTTCCTCTATCTACTGTCTTTCTTCCGTGACCTGGAGGGCTGCAACTTGATACTTGATAATTGCCTTCATAGCAGCAGGCGCTACCCGTATTAACATGTGCAAGTAGGCATGGTTCTTTTCCCTAACATTATAACAGCTTCTCTCTGCTATCTTCTGTCTTTCTGCCATGACCTGAAGGGATTTCGGTATGACTGCCAACATAGCCGACGGACTACCTGCCTCAACATGTCTAACTTTTCTCCCAAGTTATGGCGATGCTACCTTGCTATCTTCGGTCTTCCTTTTGCCATATGAATGACTATCTGTACCTTGGCGTTCCCATAAACAGATACCTACATAGCAGCAGGCGCTACCCGCCTCAACACATGTAAGTAGGCATGGTTCTTTTCCCTCAGATTATGACAGTTTCTTTCCGCTATCTTCTGTCTTTCTTCAGTGACCTGAATGGCTTTTTGCAGCTTGGAGTTCTCAACATACAGTTCTTTGACGAGGATGTCGCTTCTCGTTGATCTGGTGAGCTGTGAAATCACAGAAAAGAACAAGATTGTGTTGAAATAAATATACCAATCGTAAATGATCAATCTGAGAGTGAAACAAAAATGTAATCCACTATACATTTGTCACAGACAGTTAAGGCCACATCAAAAGTGTTGGTTCTAGTCTAACTGATTAAATCACAAGTTTTCTCGTTACCTTTAACATTAAAAATGAAATTGCAATCCAAGTCTTTGTAATCCTGTTCCCTTACAAACCATGATAAAGTCACAAATAGAATTTTTGGATAGCATAAGAGTAATACATAAATTACTTTTGAATTGCTATATTTCAAATCATGTTTTCTATAGATATAAAGCACCTTTCTTGGCCAGTTCCTCACGTACCATCATGGAATGTTATGTTAGATATTCAAAGAGCAATTCACATACATGAAATGTTTAGCTTTGTCTTTTCCATCAGATTTTGATTGAACATATCCCATGATTTCCTGGGGGGGGGGGGGGGGGGTGCTCATGTATAAAAGTTGTCATCATCCGTGTGAATCCACTCTAAAAAACTACCCTTAACGCGGATTCTCAAAGAAGAGGAAAAGTGAGCCATAACAAGGATTAGCTCAACGAATCATACTCATAGCAAAGGATACTGTTCCTCAAGATTGAGTTTAGACTGAAATGGATGTATAAAGTAATTGTGTCATTCAGGTTTTTTTAGTAAATTTGTCTTATGTCTAATGATTCTGGGCCATTTTTACAATGATGACATGACTATTCGTCAAAGCAACCCTTAGCGCGGATTCAGGATGAAAAAGATACCCTTTTCTCTGAAATTGGTGATTTTGATACCCGTAACACAGGCCCGCCCGGGCTCGTGTTGTGGTAAAAAAAATCACCCTTAATCCGTGTTTCGTTCACGCAGATGATTACAACATTATACCTGACTGGCCCCCTCCCACAGAATGATTTGCCAAAGAAGTACCCACCTGCTCCTTCAGTTTCCGCATGTATTCATCCAGGAACTTCTGCGTGTTCCTGTACCTCTTCTCCAGCTCCTGCTTCTGATCTCGCAACTCCTTCACCTCCTGGTTCAGCTGGTCTTTCCCCCGACTGCTTGCCTGCCCCAGCTGATCTGCCTTCATGGCCAGATCCTTCTCCAGGTCGCGGATGGAGAGGTTCTTCTCCAGGACTTCCTTCTTGAGCTGCTTGACTTCTTTGACTGTCTCGCGATTATTCCGGTCTCTCAATCGTTGGATCTCTCTCGTGTTCTGAGCCTCGTTGATCGACAGTTGCATCTCTGCCTCCAGCAGCTGTAATTATGAAACAAAAAACTTTTTCAATTAACGCTTGTTTTCAAATCTCATTAGTACAATCCGTTATAGTTTTCATAACTATTTTGATTCATGGTCATTCTGTTTTCGGTGCAAAATTCTCTGATCCTTGAAAGATGAAAAATGTTTGGTATCAGTTCAGTGTCATGTCAGAATTTGCATTAAAAATAAATCTTACCTTTTTGCCATTCTCAGAAAGTTCTTGCTTCAAGCGATCACAACTCTGTTCCAGCATCTCGATTCTAGCCTGTGTGTTGAGCAAAAGAGAAATTAAAAGGTTTGTTAAACAAGGTGAGATTACAATTTGACGATATATTATGGATCCCCTCCACAGAAATAAGCCATGCATTTCCGATACCAATGTCTTTGCAAAATGTTTAATAAGAGTATGCAACACATGGAATGTACAACATTTACTGCAGGGCTGTGAGTGACCACAAATAAAATAAAAAGTCTGAAAACAGGTATAAAAAGTCTGAAGAACTCTTGAAATATACTTTTAGTACAAAGCAAGTGCCGAAAAAGAGCTGAAATCAAAAGAAAAAAGTTTTAAAACCTGAACTCTCACACCCCTGATATTGTGAGCAGTTCAAGAATAACCAGAATACTACAACAATGTTTGCATATTATGTACACACGCCCCTTTTAAAGCACACTATTATTCATTCACAGATGCCGTGTAGAGATTATGTGCAGTGCATAAAAAGAGAACCATGTGAAACCCATGAGGTGTCAATGTAACACCCATGTGATTTATTACCTCATGCACATTGCACCCACAATTTCAAACACTGTGTTATTCACCCAAAAGCGACAATTTGGGGTAACTCGCATGTACACAAGATACCAATGTAGAAAAGCCTGTACAACACCCATCATGTAACACCCATGTGACTTATCTCATGCATATGCATCAAGCACTGTGTTTTTGTGTGATATGTTTGTGGTTCATTCAGACAAGATGCAAATTATGCTTGTGAAAATCTTACCATGCATTTTTCAAATCATGCATTTGAACAGTTATGTACACTTTGATATACTGCAGTGGCGTAACTAGAGGGGGGCATCCCCCCTAATGCCCCTTGAAATGAAATGATAAACTCTTATGTATATTATCAAAAATAATCGGTTATGCACCCTCCCTCACCAATCACAGGCATGCCCCCCCCCTAATTACCCCCAAAAAGAAATTTGAGGCCCTAGTTACACCACTGATATACTGACAGTTACCTACAAAACTTTTTACTAAATTATATCATTTTGTAGACCTTCACAACATAGCATAATCATGGTCATGCAAAGTGGATCTTGCAAAGGATAACATTCTTGCATGCAAAGCTGACCTGCTTTGCCATACCACCATTACCCGATGGCTTATGACCTTTTTTGAGTTTCTCCTGCAGACTGCGGACACTGTGTGCCAACATGTCCTGTTGTTTTGCCAGAGCTTTGTATGAAGCCTGGTCATGGGACACACACCGTGGGTACACAAGGTTGGTTACATTTAATCACACGTCACATTATGAAAAGGGTGGATTGTAGGGGTAAGCATGGAAAATAAAAATAGGGAGAATGTTACATTATTGCATTTTACAATGACGTCTAATATATGGGGATGAGGTTTACTTCTGTCAATCTACACAAAGGTCAAATTTAAAATGGGGTAAAGAGGTTGACACTATCCACGCCGCGAGCATTTGCAGACGACATTCCAAAATTTCACAAAATGTTTCAAAAATGTCAAAATTATTGAATTACAATACTATATTTGGAATCATCGCAAGAAATGCATTGAAATAAGTACAAACATGCCTAGTATTGGTTAAGTATTCCTTTTGATAGACTTTGAAAATTGGGAAAGGTTTCTGAAAAATCTATTTTTATATGGTAAAATTAATAGCTGCGTGGAAAGTGTTAAGCTCAATCATTTTCACCACAGGCTTGGTATTGGTAGGACGTAAACATTGATCCAAACAAGAGTCTAATTTATACTGGGTACAAGAGGGTCACAAACGATCATTTTCATGATGGGAAGGGACTGTCAATCTTCACAAGAGTCAATTTTGTCAGGGTTAGGTCAAAGAATTTCCTCGACAGGCCTTTGAAAAATGGAGATGATCATTTACAAAGGTTAACAAATGTGTGAACAAATCACATGACACCATATACCATGAGTGTGGTCATTAGAAGATGGCTGTAACATTTCAAATGGAATTGCTACACCAATTACTGACTAATTGCTACATTCTGGGATCCTTGTCACCATCACAGTTTACCAACAACATAAACGTCTACAATCTTAAGGTCACATAGAAAAGATATTGTTACATTTCCATGCATTAGTGATATAAAACATATCCCAACCCTATCATCTGGCGATTCTCCCGTTGCTCCACCATGAGTTCCTTTAGGCCCCGATGTGCGGGAGGTGCCAAATTCTGCACTCGTGTTGCCCGTTTCTTGACGTTCGTTGCTAACTTGAGGTGCATTGCTTAACAACTGTTGTTGGTTCACTTTCGATGTTAACTGTAGTAATATTAGATTTAGTCACATCAGTTCTATGCCACATATAAAGAGTCTCGTTCCTTTCTATCTATCATGCAATATTCCACAGGCAAACCCATGGCATAGAAATCCATTATGAAATGGTGAAGAGAAAGGGCAACATTGCAGAGCCGAACACCAGCAGAATTGTAAGATCCCACCGATGAGAGTAATATATGGACACAGTTACTGGTACAAATAATTTGATATTACAAGGAAGTACATTTTCTGGACAATCTACAGTTAACTATAATGTGCTGGCAGAAGAACTGTCTTGAAAGAGTACAGATACAAAATATGAGACCGCATCAGGTAGGAGGCAACAAGATGAATAAGGTTTCAAGTGCAGAGAAACATACCAAGAATGAAAATAAGTGAAAGTAAATAAGTCAATTCAAGGTGCAAAGCTAATTTCAGCTGTACAGTATAAATACAGTGGCCTCATACAAAACATGCAGATCCATAAAGGTTCATTTCAAAGTTGTGATTTTTTTTAAAAATCGTAATGACAGCTTCACAATCATGTCAACAATAGGATTCACAAGGGTTCATGCAGGTCTGGAAAAATGTTGATTTACCGGCAAGCTAACCCAAATTTCACTCCAAAATTGAAAAAAATGTCCCACTATTTATTACATGGAAGAACAAAATTTCCCTCCAAATGCCCAAATTTCTCAGCAAGGAGCTTCCCAATTTGCCAATTTCCCCCTTTTATTTCACTTGTACGTTTCAGGCATCATTATAATAAGCAATAAGCAAATATGTCTATTGCATCTAACATTAAAGGTAGGTGTTCTGATTGCTGACCTGATTTTCAACTTGATGTTTTCTATTCTAATTGAAGGGTCATCCTTAAGATAGTCGTATTCCAAAGTTTGAGTTGCACAACTACAATGGCTCTTATTTCATAACCAAAAGGTTGATGACATTTTCCCATAGTTACACAAATGGGCCAGGTTGTTAACCACCTTTGGCAGTAATTCTGGCCTTTAACGTCTAAATGAGCCAAACATTTCACAGAAATAATGAGAAAATGGGGTTTCTTCTAATATCAAAATATGTTAATAGGCAAAAAAAAGCTATAAAGTGATCGGAACATCCACATTTAGGCCCACCCCTTCATAAATAATCAAGGATGGCAGGTTGAAGCCAACATAGTGGCTGCCCCAATAACAAAAATTAGTGGGAGTTTTCTGAAATCACACTCGCAGGTCACCTACACTGCCCGCCCACGACAAAAGGAAGTATGGGAGGTCATCATCTGATGAGTGATAAATTGCTTTGTCATTTTTAGGATAACCACTTTCAAGTTATGCATGCGTGAAATTTAAAAATGCTAAAAATTCAATTCAAGTAACAAAGTTTCAAGTGTAAGAACACCTAGCACCAACCAACATGCAAGATAATAGAATAGAAATACACCAACGTAATTATAATATTTAAAAACGAGTTGCAATTGCTAAAGAGTGCATGTTCCTAGTTATTAAATTATATCATGCAGTTTGTCTTTATTTTAGATAAACTTTTCTTGCTGTAGTGAAAACAACCTTTCTGTGAATGTTCTGACTTGACATTACAAGACATCTAGTACAATTTGGATAAATTTAAATTTGGTTCAGAAATGAAGATATGGTTTAGAAATTTAAATCAACTCAAAATTGGAAATTTGTAGTTGGTAAGTAAATTTCCAAATTGTGTAGTTTTATTAATATGCTGACCCTTTCCTCTACTGGTTCCTTCTGGGACTGGGTTGAGAGATCCTTTTTAACTTCACTTTGAGGATCCGTTTTCGTTGAGCCAAGAAGTCTGTCAAAGAAAGATGGCATAGGCCTCTCAGCTTTGTCCTTTGCAGGCTGTGAAAAACACATTAGCAATGAAAGTTTCAAAACATTGTCAATATTACAAGGTTAACAGTCAGGTCCTGGGAATAGAAATTTATGACAAAACCAGAAAATATTTATAGGAAAAAACAGAGAAAAAAAAGACTATGGAAAATCTGAAGGGAGGTGAGGGACTTGGTAAATACAACTAGGTCAAAAGGGAGGGGGGGGGGGGGGAGAAGATTCAGGGTCAAACTGAGCATTTTATTACCGTTAGTTATAACATCACTAACAAATCCAGAAAGCCAGGAAATCCAGAAAAATTCGAAATAAACACCAAATTTGAACGTTGTCTGCATGGATTTTTTTACAACCCGTTATCATAAATAGAAAATGGATGAAGAAAGGATAAGAATGAGCTATTATTACCAACGATATCCCACTAATATTTACCCAGAAAAATGTTCATGTCTCTATAACATTTTTGATCAAGTATATATAGATTACTAACAGCCAGCTATACTACAAAACCAATGATAAAAGCCATCAGGAACATGCCAAACTTGAAGAATTATTGTTTAGCTAACCATTTCTGCATCCTGACCATCGGATGGTTTCTGCCTGTACAGTCGTCTGGAAGAGTTTGGATGAAGCTCTGCATCATGATGAGGCCGGACGCCAGAAGCAACACCATGCGATTCTAAAGGCAACACAGACTTGTGGTGAAGGAGTTCCTCGGATACAGGATCTGCTGAAGACGACCTTCGACCTCTAATACCATGATCTGTTCTTGGGTCTGATGGATCGGCAGCAGATTTAGAGTCATCTCGCAACATCTTGAGCATCTCAGTAAGCTTATCCTTCTGGGATGTCACCTGTTCTGTTAGAGGGGACTTGGGATTTGTTGCATCTGGATCTTCAGACACATTCCTTCTCAACAGACCAAGATCAGATGGTCGTCTAAGAGGAGCTGGTTTTGCTGATGATGGAGACTGGAAAGCAGCAGAACTGCTTCGTCTTTGAAGGGAACCAGTAACTGGTGTATCACCAGGTAACTTGGCATCACGACTGGAAAACAAACGTGAGAATAGCGAATCTTGCGAGCTTAGCTCGCCATGGGTGCGTTGCGGAACTATTTCACCTTCACCATGACCTGATACACTCTGACGTCTGTTGCTTTGATAATGCTCTTGTTTTCTTCTCTGCTGCACATATTCTGATGAAGGCATGGTTGCTTGTCTCTCTGATAACTGGGGTGCCGAAGGACGCCTGGATGATGTCGTAGCAGCACCTTCTACCTCAGAAGTTACATCAAAGGTGCTGCTTCTTTTCAGTCTTTCAGATTTTAGCGACGAGATATCAGGTAATTGTCTAGCCCTTGTTCTCTTTCTCTGAAAATGATTTACTTGGAACTGTTAATGCCAACCTTCTTTCAAGATGCTACCTGCTTAAAACCATCACCAACTGCCATGCATCCAATTCAAAATAGATTTTTTTAAAGCAAGAGGCCCAGCATACTGACTCTCCAAGCTATATTCTGGCTCTGACAAAATATGAAATATCGAGGGTTGACAAGCAGGCAGATGCAACTCACTTTTTGGTCATTTTGAGACATTGGTACCAAATCAGTCCTGGCCACCCACAGATTCTAAGGTGCAAAAAAGACTCATTAAAAACAGCCATTGGGAGTTAAAAGCCCACAGCCCAATTCATTTTTTTCTCAGGATTTTCCCTTTTTGAGTTGCTTCTATCAGGTCGTCATCCCTCGATATGGTATTTAGACGCAAATGCTCGAAAACCCTTGAAAGGGAGAAGGAAGCACCAAAACAAAGTCTTATTATGAATTTCAAATGAAAGTTGCTTTTACATTAAGATTTTTACTAATTATCCAAATCATTTGAGATCAAGTAATTGACCAGTCAAACTCTGGAAAATGTATCACACAGTAAAGGCCAGTGGGGATATAGTCACAATTCCCAAAACTGAAAACAGAAAAGGCACCTATCACCTACCTACATCCAAGTCTAATAGATATTATGTCTAAAAGAATATTTAGACATATAAAATAAAGTTTGGGAGAAATTTGACCCAAATGGCATTACCAATAGTAATAGAGGTTTTTTGACCAAGTAACAATGGGTTTGCATTTGTGTCACAATAAATAACAAGACCTTGTAAACAAATTCAAAACACTAACCACTACAAGCTCCAAGAAAAGGTTAGAGTTGTCTATTATTGCTAGTGGGCTTATATAGTC
This sequence comes from Ophiura sarsii, assembly GCA_035610835.1. Taxonomy (NCBI): domain Eukaryota; kingdom Metazoa; phylum Echinodermata; class Ophiuroidea; order Amphilepidida; family Ophiuridae; genus Ophiura; species Ophiura sarsii. The sequence continues at coordinate 76,025,804 of CM069441.1, read as the reverse complement.
CAAATGAAAAACAAAAATTATGAAAAGTAACTGGTATGGATTTATAAAATAGGTTTCAACCAGAGAATACAAACTACAAGAAGGTTGGGTCCAAAACCAATTTTAAAATAGCAATAGCAGGATATGAGATTTAAATCCATTTGCAAAATCAGCATTATTTCAGTTGAAAAGAGCACCGACACCATTTTCAAACAAGCTCTTATCAAACCCACTCTTCGCCTAGGCCGTGCCTCCTTTACAGGAAGCAAGCCTGATAACATGGGCGCTTTACGTAGCAATCCCATGACATTCCCTTCCGACGACTCGGAACTTAAGGTGTACGAAGTGGATTCGTAAGATATGGAGTGACGAGGGCTAAGTATTTCGTCCGGTCCTTCGGTTGTCTCGGATGCTGCTGTGTCATCCATTGACGATACACCTGTCAAATTCTGCTCCTTGCTACCAGCTACGGGAGACTGGGTTGGCAGGATTAAAGTTTTAAACTGCAAGGTTATGTACACTGCATGGATATTGCTAAACACTGGAGGTATATAATCTTAATGGCTGACTGCTACTTACCTGCAGAAAAATACCAATACTAACTATATTTGATGACAAAATGGCATATTACTTATTTTTATTTTTCACCTCGTTTAATCGTGATGAATCAAGACAGTGTTGTGTCCAAATGGGGGAGGGGGAAACATCTGACTATCATTCGGTTGAATTGCACCCATTCGTTTAAATTCAGGAGAATTAAAGTGGTTTTACTCCATTTCTATCCAATTTCAAGCCATCATTCGGATACCAAATTAGTATAGAACGCGTATGTCCAGGAATATCATTTTAAAGCCCGTTTTAAACCCAAATCTACCTTAATTATGGCCAAATTCATGTAAATAGTACCAAAGAAATGTGCGCAAAAGAAAAATCGGACAAAATGATGTAAAGTCATTTGGGGGGAATGGAGTTCCTTGATCACCCACCAGAGAAATCCTGGACATGCCACAGCATCAAGAGGTACATCTTGTAAGCAAGATTCACTTGGAGATAAAGTGCAAAATAGTTCGTAAAATCTCCTTTTCTATAAAAGCAGACAAGAGGAACCTTTTGAAGCGATGCATTACAATTTTTGGTATTTGAGAATAAACGCTGGGGTGTTTCATGTAGGACGACACACTGACAACCCTGAAATTTGACAATATTTATGAAAACAATTATTCTGTCAGGTTGCCAAATTCGGAAGTAAGTCAGTGGGCCACCTTACTGAAAAACTCAACACTCTGTAATAAAATGAACTGACCTTATCGACGCTGTTGTCTTGTTGTGCGGCATGTAACTGTTGTACGCTGACCACTTGGATGGCTTCCTCTCTAGCAACTTCAGACTGCAGGTTAAAAAAATAACACAGTACCATAAAATTGTTAATTGCTTGTGGTTTTTGACTGATGATATCAATTTTCATGCTTTTCTAAAAATAAAGATCCACAAAAAGAAGCACTATTGTTCAGCAGCTTGTATGGATGCATCCTAGATTTCCATTTGTTATACAAGGCGCTTTCTAAAGATTTACTACAAAAAATCAATTCACCGAACACAGAGATGGGGAGAGATTGGCAAGGCATAATATTTTAGGGACCTGCAGACATTTACATATCCATGCAGACAACGTTTGTAAATCCATGCTGAGTATTTAGCTTGCCCCTAAAGCTGCTGATGAAAAAAAAGCAAAACATATATCTACATATCAGGCTTGATTTTATTAAACACCCATATAATACCAAATCACACGTTTACAGATGCCTTCACCAACCACTATAACTATAGATGCCCCATAATCAATGGCTATACCAATGGAAGTTCAAACTATGATCAGTATGACATATAAATGGTCTGTGTATGAGTAAAGGTGATTTCTTCCACACTCTACCATACAAGGAAAAAACAAAGCAACTTTGTGACACACATAGAAGTTTGGATATGACCCAATTGGAGACACATCATCTAAAATACCAGCTATATAAAAGTAATTGTAAAATAAGTCAAAATGCAAATTTCTTGATACAAAAAATGAAAAGTAAAACAGACATACAAAATGACAACACAGGAGACCAAAGTAGCGCTTTATTTTGCAATAAGTTATACCCTAGACTAAAGCAAATGTAGAGATGGTTAGAAATTTGGAGAGAATCCATTCACACAAGAAGAAAAAATAACTCTTAATAAATTGGCAATTAACAATCAAAATGGATTCTCATTAACTTTTCAATTTTCATACCAAATTATTTAGTAAGAATCCATGAATCCCTATAAGTTATTCCCTGTAAAAGTAGCAATGTTTGCGCTACAATTATTTTCTTGCTAAAATCAACAAGAGCGCAAATAAAACACGCGCAAACATATTAATTTTGTATGAAGGTCTATAAGGAAGCTCAAAATCGCATAACTAAAAATTGTTCAAAATGTGCAAAGCCCGAAAAATGACACGCACAGAAATGTTCACTTTGACAGTATATTTAATTCAAAACTTGCGATGTGATCAAGCAAAGTGACTCTTATTTTGAGTTGTTTTACTTGATTTGATTGTACAGGTTTTCATAACAATGGAAATTATTTCTATCCTTGACTTGGTTATATCCAGGGTTGTAGCTAGACCAGATTGAGTGCCGGACAATTTTACTGACGGCGAACGGAGTAAGTGTAGCGTATGAAGTGCAGTGGATCATGGAATGGGGTCTAGAGGCCTTCTTAATGTTTTTAAGGGGTAATAAATGCACTTTGAGAGTTCCTGCCACATAATTTCTTGTTTTATGAGGCAGTTGAACGATTTTTTCCACAAATTGTAAAAAAAAGTGCCGGATTTTTTACCCTTATTTTTAAGAGTGCTGGATGGTGGGCACAACTGCCGGACGGCCCGGCCGGCGTAGCTACAACCCTGGTTATATCTCAAAATCGATATTCCTGACTTCAGACTCATTTTGCTGGATCACATCACATTTTACCAATATCAATAGATAGGCATACAGAGTTGACACTCATTATGCTTCTCTATATAAATGTAAACACCTGACAGAACCGATCGTAATTATACAAAAATAAATTCTTCCAATAAAATTCACTGAGATACTAAAATGGTTGTATACATGCAAAATAACTAAGAATCGAACTTGAAGGAAAACAATTCCTATATACCCGATTTCCCAACACACAGAATATCTTTAAAATATCCAACAATAATCAAGAATAATTATACTTAGAAACCCAGCTAATCTCTAGGGAACAAACTCTAAAGCTACGCTATTTTTTGGTCTACATATTTAATGCCTGAAAATACTGCTTGGATCTTCTAACTACAATGTGACGACTGGGTTCTGGAACTCTACCATCAGACAACACCAAGACATGCTCAAATAGGAATGTAAAGTTGATCTCACTTTGGCATGCTTCGCTTCTTCATTTGAAGTTCCTTTTGGTTTTATCGCCGTCTGCGTGTCAATGGATATCCTTCTCGTTGATTCTGTCTGCATTTTGTTTTCTCGCTTCACGGAATCATCAGTCTGCACTCTGCCTTCCCTCTTGATGGAGTTTTCAGTCTGCACTCTGACTTCGCTTCTCACTGGAAGATCTGTTTGCACCCTCCCCTCTCTTTTGACAGGGCTATCTGTTTGAAGCTTACGATGTTCCTGCTGGAGAAGCTCTGTCTGAAGCTTTCGATCTTCCGTCTTCATAAGCTCCGTCTGAGTTACTTTGAAAGCCAACGAGGGCGCTGTTGTCTCTGTCTGGCTGTAATCATGACGACTTACCACCTGATGTTGCACACCTTTGTGAGTCTGTTCGACAGTGACCTGTTGACCTTGTTCTTTGACAATGCTTTGATCAGTCTGGACACTGCTCAATACGGCTTGCTTCATTTCTGTCTGCATGCCCCTTGGTATGCTGTCACCTTCCTTGTCCCATTGGCAAGATTTATCAGACATCTTTGGTGCCTCGATCTGACACGCTCTGGTTTGCAATCCAACAGGTTCCATATAGGTTCCGGTTTCCACCATCGGGTATTCCACTGTTTGGCAAGCATGGGTTGCCGTATCGACTATAACACTGGGCATACTATCCTCAAAAACCATCGTATGAGATTCCACTAAAGGTTCATCATCATACTCAAATGGAAGACTATCTGACTGACAACCAATATCCTTTGTTTCCCTCGCTATAGTCGATGCCTCCCATTGGCAAGCCTTGCTGAACACCATGGGCTTATAAACTTGCAGAGCTTGGTCTTTCGTTTTGGTTTTCTCCATCTGTGTGCTCGCTTCTGTGTTATCACTCATAACCTGTACTGATTTGACATCTGTAAGTGCTTCAAATGCCTTCGTTGTTTGTGTTTGTTGGGTCACGCATTGACTACCCTCGGTTTGTACTAATTTGGAGACCGGCATCTGATCATTGCCAAGCTTCCACTGACTAGATCTCTCCTCTGTCCGTGCTTTCTCAATCTGCACAGCTTTTTCCTTATGCACAACACCACTGGTTTGTGTTTTCACATGATTGCATTTTGTACTATCCGTCTGCACTGTCTTGATTTCATGTTTGATATCCCATTGACTACTCTGGTCTTTCAGTTTTGCACCAACAAACTGCACTGCGACTTCTTTCACTTTCAGATTCTCTGTCTGAGTTATGCCATTGCTGAGATCTATATCCTGTGTTTGTGTTGATATTTCTTTGCTTTCGAATTTCAAGGTTGGCATCTCCTCTTTGCTCTGTACCATTTTTGATTCAGATACAGAATCTGGTTCTATATCCACCTGTACCCCTTCATCTTTTTGGAGAGCTTGGCTCAAGTGAGGCATTTGAAATTCTGTCAGTTGTACTTGCTGCGGTGTTAGCATCTCCTCCTGAATTGGTTCCTTACCGTAAATATCTCCATCAATGACTTCCCATTCGTCTAAATCTTTCTCCATGTTTCTAAGGCTCTCACCTATTTCCGCAATGTCAATCTTTTGCTTTTCCTTGCTGGGGTTTTGTGACTTCACTTTATTTGTTTGTAGATTCCCATGCTCATCTTCGACCAGTTCAAATTGTTCTGAAGGAACTTGCACCAGCTCTCTTTGAAGTATCTCGCTTCCAGGACTGGAAGACTCTTCTGATGAAGCATTGGTAGCTGTGAGATATGCTTGTGCAACCGTTGGATCCATATCTGTTCCACAATCCACTTTAGGACATGTGTGAAGCACATCTACCTGTATGCCCTGTTCTTTTTGTAAAGCAGATGCCACATGGGGCATCTGGTACTCTGTTAACTGCACTTCTTGTTGGGTCATTGCTTTCTCTGTGATCCGTTTGTCCTTTGCATCTTTACCAGTGTCTTCTCTTTCACAAAAGTCACTCCTGTTATTCCCGAACTCAAGATCTGCGGCCATTTCCTTGAAGATCTCCTCTTTGCTAACCTCTTCCGATTCCTGCTGCCCTGATTTCACTTTCTTCAACTGAAGATTTCCATGCTCGTCTTCAATCAATTGTACTCCTTCAGAGGATGAATTCAGGTCAACCCTTGGACCAACTTCTTCATTTTCGTCTGCAAGGTTCTCTTGGTCAACTTGTGATGTGACAGCAGGCTCTTCACTTGTCTGTGTTCCCCGGTCCATCTGTGGAACCTGTGTCACCCTTGGCATCTGATATTCCTCTGGCTGAACATGCAATGACAAAACCAATGCTTCTTCCACAACAGCTTCTCCAGGATGTACTTCCTGCTCCGCAGCAAAATCCACACTCTCAGCGTCTATCTCTTCCAACATTTCTTTTAAGCCATCTGACAGCCCCTTTTGGTCTTGCCTTAGATTCCTTTGCTGAATGCTTCCACCAACTCTTCCCGTCTGAAACTTCACCGTTTGCAATTCTCCATCCTCCGTTTCAATGAGTTGTGTGTGATAGTTCTCTGCCGATACCATACCACATTCGTCCTCTGAGACCGCTTCCGGCAGTATCTCTCCCCCCTCCTGCGAAATGTTTTGCTTAGTCATATCTTCTGAAGCCATTTTATCGTCTCTTGATGACTTTCTTAATCGTTCTACTTCGCCTTTGATCTCCTCTGACTGAGCCATGGACTGCATACTTGCTGCCATTACCTCTGACAATGCTTTGCTCTATGGATCCATTGGGTAGGCAATAAAAGTAAAAACAGGAACAGACTTGATGAGAATGAGATATCATATAATATATTTGATAAATGAAAAATTTACCCTTCACCTAAGTATATGTGAAAACAAAAGCTGAAATGAGATATTAATATATGAGAATCACAGTAATAATTATAATAATAATAAACAGGCATTTAAAAGACGCATATCAAACCGCAAGGAATTACAATGCGCCGCACAAGATAAAACAAAAAATACATTATTACAAAATTAAGAAAACAGTCATACTACGTTACAACCTTAAATTACCAAAACAAAGTAACAAATATATACAACATGAGTAAAAAGCGAAACACAATTGAAGCGCAATAGTCAATCAAATATACAATACAAATTTTAAAGTGTACACTTCACCATCAGTTTTTTAGAGATTTATAAGTTTGAATGGAATTGCAATCATTAAATGTAATTGAAATTGAAATTAAATGAAACAAATACCCTGTACAATGATCTGCAACAATATTGACTGCAAACGGTGAAAATATATATAAAATGAACCGCTGATTAAAATGAGAACATTAAATATTGATGCGATGAAATTTTCAAAAATAACAATATTCCGCATGCAGACACCATGGCAACCAACCAGCAATCATCTCTGCCACCGGCACTTACTGCTCGCAATTTGCCTTCCAGAACTTGCTTGTCGGCTTCAAGCTGTGATACCTGAGCTTTCAGCGATTCCATCTCTTCCTCATAACTTCCAAACTGACCGTCCTTCATAACAGGGACAAATCCTTCGCTTTCATTCTCTTCCCTTTCTTCATCTAGACTACCACCTGCCATGGACTCTTCGTCCAACATCTCAATCTTGTCGGTTTGAGAATCTTCGTCAACTCTCTGCAGTCTTTTGGCTTCTGCCCATGCCTTTTCCGTGTAGGCCATGGAGTGCAGAGACTTGGCCATTTCATCCGAGAGAGCTTGAGTCTAATGTATTATGTTCCGTATGAAGATTGAGAGCAGGAATTGAGTAAGGGAGGGTGGTAGGATGAAGGATTGTAAAAGCAAAGAGTGAGTATAAGTTTATGTCATCTTTTAATTTTCTCAGGTCTTAAATCGGCCATATTATCGAGAAGGCTGCGTGTATCTTTTCAAACTTTTATATTTGTTTACTCATTTTTCCGATTCATTTTGATTATTTTTTAATAAAAGTAAGTGATGCTGTTTAGTTGAATATAACATATTTTTTGTGTGACTTTGCCCCTTCAAATTTACATTGGTTTATTCAAAAAGAAAAGTATTTAGGAGAGCACGATCATGTATCCTTTGGTAAATAAACATAGCATGTTCAATTTATCTCAAAAGTGTAAAAATATTTTAAATAGATTTTTATAGTGAGAGTATCGCATCCTTAGAAGCAAGTACTCACATCCCTCAATTTCTCTTCCAACACTTCCTTCTCCGCAAAATAATCTGCTTTGATATCCGTCTGGATCGGTCTTTCCGTCCACGGTATTCTTTCCGTTTGAATGCCCTTGGCTTTCGGCCCATCTCCGAACAAGCCTGTGAAGAATTTCTGGATATTGTCGATGGCCCCTACTTCGGTTTCTACTTCCCCCTCGACAACCTCTTCGCCTTCCTCGGTAGAGGTATCAGCAGCGCCCGCTATCATATTATCCAGAGTTGTACTAGTGATATTGTCGGTCATCTCAACAACTTCTGTCTGTGTGTCTTCATCAATGTAAGATGGTCGTCCATCCGGATGTTGGCTGGCAGGTTGGGTTGCAGACGGAATGCTTGAGGATGTGCTATTTTGTGATAGTTGCTGGGTCTGCTTTTTGAGGGGTAGCCATTGGTGTAATTAAAGCGAAATGTACACAGAGTTAATATTATTGAAATATTAAAATTTACCTCAGCTGTAAAATCATGAATTTAAATTTAAAGATTTTAATATGATATACTATTACATTTGAAATTTAATTATACTAAAATCAAGTGCTTATATATAAAGACCATACAATTAAAAACGTCAGAAGAATATGAATGCATGCATAATTTACAAAAAGAAATCACATAGAAATGTAAAATCAAGTCTTTAAAAAATATGGTTTCTCAAAAAGGCAACAGTTATCAGTGATTTTTCAACTGATCAATCAATCAATCACATAATATCTCAAACCGATTACATCTTCACTTTCAACGCGCTCAGTTTGTGATGCCACTGAGATCAGGTGAGTTTGGGATGTTTGACCCGACCCTTGACCTGACCCAGGTGTCATTTCCTGTTGCTGACTCTATAGAGCTAACGCTTGCTCTGCCTGTATTGGGTCAGCAACAAACACCTTCCAACAATTTTTAAATATTTTTTTCTCATGAAAACCATACATTACATGTGTCCAATACCATATGGTGTGCAAATAAAATGGGTAAAATCAAACAAGAATTTTAACACTTTCCATGCGGCACTCGTCTAGATGAGAGTTCCAAAATGTCACAAAATGTCAAAATTATTGAATTTGAAATCACCATGAAACATGCATCAAAAGAAGAACAGACATGCCTAGTATTGGTACAGTAATTCTTGAGATAGACATCGAAAGTCGGGAAAGGTTTCTGAAAAATCTGTTTTGTATATGGTAAAAAAACTATTAAATAGCTGTGTGGAAAGTGTTAAGATTGATTTCTCGTAAGTAAAATGAAGCATCACTGGATAAAACTTATAATTATTCTAATATAAATTTTAAGCCCCATCATTAAAATTAAATCATTAAAATAGATAGATTAAAAAAAATATATATATATACAATAGATAGATTTATTATAATCTTTATAAATTAAGGTAATAAAACAATAAGTGAAAATGTAAAAAACTGTCCCCAAACAATCTTGTGACAGGAAAGAGTCAATAAGAGATATACAATTCAAACATCATGAAACATGTTACTGAAATTATAGTTAATTTAAAATCCAATCAAAAGACAAATTATATGTATTAATAGAAGAAATATGACTGTGTAAAAACCCAGATTATAGTTAATATAAAACCCAATCAAAAGACAATTTTTATGTATTAATAGAAGGAATATGACTGTGTAAAGACCCAGATTATAGTTAATATAAAACCCAATCAAAAGACAATTTTTATGTATTAATAGAAGGAATATGACTGTGTAAAGACCCAGTTCAATAGCAACGTTATTATAGAGAGTATAGTTTGAAATAAAAACCATGATGCTTTCACAAAGAATAACATCAAGCATTGTATTGAGAGTTCCTTATCTTAAATGTAGTTATGTTGCACACATGCATGGTGGCTATTGTGGTGTGTGCCTTGTTCCAAAATGCTTAAAATGCTGACACCATCAACCATAAAACCAATCAACCGCCACCACCACCACCAGCTACTTACAGCGTGCAATTTCTTCTCGAGGGATAGCTTTTCGGCTTCAAGTTCCGACACCAGAGCTTTAAGTGAATCCACCTGCTCCGTTGTCGCAGAGTCTATTTCAGTTTGACAGGATGTGGTTTGCAAATTAAAGTGGCTGTTGCCACATTGGTTTCCTTGCTCAGACATCACTAAATCAAGAACTTTAGGAGCATGCTCCACATCTTGGTGACTTTTGGAATAGACCTCTTCCTCTACAGCATCACCATCTCCTGGCGGACTAGCCTCCGTCTTGTCGGGATCATCAACCTCCATGATCGGATCTTCCTGTATGAGGTCTTCCGTCATGGATCTTTCATCAACCATTTCAATATTGTCTGTTTGAGTGTCTTCATCAATATTCTGCAGTCGTCTGGCTGTCATCCATTCCTTCTCTGTGAAAGCCATGGATTTGATTGTCTTGGCCATCTCATCTGCAAGTGCCTGGCTCTGAGGTTGTCCGATATCATTTGGTAAGCATATGGAACAAACAGGAGGGTAATTGGGAACGGAGGGTGACACATTATAATGTTAGTGAAGTGGTACTTATGCAATAACCCATATGAATAGTTTTGCTTGCTGTAATAAGGGTTATAGAGTTTAGGATATATCAGTTTATCTTAAGAATTGTTTATCTTCAAGTTTTTTTAATTTAATATTAACACTAATCACAGTAGTGAATGAAAACGAACCATCACCATCAGATAATTGAAAATAAAAAGTTATTTCATTAAAATGTTTTAACAGTTCATAATTTTCTTCAAAACTAATCAGTATTGCGCAAGCAAGAGGTAAACAAGAGGCTTTGGAGGTATTTATTTATTTATTTTAGAAATTGGGGTAAAGTTTGAAGGGCTGCATTTTTTCACAAATAATGTCAAAAATGTTTGGAACTACTTAATAAAAATAAAAGCAAATTTGAATGACTTTATATAAATTGGAAGAATTGTAAGATATAGAAAGCCCTCACGAATGGAAACGGTCAAGGGGTTGATATCACTAGTGTCATGCACGCCACCTAGTACTCACATCCCTCAATTTCTGTTCCAAAACATGCTTCTCCCCAAAATGTTTTGCATCAATATCTGTTTGAATTATCTGTTCGTTTAGGACGAGTCTTTCCGTCTGGATACCCTTGGCTCTTGGTCCATCCCCAAACAGGCCCGTAAAGAATTTCTGTATTTTATCAGTCGTTGCCACTTCGATTTCTGCCTCTCCGTCAAATACACCGTCTTCTTCATCTCCCATCATGCTTGTTGCATTGTCAACCATTTCGTACAGAGATGTCTGTATACCGCTGTTGATGGTTTTTCCTTTAGGTTTCATTTCAACATTGTCGATGGAGGTGGTTGATAATTTATCTAACGCTTGCTGCGCCTGATAAATGTCATGTTCCGATTTGATTACAACATATAAATGTGCAAAAACGAAAGGAGATTTAGTAATTTGTATTTCCCTAACAATGATATCACACCAGATGTGTATTTATAATCTCTAAGTAAAAAGTAAATTTATGAAAGGAGAGATACGTTGAGAGCAGTATCGTCACCATTTTACACCATTTTCACATGCTGCCAAATGAACTTATTTGACCAAAATAGGAAACAACCAATAAAGTTTTTTTATAAGAAAAGAATGTCAACACCAATTTATTATAGTCCAACAGGGAATCCAACTTAAAAGAAAAGATGAGGGGAGTAGGTGGTTCCTCTGAAAGACCTAACTTTTACGCAGGACATTTGACAGGCCCACCAGTAAGGTGTATTATAGACTTTGCCATGTTAAATGCATCCACGAAAGAAGAGAAACGATGAGAGTGTTATTGTCACCATTTTACACCATTTTCACTGCTGTCAAATGGACTTATTTAACCAAAATAGGAAACGACCAATAAAGCTTTTATAAGAAGAGAATGACAACATCAATTTATAATAGACCAATAGGGAATCAAACTTAATAAAATAGATGAGTTGAGTGGGTGATTCCTCTAAAAAAAACTTAACTTTTACACAGGAACATTTGACAGGCCCACCAGTAAGGTGTAACACTTAAAATGTTTAAGGATTATGTAATTGGCAACTTCGTGAAACTTCGTGAAATGTTAGGAAACAAAAATGGATTTCGCAACTCTGTTATCATGCAAACCGAATAAATTATAATTGGCTATTATTTCATCAAGAATCTTCGTAAGCTACTCACATCGTGGAGTCTCTCAGCCAATAGTCTTTTCTCATCGTCCAATTGTTCCCAATCAGTAAAATCCCCCTCCGTCTGAACAAATATCGACAACATTTTCTTTGCTTGTTGCCCTACAGGCATAGGGCTCTGTAGGGCATATGCTTGTTGAGCTACCACAGGAGTAGCTACAGATTCTAACTGACTTACAGAGCTCTGTATGTTTTACAATTACATAGGATCCAGTTGGAGGTGTAAGCAAGAAGAAAAAAAGGACAACTTGTTGTCAATATTTGAATACTGTACAGTAAACTATAGAGGCCCTGCATATGAGATAGTGTAGGCTTACCGGAATCATGGCAGACTACTAAACTTTGTTCACCAAAACTACAGGACGCTAAATATCCCATTTCATTCATGCAAGTGTATATCACTTTCAAAAGTCTTGCGTCAATTCAAAGATTAAACTGAATGGACTGTAAGGCCTCGCCAACTTGATCTTTAGTTTCCCGTAACATTTTGTTTCAAAACAGGGGAGGCAACCATTTCATTTAATTCATTATTCATTATTTTTACGACTTTCATTATTATACAAAATGTGGATGTCAGACGTATTGTTATACACCGCTGCACACCATCATAGAATGAAATGGGTCAATTTAGATATATGTAAGTTACAGAAAGGCTATTCTGGTCAAAATGAATAAACATTTCACAATTTCATCACACAAAATGCATGAATTTGGACGTTTTCATTGCAAAAACGGTATTTTTCCCCCAAAATTTCAATAGTGAATTCAAACGCGGGCATGAAAATGAAGCACTGGCGGGTTACGGGAAACTAAAAATCAAGTTGGCGAGGCCTAATACGTCGTAATTCCTGTAAATGATGCATGGTTGATTCCTTTCTATGAAGTCGATATATGAATACCTGCAAGGCCTCTATAATTCAAACCATATGGTAGCATTAAAAGTATGAATTAATGTCTATAGTCAATGCTTAGAATGTTTGCCAATTAATTGCAATGTTTACATCAGCATTGTAAAGGATGGAGTCCTTTCCATCGCATGACATGGTACACCAACAGTGCTGCAAGTATTAACATAACTCAGAAACTAGGATTCACAAACTGTTCATGCTTCACCAATTTTCATTTTGGACTTTTCAGACTTTACAAATATATTGACAAAATATAACCTTATTCACCTGTACAGACCAGATCTATTATTATCATAACAATATGATAATAATATGCTGAGCAACTTCATTTTTCTAACAATGACGGGAACGGTACAAGCATTTCATACATCAACCTCATCAAAATACAAAAGATTCAACATCTTCATGTTATCCTGACTTCAATATCATTTCATACTGCATGTGTTACTAAAAGCAGGTCAAATGCCTCGTTTTGGTTAGTTTTGAATAAACCCTCCATCCTGTGGGAAAAAAGGTAGAAATTGGCCTCTCAGATACATGTAACACCTACCTCTCGGAGTCGGTCTTCTAACTGCTCTCTTTCCACCATGAACTCTGATTTCTCGTCCTCAAATGCACTCTTGAGTCTGTGCATCTGATCCACGTATTCATCCTCCAAGTCTCTCTGCAATAAGTAATGAATGGCATTATTTTAAAATGTCACATCGTTGCCATGTGCTAGATTTGGTTATGAAAATATTTCACCCTAAGGTGACAAAAAACCCCACCCTGTTCTGCAAATGGACCTCACGTAGGGAGTTGGTCCGCCAGGCGTTTTGATTGGATTTTTTGTTTTGTTTTCACACACAAAATGTTGTTGCATTTTCAGCAATTTGGGAAATTTTCAAAATATTTCATAATAATTTCAAACATTTTTTTAGGGGCCTTGGCGTTTTACAAATAGAGGAAAGCTTGAGGAAATCGCTCCTTTTTTATTGTTCAAAAGAGTGACAAGTCACTGATAAAAGCCAGGTCTTAAGAGAAGGGCAGTGATGCAAATCAGATGTCTGTAATGTCAGTGCCTATACAACTAGCCACTTGGAAGTGGTTGGGTTTGACACTTTTAGAGAAGGATATAATGGGTACTTCAACTTGAATGGTTACGTATATTGATTTTGACATTTTATGACAGAGGAAAGCTTGAAAAGGATTAAAAAGGAGCGCTCTTTCCTCACTCTTTCCACGAGCTTTCCTCTATTTGTAAAAAGGCAAGGCCTCTTAATTAAAAAAATTCCACACAAAAAAAATCAAAAACGTGCAAGACATTTTGTCGTCTACTAACAACCATTCCCCCAACCAACAAATATCTTGCATCAGCCAAGCAAAAGGACCAGTGTCCAGAATACATGGGTCCACTCTCATTTCAGCCAAGCAAAAGGACCATTGTTCAGAATACATAGGTCCACTCTCACCTCTTCCTTGTCCTTTTTTGGAAGCAAAATTTAATCTGCATACCTAAACAAAATATCTGCATACATATATAAACAAAAGCCTCTTTCATCATGAAATAAATAAATCTTCACCTGAATGTCTAAGTAGTGGTATTTAAACACCAGCCAAATATTCATTGCCTCACTTGGACAAACTCGAGTAAAATTCATGATTTGATTTCGTCTTTAGATATATATATATACACACAGTACACTTTAATCTCACGTCGCAAGGGTAACAACCTAGAGAAGATGATCATGCAAGGCATGATTGAAGGGAAGCGTAAGAGAGGCAGACCTCGTTCCCGGTGGATTGACCAAATAAAATTGATTACTGGACACCCTCTCCGTGATTGTTACTCCTTTGCTGAAAATCGTTATTTGTGGCGTAGTATCTGTAAGGTCACGAGCTGTCAGTCATGACAGGACCGAACCAACCAACCAACACTTTAATCACATACCTTCAGGTCTTGTCTCATTTTATCTTCTACTTCGAGATGAATGGTATGTTCCAGGTTGTCCTTATCAACAGCTAAATTGAGTTCCAGTGCAGCAAGTTCTTTCTGGTACTTCTCTTCCCGGTCTTCCCTCTCCTTCTTAAACCGTTCTCTTTCCTTCTGCAATTTCTGCTCCCACTCGGAGCGTTCCTTTTTGTGTTTATCGTTGAGGGCGTCTTTTTCCTTCTTGGACTTTTCTGTCATCTGTGATTTCTCTCTCCTGTATTTTTCCAACATTTCAAGCTTGTCAATTTTGTTTTTTCTGGCCATCTCGGCCTTCTCCTTCTGAAGTCTCTCGACAAGATCCGACCTCTCGTTGTCCTGACCTTTGAGAAGTTCCGCCCTTTCCAGGTTAAAGACTTCATTCTTTTCTTCCTTTTCCCTTTCATGGCTTTCCAAGAGTTCTTCGCGCTCCCTTTCAAAACTATCCTGCATCTCTGCTTTGTGCTTATCCAGCAGGTCACCAAAGTCTTGTCTTAACTGTCCTTTCAGACCCTGCTCTCCATTGACTAATATTTGCTCAAGTTCGTGCACTTTGGCGTTATACTTCTGTAACAGTTCTGATTTCTCAGTGCCAAATTCAGCCTCTAATTCTCCCTTTTCTTGTACAAAGTCCAGTTCTCGCTGCTTCAGTTTCATCTCTGCATCATTTTTGGCTTGCAGAAGATCCCTCTCCACACCGGATTTCTCCCTCGTCAACATGTTCTCGAGTTCTGCTTTCTCTGCAAGAAGCTGCATCTTCACTTCTGCAATCCTGGCATCAAGCTCCTTGTTGTACTCTGCCTCAAGTTTATCGCGTAAGTCTATTTTTTCTCGAGCAAATGCTTCCTCGCGCATATCTCTCTCGCGCTCGTATTTATCTTGCGTTTCAGTTCTTTCGGCATTGAACTTTCTCTCCAGTTCTTCCACCAATTTGGCCTGTTCAGATTTGAATTCATCTCGAACTCTATCAAATTCATTGCGCACTTCATCCTTTTTCAGTTCAATGTCATCTTCAAGTCCTGCAATTTCAATCTTGTATTTCTCTTCGATGTCCTTACATTGGTGCTCAAAGGCAATGTTAGTGTCTTGGAGTTCTTTCTGATGTTCTTCCTTTACTTCGGTGAGTTCTTCTGTCAGTTTGCTCATTTCAGCTTCCCAGGTGGCTTCTGCAAGGAGAAAGAAAAAGACACCTATCAGATTTCTGATTCAAATTTTGATAATGTCCTTAATTTCTTCCAAGCTGATCACCATTTTCCCCATTTATTCAGCATTACCCCCCCCCCCCCCCCCCCCCCCCCACTCCCACAGGTCTGAAAGCTGATAAATAACATAAATGTGTAGATTCAAAACTGTCTGGCTGTCTATAAACTATGGGCTAATTGTTATTATATCATTGAATAAATTTAATGCAAACATCAAAGATACCATTAACCAAGGCAGAGAAAAAATATTTTCTTTCTGGCAACTATTTTGATAAGTGAATAATTTTCTGCGAGATCATTCTACATACAACTTGGCCCGTGTCAGGGTCACCTCCCCCGATTAAGGTTACCTTAGCAGTGGACAGTCAAAAGTGGTGGTACCAGCATCAAAATTGGTGGGGGGGAAAAGTCTTGGGGTACGAAGCGCGCAAAAAATGGCTTCAAAATGTTATGTAATTTTGACATTGACAGTCAACATTACGATTGTTTGGGGACAAAACGGGTTGGGCTTGAGAAATCAGGCCTCAGAGAAGTTTGTCATTTATCCGACGTTTTAAACATTCTGAAAAGCCAGATATAAATAGTACAAAGTCAAAAATGACTCCTGGAGTGAACTTATATATCAATTAAATAATATAATTTCTTTTCTTTTTTGACCTACGATTACTATTTTTTAATGTTATGATTATTTTCTGTGACTTATGAATCCTTTCTGGGAACGCCCTGCCATTAACCCTGGATATCCCCATAATAGGTGTGTAAGTGCGTTTACTGCCTAGTACGGTTTCATACTTGCTGCGTAAGCAAGATTTCACTCTGCGCCCGTGCACCCTGCACAATGATACCCTGTTTTGTTACGCACATATCTTAGGCCAGGGGTTCTCAACATTATTTAATGGAGCGCCATAATTATGAGATAAAATGTATGATGAAGCGGCAACTCCACCTGCTTTCTGATGTATTTCTTTATATTTTTTGAGGAGTCCAAGCACCAAGCACCATTGCTCAAAGCACCACATTTGGCGCATGCACCACCACTTGAGAAGCCATGCCTTAGGCCCATCACGGCACACACAGCAGCTTGGTATCGACATTTTTTTCAGTAATTACAATGTCAAAATACTTCAATGTTTTAAATATTTAGAATGAATGAGTGGTTCAGCCCAGTATGATACTACATGAGTGCGAATCCCAATTTGGCCACTTTTGATCAGGAATTCGATTTTCAATTGAAAAAATCTATTATTTGAATATTCTGTGATTTGTCATGGATAATATGGATGAAAATGTGTCTTCTGCTTAAATTGAACTACCTATCAACATTTAGTAGGTAGATTATTATTGACTTTAATAAGTATGTACAATTACACTGACGATTCTCATAAAAGAATTCTCTGCACATGAAATGTGGGCAAAGCTGAATTTGATATGCCTTAGTAGATTTGCCATAATTTGATAATGAAAGTTCCAAAATGGTATATATTTCATGGCCAAAAAATAATATTTCACATGGGACACTTTTTTTGACATGTGCTGTATATTCTTGATCACTTTGTGTTACTTTACTTACTTTCTTCTTCAAATTTCTTCTTCATTTCGTCATCTTCGTTAGATGTGCCATCTCCGCCAGACCTAGCAGGTAAATGACGGCTCGCTTGAGGGTCTAATTCTTCAAGCTCAGATTCATTTTCTGTTGTAAGAACAAAAGTATACTTTGTGAATTTTGTGACTGTTAATAATTCTATTGCTAAACACATTTTGTAAGCAGCGTACTATACAACATCACAACCAAACTTAAATTAGGGTAAATAAAAGCGAAGGTAAATACGGGTAAATACAAGCGATGGGAGGTCTTATTGAAAAACCAACACAATAATAACCAAAACAAATTGACACAAGGTATAAAGCACATTTGAAAACATTTGATAGCAGAGTATGTATAATTTATGAGTGCACACTACCAAATAATATTTTGCATTCTGGCAATACCCGGTAGTGTTTGAAATTAAGATAGACCCCTCCATAAGTCTAAATTTAACATCCTAGAAAAGATATAAAGTGCTGTAATTGTACTGAAATGCTTCATAATTTGGCATTTTTAGGTTATTTTCTCCATATTAGTCCAAAATCTCTAGCTTTTTCTTGACTGGTATTAATTATTTTACATGATTTCACTGTTTTCACAATTTTAAACTAAAATCCTTGATCTTAGCACCTAGGCATCCTGTCATACCTAAGCTAGATATCATTGGCCTGTATCCAGGGGGAAAATGCAGGTCAATCCCCACAAAAGTGATTGTTTTTAAGCAGATCTTCAAAAAAACAATTATTTAAATGAACCAGTTTGCTCTTAGGTGAACAAAATTAGCATGAACTTGACCTCTTACCCACACAAAGCAACAGGGAACTTATTTGGTGGTATGTGGGACCTTACGGCATTCATTTCAAACTGACAAACCTAACTTACAATTTGATTAATTAAAAGATTTAGAAGCCACATTGGGCTTACTGTTGTAAACAGACAAGTGCAATTAAAGCTTATTTCTCCTTTAAATTCTCGGCACATTTAAATCAAATGGTTACCAAAATCATTTGGGTACTTGAAATAATATATAACAACATTTATAAGTACATAGACCATTTCAACTATGCAATCAAAATATAACTATGAGCATTACTACTACTGCAGTACCTATACATGCAACATCATATTAACATTCACATTAATTACCAGATGAGGTATAAATTACAGATGTCCCGTCCGACACAGTACCTTTTTTGTGAAATAGAAATGAATGTAGGAAAATGAAAACAATGTCAAGAATGGAATGTATTTTAAAGTTACGTCACTATCCAGAGGAAGAGAAATAGAGTATATAGTTAAATCAGTTCCAAATTGGCGAGAAATATTCATGTTTTATCTCTTCGTGCGCAAAAGTTAATCCACGCATATGTGCGCGATTATGTATAAAACTTAATGTTTTACATATTGGCGATGATGTTAATTGCTTATTTTGTCCAATGTTGCTAGACAATTTGCATCGATTTATAGATGGAAAAGGACCCTACCCAAATATTACACTTAATATTTAAACTTCTGACCACCACCCGCTGGAAGGTGCCTATACAGCATCCTCCAGAGGGCTCCCCATCTCTACCCAGAATGCCAAGCATACTTCCTCTTTCGAACCCATATCTCGCCATAACGAGAATGCACCCTCGCTGTGGGGTGGGCTGGGCCCGGGAAGCAACATTGGACAAAATAAGCAATTAACATCATCGCCAATATGTAAAACATTAAGTTTTATACATATTGGCTCAGATGATGCTTATTTTGGAATCCAATGTTGCTAGACAATTTGCATCATTGGATTCCATCCAGACTGGCACCGAGTACAGGCGGAGGAGCGAGGGTAAATCTCCAATAAACAACAATACCGGAGGTCAGAAGCTTAAATACCCGGCTTACCCAAAAGCCGTCTTGACAAAAACAGAAAAGAAAAGAAACCAGAGACCCAGAGACCCAGAGACCCAGAGACTTAAGAGGGCGAGAAGCCCCCCTTGCACATACCTATCGGATATGTCTTGCTTATGCGGTAAGAACCGCTCTGGCAAACTTGGATGGTACGCGACTAGATCGCGAACCAGTTCAAAAACCGACCTAGCAGGGAACAGTGTGTAAGACACCGTCCCGGAGTCGGCCTCCTGGCCCTGCCGCTACGCCACCAGGCGCTGCGGCAGGATAGGATAGAACCTGCCCCTTAAGACAGACGAAGTTGAATGAACCCTCGCGCCAGACAGTACAAGTCTATGTGGCACTACCGATGTCCATTCACCGAGATACTGGTGTCCGGCAGTGTCCCAGCTTTATTACCGGGATACACACCGACATCATATCCCTACTTCACCTAGAATAATGAAGTATGGTCACAACATAGTGTGACTGTCTCGGTATCAACGTCGCCTGACCTGCTCAGGAGTGAGATTGAAACTCTGATCTATCGCAGGACCTGCTGGGACGGTACCCGACACGTTCGCAGGACTCAATTCCCATGTACTACCGTCGTGGTAAGAGTACCTGTGACGGGTTCCATGGGCCTATCTGTAGACATAACTGTAACTAAAGGTATGTCATGGCAGACAGGGAAAATATCCTACTACTAATGTTGGAACCTGACCCCCTGGCACATTTAGGATGCTAGTCAGTTAGCTCCGGAACCAGGACCACCCGTGGTAAACCCTCAACCAGGGTGTCCATCCGGTGGCTGCGGTATATGAGGGCGATGGGACCGGGTAGGTCCCACCCGAAGTATCAACGCCTGCCCCTCCACGTAAAAACGCCGGAGGAACATCACCATGCTTCGCCGTCACTATCTGTGGCCACACCACAGGTTGGACAGCGCCGCCAGTGTTCGTGAGCTAGGTCTTACTCGCTGTTCAATGAAAACAGCGCCAGCTACTTTCCCCTAGCTGCCGAAGGAAAAAGGTCCACTCGTCGTCAAAGATAGTACTGTGAGTACCGCTGAGACGAGAGCGTCACCTAATCCTAAAGCTGCACTCATCGGTGCTGCCAGGAGAGATAGTAGTTGATTCCTGTGGCCATGTCAGAAGACACTGCCGCGGTGGAAAGTATCCAACCCTCGTGGCTGCCCCTTACCAGGGGCTACCGTAGAGGATTCATTATAGACCCTGCTCAATGCAGGCCAACACTATCGGAGGATCGCGCATACCGGTCAGTATCAGGTTAACCGGTCGCCCAGATCCTACACCGTTAGCAGAAACACCATCACACTGTGTGGATACTCTGCCCCGGTGTTGCGTCTATTCAAATCCCTTGTTCAACACTTTCCTGAAACTACTGTTTTGTATTATGGAATATAATACCAATAGCCGCGTGGAAAGTGTGAAGAGAGCATGAACACGCGCGGGGACTGATTGGAATACCCGGGACTGTCAGTACCTGCAAAGCAGCGTTCGAAAACGCTGGGTGACCAATAGCAAACGTCGCTGTCATCACCTGTGGCTATACCACTGGCTAAGCGGCGCCGCCATTGTTCAGGAGCAAGGTCCTACCTGCCATACCGATAGGTATAGCCCCAGCTACCCCCAGCTGCCGCTGGAGAGTCATGCCCGCCCCCACCTACAGCAATAAGTGTACTGTGGTGGATGGAACATGACCTACCCCTGCAGCGGCACCCGAAGATGCTGCTGAGATGATAGTATGGAGTAGCTGGCCCGCGTAGCAGTGTTCGAAAACACAGCCACTTGGGTGGTGTAGACCCTGCACAATGCAGACCGACATCGTCGGGGGGATCCCATGCCAGCTAGTACGGGACTAGCCAGCCTGCCAGTTAACAAAGGTAACTGGCTGTTGAGATCCATCACCCTCAGTCATTGAAACTACCACTAACTCGTGCGTAGTAACAATAGAATGAGTGTTAGTCATTGAAACTACCAACTAATGCGCAGTAACAATAGCATGAGTGTTGCCAGTTCCACCTGAAGATAAACTTGCGTTCATCCCCGTAGAATTTGAGCCGAAGCTCGCATCCGAGGTAGAGTTGACTGGTGAACCGAGCCTTCAGCACAGCTAATGCCGGCACCTAACACTTTTACCATGTAATGGTAGGGACCGTAGCCCGTTCACACTGCCCAATCGTACACACTAGCCACCGGCTGGTAGGATGCAGTGTTGCCAGATCTACGAACAATGTCGCCAGCTCTACCTGGAGATAAGCTATTGCTCATCCCCGTCGGAAGAGATCGGGGCTCTCTTCCACAGTAGAACTAGCGTGTGTGTTATAGACTGCCGTAACGGTAACCGATACGTATTCTGGGCCTGTCCACGGCGTTCATGAACGCTGCGTGAGTGGGTAAGCGTGCAGCACAGGCTGCTCAGCATTACCGCTGCCCTCGGGCAGGGTCCCGCTCGCTGTGCCATAAGGCATGGCACTAGCCACCGCCCCTCTTCACGAGAGAGGAGTGTCCGCTGTCACCTGCGGTACAGGTTCGTACCGCTGTGACGGCGTGACCTACCCCCCCCCCCCCAACGGCACCCAAAGATGCCGCCGAGGAAGCAGTGTAGCTAGCCCGCGTAGCTGCGTCCAAAGACACTGCTAATGCGTGAGCGAATTCCCCCTCTGATGCTACCCCGACATGGGCTATAGCTAGAGAGGGTGGACCCTGAGTAAGACAAGCCTACGTAGTCGGTAAATCCTGCGTGACCAGCTAGTGCAAGACTAGCGGCGAGACACCGTGCGGTGTGTACGCGGGCGACCAAGTTCCCTGAGGCAACCCATAGGGGATAGCTACCGCTACCCGGGGGCCCTGAAACATGCCTAACCACTGTTGATTGGGAACCTGAGCGAACATCTGCCCGGGTCACCCGCTCATTTGCGGAAGCATATTCTGAGATGGTAACGGAGCCTGAAATTGAGCCTGTCCAGGGGCGTTCATGAACGCCGTGTGAATGGGTAACGGCGCAGCCTGTACTACCGGCTGCTGCACATTACCACTGAACACTGGTATAACCCCGCTCGCTGAGCCGTACGGCCCGGCGCTAGCTACTGACACCCCTGTTACGAGAGAGGGATGTCCGCCACCACCTGTGGTACAGGTTCGTACCGCTGTGGTGGCATGACCTACCCCCTCAACGGCACCCAAAGATGCCGCTGAAGAAGCAGTGTAGCTAACCCGCCCAGCCGTGCCCAAAGACACTGCTGTAGCGTGAGCGGATCTCCCTCTTGCGAGGGTGGACCCTAGTGTTAGACAGGCCGACATAGCCGGCAAATCCTGCGTGCCAGCTAGTGCAGAACTAACTGGCGTGCTAACCAACGAAACGTTGGTCCGCAGCGCAAGACCGTCACCCTCAGCCACTGGTACCAGCATCAAGTGCCTGGTAGCATCGGAATGGGTGGTGTCAGTCCCGCCTGGCCACAAGCTTGCGCTCGTCACCGTGGTAGGTCCGACTGGTACGTGTCCAGGTTTCCCCGGTCTCGTACCGCCTAGGTGGAGCGGTCTTCCAGCACAGCCAGAACCGCCACCCGAGCCTTCAGCCACATTACTGGCTGGGGCCGGAGCCCCACCACCCTCAGCCTCTGGTACCAGCATCACGTGCCTGGTAGCATCGGAATGGGTGGTGTCAGTCCCGCCTGGCAACAAGCTTACGCTCGTTACCGTGGTAGGTCCGACTGGTACGTGTCCAGGTTTCCCCGGTCTCGTACCGCCTAGGTGGAGCGGTCTTCCAGCACAGCCAGAACCGCCACCCGAGCCTTCAACCACATTACTGGCTGGGGCCGGAGCCCCGCTGGTACCCATGTGTACGGAGTCGCCACCACCACGTGGTGTTGAGTCTATACGGGCACCCTTTCCTACCATACCACTCACCTCACTAGACGGTGGCTGTACACCCAGCCCTGTCTTCTCCTGCAGGTGAATAAGCGCCGTTCGTCCCGCTTCAATCGCCTCCCAGTGCTGCGTCAAGAAACCACTGCACATCTGGTACGGATTGATTCTACCGCACTAGCGGTGGCGGAAACACCAGGGATGTGGATCGCATGCCATGTTCAGTACGCCACAGAACACTGGCGGCTCTTACTCATGTTTTCTGCGGGACTTACAGGCCCGAGCAGCTGATACAGCTACTAGTAAATATGGTAGAAAACACGGCCTTATGATATAATAACCACACGGACACGATAATAATTATATATATATGATAGCTCTTTATGAGCGGAGATAATATCTCGATAATACACGCATATATACACAACGATATAAGATACCTACATGATAGGCTTATAACACAGAAGTCCCACTGGGACTATCCCTACCCTCTGACTGGGCGGCGAAGCTGTGTTAGATGATATACCTAAGGGAGACCTATATAAGATACATATATGATAGGCCTATAACACTGAAGTCCCACTGGGACTAAGCCTTACCCTCTAACTGAGCGGCGAAGCTGTGTTAGATAATACCCAAAGGAGACCTATAAAAGTATGATTACACTCAAGAAATACGCAGAGACCCAAGTCAAATAAATAGTGTTAAAACACTATTGCCGGCATAACGACGAACGATACTAATCTAAACTAAGATATGTATTTTAACGTCGCTAAATCAAGAAAAGGCCAAGAACTTCTTACCTTCCACCTGGCATAACTTAGTTCGCTGGTCAATCAGCGAGAACCGGGACCAACAGCGGACGAACAACACCCACGGTAGTACGTCTCATGCTGGAAACGCTTCCCACCCAATTGTTATGAAAAACCCGAGTTATTTGAATAACCAGATAAATATAAATATAGGGACTTAGACAGCAGGGGAGACCTAAAGTCACACCCGATATCAAGACTTACAACTCCTTCACTGTATCACCTGTATAAGGAAGAAAGGGTCAAAGTCAGGACCTATATCATGTTATCCTGTATGGAGCTATGAACGTCATAAAGAAGCCCAACGTCATATACCTGACAAGGCGTCAAGGCTATCTCTGACATAAACCTTACGTCAGACTGACGGAAGCACCAGGGATGTGGATCCCATGCCATGTTTAGTACGCCACATGACGCCATTGAACACTGGCGGCTCTTACCCATGATTACTGCGGGACTTACAGGCCCGAGCAGTACAACAAGATATGGTAGAACACACGGTCCTATATAAAAATCACACGGACACAGTAATATATAATGTATATATATAACAGCTCTATACGAGCGTAGCTCTTTATGAGCGGTGGCTATGAGTAATACACACGGACACGGTAATATATAATGTATATATATGACAGCTCTATACGAGCGTAGCTCTTTATGAGCGGTGGCTATGAATAATACACGCAAATATATATACAACGATATAATAAAATATCTATACGATAGGCCTATAACACTGCCGTACCCTCGACTGAGCGGCGAGGCTGTGTTAGACAAAGTACCTATGGGAGACCTATATAAGATACCTATATAATAGGTCTTAGATAATACCCAAAGGAGACCTAAAGTAGGACTACACTCAAGAAAAAAACGGAGAGATCTAAGTCAAATAAATAGTGAATGAACACTATAGCCGGTAGAACGACGATACTAATCTAAACTAAGATATGTATACTAACGTCGCTAAATTTAGAAAAGGCTAAGATTTCTTACCTTCTTTCCACCTGGCACAACTTAGCTCGCTCGACAATCAGCGAAAAACCGGGACCAGCAGCGGACGAGCCCTGAGGTATCACCTGAGAACTCCCATGGCGGAACGTCTATTGCACGCTGGAAACGCTTTCCCCCCAATAGTTATGAAAAAACCCGAGTGAATTAGAATAACCTGATAAATATAAATATAGGGACTAACGACAGCAGGGGAGACCCAAAGCCACACCCGTTATCAAGACCTACACTCCTTCACTGATATCACCTGTATAAGGAAGAAAGAGTCAAAGTCAGCACCTATACCAAGCTATCCTGTATGGAGCTATGAACGACATAATGAAGCCCAACGTCATATATCTGACAAGGCGTCAAGGATATCTCTGACATAAACCTATGTCAGAAATAACCCCCAACCTACGTCATACCTGACGTGTAAAACCCACGTTCGACAACACTGTCAACGTGAGGGGCCTACCTACGTCAAACTTTGACGTAGACCGGCGTCATATCTAATGATGAATATCAAAACTGACGCCAGACTGACATACAACCTACGACTAATGAACGTTATACCTGCGTCGTGATGAACGCCCCCGCGTATCATCAATGTGACGAAACCCATATAACACAAAATGGACGTAGGGACGCCTATGAATGCCTCGACTTGTTTTTATAAACAAACAATGCCCGAGGGATTCATAGGGGAACATAATAATGGACCTGAGAATAGACTCAGGCTCCCCCCACACATGTCGGTAATGGTAGCGACTAGTCTTTTTCTTATTAGAAAGACACACCGCTGCCCCGACAGACTCGAAGTATATTGCAACTCCGAGTGAATAATTAGATCCACGATATCAACATCGTCCCTGAAAATCCCACCCGTTGGAAACCAACGCCTTAGGATACGGGGGATCTAATAATGAAGGCCGGCCAAGACCACCCCCTTCTGGGGTGGAAACGGACAGCCACCTTCCTAACTGAAAAACTAAAACAGCCAGGAGGCCAGGAGGGATGTGTAAGTTACTCGCAAAAATAGTAAACAACATGCTCATACTATTCCAACTAGAGCGAGTAACAAGGGGATGGAAGTCAAAGGAAGGAAGTATCAAAATTCGGAACCTCCGAATTCTGCTACCCCCGCACATGCGAGCGCACATGGCCAAAATCGCGGGAAAAACGGGAGTTAAAACCAGCGGTTTTATCTCCCGAAATCCCACGGACAGGCTCCTAATTGACTCCAGGGCTAATAACATACCCGTGGTAGGAATATTAGACAATCCTGGCCTTAGTGGCAGGCCTAAATTTCATTCTAAAAAGGAATCTCGGGAGAGGAAAATATAAACATGACCTGAATTGGCGAGACCCGTTTCGAAAGAGGAAGTATGCTTGGCATTCTGGGTAGAGATGGGGAGCCCTCTGGAGGATGCTGTATAGGCACCTTCCAGCGGGTGGTGGTCAGAAGTTTAAATATTAAGTGTAATATTTGGGTAGGGTCCTTTTCCATCTATAAATCGATGCAAATTGTCTAGCAACATTGGATTCCAAAATAAGCATCATCTGAGCCAATATGGCCACACGCACACGAATTTGGTCGTACGCACGTGTCACGCATATGATGCACAGTGCCCTTGTTGCCATCAGCGAACCCACGTTCTTCTGTATTCATTCACTGCTGTAATTTATTTACGGTGTAAAGAAGCTTCGCCAATTTGGAACGGATCAAACTATAGTAATAGTTGGTCTTCTGTATTCATTCCCTGCTGTTAAGAGACTTCACCACTTTGGAACTGATCAAACTATAGTGCCTCTATGCGTTGCACCAAAAAAAACCAAGAAACACCATATGTTGATAATTGCATGCGTTCTTGTTAAATTTGATGACTCGAGTCACTTTGACACTTCTAAGCGGGGAAGATTCTTGTCAAGTGTGCGAGCGACTTGAATCTCAAGAAAAACAAATACTTTCAATGGTTATAGCTTACCTGAAGAGGAGTTGCTACGTTTGTGGACGTTGGGTTTATTCACATAATCCGAGAGCACGGAGCCGATCCTGCCTGG
Source organism: Ophiura sarsii (assembly GCA_035610835.1). Lineage (NCBI taxonomy): Eukaryota > Metazoa > Echinodermata > Ophiuroidea > Amphilepidida > Ophiuridae > Ophiura > Ophiura sarsii. Next base: position 75,998,789 of record CM069441.1, on the reverse strand, counting down.
TTTGCCGCCATGCATCTTCGAAGTTCTTCTGCGCAGCTTTCTCTCGGTGCCTTGATTCTTCAGGAGTTCATTTTCCTGGGTTACCTCATCCATTTTATCTTGCAACCACTATGTGAGAGAGAGATAAAATAAAAAAAACACTTTTTGATGAGCAAAAAACAAAAGCAAAATCAGATTCAAAAAATTGAATTAAATACCATAAACCGATGTTACCCATGAGTAAGATATTCATGAATGGATTAAAGCACATCACCATTCAAGTGATGATAACACCTATTGAATGATGTAAGCTTTTCAATAAGTTTAAAATATTGGTGATTTCATGAATATCTTACTCATAGGTAGAACCCCAAAACCCCTTTAAAACAAGGATGCAAATATGCGTAAAAGACACATTTCCTTAAAGAATAGGATGCACAAATGTTTGTGAGGGGCATTCATGTGGGTCTTCCATATCAATAGTATCTTGCAAGGCCCCACATTCAAAAATATTAGCCTTAATGCAAGGGGAAAAACACCCTGTTTTACGGGCTCGACCAACCCACTTTTTGCGTTTTTCAACAACAAAAATCTTTCTTTTTTCAAAATGTTTTTTCTTAAATCATGTAAATTCAGCCGTTTTTTGGCCAAAAATCTGCCGAATTTGTCTTCAATTTGTGTGACTTTTTAGGTTTAAAAAAGAAAGAAATCGCCTAACTAATAAAGAAACAATTAAAAAATAACCGCAATAAAAACACGGTAGATTGACCTACCTTTATTTTCTCCTTATATTCATTAATATTTGACTCAAAGTATTCCTCTTGCTGCTTGGACACACTTTCTCTATTGGATTCGAGATCAGCCAACTGAAAAACAAAAAAAGGACAAAATATTATCATCAAAAAGTACAAGAATTTCAGCCACTGTATTGAAGATTCACATTGCTTTATGAGAGTACTGCATGCATTGATCGGTGATATATGCTCAAATATATTTTAAAGCATTTTCTTTGATATCAATTAAATATTGAACAATGGTGTCTTAAGTGATAAATTTAAAGGTTTTTTTTTAAATATCAGTTAGATATTGAACAATGCAGGTATTTTTTTGTCAAAAAAGAAAAGAAATCCAATTCCACAAATGTGACACGACCAAGCGGAATGAGTTGTATGTCGGAAATATTGATTTTGAGTTATAGGTAAGTTATAGGTGACAAATTCTTATGCTTTACTTTGTTTTCTCAGCTGTTTGTAACTTAAAAACTAGAAATTCGATTTCAGTGGGGTTTGGACCATACTGTAGCATTTTCACCCGCACTTTTGAATGATGGACAAATATCAAAATTCAAAACTGCCGACATGCGACTCATTTCGCTTGATCACGTCACAAATGTATGCGCCATAAACCCACCATCCATTGCATATGATAATCTTATTCCATCTTTGTTCAAATGCCAGTCTGGTTCTGAGACACAAGGTATATCATCTGAGATGTTCAGCATTGCATGTGAACCAAACTAACTTGTGGTGAACGTGCATAGGAACCAATAACTGGTTGACTCTTTATTTAATTTTGCATCTATACAGGGTGTATCATAAAAATGTGACACTTTCTGTTTTGAGTAAAACTTGTAGAGAAAATTACTCACTTCCCTCAATTGAATACTGTCTTGGGTATATAAAAAATGTTGTGTTTTCATGATACACACTGTACACTTGCGTTTCATCAACATCAATCACTTGGCAAAGGTTTTCGCATGGCTACTGTTATAAACTGTAGACTTATTTTTAGATATAAATATCAAAATAGCTTTCAGTATTAATGCCAAGCTGGCTTATCAATTCCTTGGAATAATGCCCTATAAAATATCACCTATAAATAGATATTTCCCTACCCTTTCCTCCAGTTCTTGGAAACCTTCTAAATCTCTCTGCTGCTTTTGTATCGTCTTCTCGTTCTCTAACAGTCTCTCCGTGGCCTCCACAAGGTCGTCCTCTAATGTATCATGTTCCTTTTATCAAAAAAATCAAACAAAACACACAATTTGTTAAAGTACCGTGATTTTTTTCATAATATTATGTATAAATATGTGATATTAATATGATGTGCAGGCATACGGGGCTACTATTCTTCATTCACCTCTACACCTCCATCTCCATACAGTGATGTCAGAGTGTAATCCAGTCAGCTAATTGTTGAGCGTATAATTCTAGAGTCACTGTCATAATGCCGTAGACAAAATTCAAGCTTTTTTACGAGAGCATGTTTTAGTATCCATGGAGCTGCGCCCAGATGCGTGAAATATACGCGAAGAACTATGCATCGTGCATTTGACGATTTCACGATTGACCAATCAGGACGCGCTCGTACGCATGCACGCACTTACGCATGCATTGTTGGAGTTATGTCCATAGCATTATGACGCTGACTATAATACGTTGGCATATGTACCCAGACAAATGCAAGACAAAGCATAGCACTTGCTTTGTATATATGCAGACTCCATCACATGGAATACAATTTAACATCACCACACACAGGTGATATTCAAACGCCAGATTCATAGCATCACTCCAATTAAGGGAAAAAAGTTGTTGTGTTGCCCTCAAGTAACAAAAAAAGTCGGGTGAGTCAGTCAATTTTTCTTTCCCTCACCCCCTTTTTTTTTGCTGACAAATATTTCTGACAGACCGTGGTTCATGACCAGGCAACATTGGTAAATGTCAATATGACTACTGATTCTAGTGTGATAATAGTTTAAAAGCAATCTATTCAAGCAAACTTATTCATTTCAAAGCAGTCATATTTTGACAAATAGTGTAAAATTTAAATCTTTAAAAAATAAAAATGCAACCCTGATTTTAAAAATGCAACCCCGATTTTTTAAGATTTTAGGGTCGGTCGTTGATGAGGACAACACAACATTATTTTCAAGCGTAATACTTTTTCACAGTTTTAGGGTAAGAGATTTGAAAACTCTCTAATCATAGACCTGATCTAGTCGATATATAGAGGCACCAACACATTTACCTACTACTAATCCAAGGACTACCCATTGACAAGCTTCATTGTATTCATAGCTTAAACATTGAAGGTTTCTTGGAAGTACAACAGAATATATTGTTAAAATATCAACAGACGGACCTAAATCACGATTTATCTTCCCAAATAATCATGCGATATATACAGGCAATAACTGCGTTTCATAATCATTATCATTGACCAATATCAAACTGATTTCTCTTTACCCAATAGATACCTTGCCCTCCTCTAGAGAACTATTACCACATAAATATGACGATAATAACACGTATCATAGTTATCCCTTTTATACGCACCACAGGGTGACTATCTTTGAAAATGTTGATACACATGCTAAAAGAAACCAGCATAGGATATAGAAAATCAATATCTATGCTACACTCTTAAACCACAGAAATGTCAATCAATTTTTTTCTCAGCGAAACAACTTATTTCAAATACACATACCTTGCAGTCCTTACCTAATTCCTTTCAACATAAATTAAACAAGCAATGGTGAATAATTAGAGAATAATCACTAGGGGTCAACTACATGGGCAATAACATGGAAAGTGTAGATTATAAGATAGATATATAGAAGTCAAGATTATCAGGAATAGTGAACATCAAATTTGTTCCATTTCATCAAAAAAGAACTGCTCGAAACATGTTCAAGAGCCAAAAACACATCTATTAAAACATTGTAAGTGCTCTTGCCCCTGAACATGTATAAATGCAACAATTTGTATTCAGTTTATAACTTATTTGCATGGGGGGGGGGGGGGGGGCGTAGGGTGCATCTTCTCCCCCTTATTTCAATGGATTTGTCTGTCCCTAGTCTTAAAATGTTCCTATTGTCACAAAACTAACATGTGCCAAGTTTGAATTAATTTGGAAGTTGTCATGGGGGGCCACCGAGAACCATAAGTTACAGTGTGTGTTCTATGTAGGAAAGTTCGTTGACCCCTGTACAATTCCAATTAGAAGCCGATCGAACAATTTGAAGTAGCTGCCATATCAAAACCGTTTGGACTTAGAAGCTCAACTCTTGCGAGCTAATAGAACTGATAATCATCTTCAAATTTGCAATAAAAAATAATCGCTAACAAAATGAGCATGTGCGGTTTACTGGCACAAACGCCCTCGTGATCCATAATTTCATGTATTTGGCATTTTGTAGTCATTTTTACCCTGAATTTGGCATTTTGTGGTCATTTTTACCCCTAATTTTACAAATGTTGATGTCCTGATTGTGTTAACAGTATAACAACTTTAAATCAATGTATATTATCCACTTTCAGTGTGAAATAAGAGTATTATAGCACTTGGTTCACATAAGACAGACATTCTCCCCCAAAATATGGGCTGGGGGCGCTTTTGACAATAAAACACACATGCTCATTTCATTGGCGGTTAATTTTTATCGCAGGTCCGAAGATGATTATCAGTTCTATTAGCTCACAAGAGTTGAGCTTCTAAGTCCAAACGGTTTTGATATGTCAGCTACTTCAAATTGTTCGATCGGCTTCTAATTGGAATTGTACAGGGGTCAACGAACTTTCCTACATAGAACACACACTGTAACTTAAGGTTCTTGGTGGCCCCCCATGACAACTTCCAAATTAATTCAAACTTGGCACATGTTAGTTTTGTGACAATAGGAACATTTTAAGACTAGGGACAGACAAATCCATTGAAATAAGGGGGAGAAGATGCACCCTAGGGGGGGGGGGGGGGGGGGGGGGTAACACAATCACAGGGCAGCAAAGTGGATATTAACACTTTCCATGCGGCAGGCGTCTGCAGACGACATTCCAAAATTGTTTAAAAAAGGTCAAAACTATTGAATGTCATTACCATATTTGGAATCAGCATGAGAAATGTATTAAAAATTAAATTAGGTACAAACATGCCTAGTATTTGTTCAGTAATCCTTGAGATTAGACCTTGAAAGTTGTGAAAGGTTTCTGCCACATTGAAAGTGTTAACATTTTTCAGCTTACTCAACAGATGGTCAAATACTGTAAAAACACCTTAATTTCGCTACCAGTTTAATTTCGCTGATATCGATAGGAGGTCCAATTCTCAAAATTAAATTGCCGCCAATTATATTATTTATAAATGGTTATATAGGAAGATGGTACGATTTTGTGAAATTTAATTGCCACTAAAAATTGACCAAATGCTAATTCGCTAAATTATGTTGCTGTGAAATTAAAGTGTTTTACAGTGGTCTGAAACCATGCATGAACGGACGGACGTATGCTTCATTAAATCATTCCAAGGTTGTCCATAATGGATTAGGTTTTTGGTTGATTAATAACCAATTAATAATCAATCAATTCATCCAATAAATAATGTAATTTGTACCACATATCTTATTCAATTATATAACATATTGATAAATGTAAAACTGATGGGGTAGTTTTTTGCCAGTCTTAAGCTCTAAAAAAATGTTATTCGGTTTTTTTATTTTAATTTTCCCTTTAGTGCTTTTGCCTAGCACTTTCGAACTCAAAATATCAACGCTCATGAAAATTTATATTGCAATAAGAATATCCAGTTTCAAATATTTACAGTAAAATTCCAGTTAACCGTATAAAGTCTCTAAAAATTTATAAAATCTTAGAATCTATAAAATTATAGATAATCTCAAATTTTTCAACTTTGTCCTTGATGATTTTGAGGTTTTTCTGCGGTTGAGTGCCTCACCCCTCTATGCCAGCCAACCTAAACTTTATTCAAGCATTTGATGCATTAAAAAATGCTACAAATAAATTGTGCCTCACAATTTCAGTTTATTGAGCTTGTTGACAAATTTCATTGGTAGTGATCATCAAAATAGTTAACAATAACACTAAGTATTTTTGCCTCTTACCTTCTGTAGCGCGGTTAATTTTTCCCTGAGATGTGCGTCGTCTGCTTTGACCTGTCCGATTTCTTCCTCCAATCTCTCCCTGACCCCCGCCTCCTCTGTCGTCAAGTTATCCCGCTCCTTCTCGATCTCCGCCTGTAGCGTTGTTATTTGAACTTTGTACTTCTCCTCGATGTTCCTATTGTGTTTAATAGAGAATCAACGAGTTTATTTTACAGATGAGTTATATTTTCCCAGATCATAAAAGATGGCCAGGTCATATCCAGTGCCTGGGGGAGGGGTACGTAGTGGATGTGAGATTACGGGGATGTGCCGCCAAATAGGATCCCATTTTAACCCATCTGGTAAATAAATGACCCCTTTAAAATAAATTACCCCTACAAAGCCACTTTTGGTAAATTTATGTTTTAAAATCCTTAATTTTGCTATTTTTCACAACAATTAAAGCAAATTTCTGTCAAATATAGAGGCAAATTATGGGTCTCTGGTAAACATACGCCCCCCCGATCCAGTGTTCATATATTAAGCATTATTGTTGTATAGGCTCTCTTATTTTGTGTTTCCAAAATTGACTCTTTCTTCTATTTGTATAAGCATCCACACTTATCTTGTGCTGATGTTTCCTGGTATATTTGGGTACAGCTGAGAGAGTGGCGGTCTTTGGGTTTCAATGTTTCGTTAAAGTTAGTGCCGTTTGTTCCACTGATTTAGCCTATGTGAGTTTCTATCAATAACCCTTATACCTCTCAAAACCAAAACCAACTTTGATGTTTCCTGGTATATTTGGGAACAGCTGAGAGAGTGGCGGTCTTTGGGTTTCAATGTATCGTTAAAGTTAGTGCAGTTTGTTCCACTGATTTAGCGAGTGTGAGTTTCTATCAATAACCCTTATACCTCTCAAAACCAAAACCAACTTTGATGTTTCCTGGTATATTTGGGGACAGCTGAGAGAGTGGCGGTCTTTGGGTTTCAATGTTTCGTTAAAGTTAGTGCAGTTTGTTCCACTGATTTAGCCTATGTGAGCTTCTATCAATAACCCTTATACCTCTCAAAACCAAAACCAACTTTGAAACCCGAGATGGTTTACTCCTACCACATAAGATGAGTGCTGCCCACCCCCCCCCCCCACCCCCTATTACCACAATGGAGATGAGATGAGATGAAGTTGAAGACAAAATCCACATCTTAGGCGACAGAAAAAGAAACCCTGTTCTACGGGCCCGTTCGACACATTCTTTTAGAAAAAGGTGGGGGGGATTTTAACATGCAAATGAATACCGACGAACAATTTGTTTATAGTTGTAAAAAAACTGCAACATTTCAACACATTCATGTGATTTTTGGTGACATTTAACCATATACCACGACTAGGCATGTACGTTAGTACCACCCGACGTGGAAGTTTTTGGATGACAAAATTGACCAAGCCCATTTAGTTTGCGCAATACACTGCGCAAACTATCCTTGACAGCCGTGGTGTAGTGGGGGAATTCTTCGCCTCTGGTGCGAGAGGTCCCTGGATCTAATCCTGGGGGACTTTCCACGTTGAAGGAAAAAATTCTGAAAAAAGTGGGGGGGGGGGGGGGGGGTAGAGTTAGGGTAAGGGGGAAAGGTGGGAAGCCAGAATGACCGACCGACTCAACCAACTCGCACATAGAACAGTGTCTTCGCTTAACTATCGTCAACTTACTTGAGTTGCTCTTCATTTGATTGCTGGATGTCGTTGTGACGATCATCAATTTCCTCGGCGAGTTTTATATTCCTCAAATTACCATCCGCAATGTCAGCTTTCAAGTGCTCCCTCTCGTCAATGACGTTATCCAATTGTGATCTATATATGGAATGTTTAAATACAAGTATGGTTGACTTCGTTTGATGAGTGAGAATAATTTATTGTATGGTTCGATATTCAGGCCAATTATAAGACATAGCAACCTCCCCCAACAATACCTTTACCCTTTACTGTCCAACATCAATTATTCAGACATGATGGGACCAAGCAATGGCTGGATAAGTGAAAAATCTGGATAAGCAAATTATATGCGTAATTCTGCATTTGACTGATGGACTGATGGGGGTTAGGGTTATGAAGAGTTAATTATAACTCTTTCTAAGTTCAGTTAAGGTTATTCTGAACTTTTATACCCAACAAGGCCTGAGGTCTCAAATGTTTCTAACAAAGCCACCGTCCTATAAGGCCAAACTAATTAAATAGTTTGTCTCAAAGCTCCTGCGCGCGTTAGAAAAATGGCTTTTATTTTTATCGTTAAAAAATAAAGTTTTATTTGTCTGCCATTTCATATCTTCATTTGTCTGATTGTTTAAAAAATCTTGGTGTGGGAAAGCACACTGGTATTGCCACTACAGCGCATTTTACTCTTTTGTCATCCTGCAGTCTGGAGAAATAAAAAATTGAAATAAAAAATACAAATTTAAAAAAAAAATCGAATTCTGCATTAGGTTTTCAACTTTGGGAGAATTTTGAGACAAACTTTTTAATTAGTTTGGCCTAACACCAGAAAGCATAGTAAAAAGTAACAAGATAAGTCAGGTCTAGAGGTTTTCGGAATTGAATGCTTAGGACCAGAATGCAATTATAGGAAAGCCTGCAAGACTATCATGGTTCCAGGACAAAATTGGTTATAATAAAAATAGAACAGCAGCAATACTGCTACTGTAATAGCGGTAGTGCAGGGATATTGTTACGCGATTGCTAGAATATCCACTGGTCACACAAAGTATAGACAAATATATTTACACTGCTATCAATGGCTCACAATTTCCAACCTCCACACCAAATTTACATTCTTCTAACTTACCCGCCATTTATATGATATCGTAATTATCCGAATGATCCTACTAATGCACATATGTGTGTACTCCAACCATTGTGCCTATGACCCAAAGACCACTTTAACTCATTAACGCGAGGTGATATAGATAATTAGTTCTCCAATATGAGAAATACGATACCACACTGACAAGCAATGGGCGTGTATATCACTGATATACAACCATTGGTGTCACTAGCAAATATGATTAATGTGAAAATATTGTAATTCAATATCAATCAAGTAAGGGACCAACTACTGATGATGGGTTACATATGACCAACTTGACATGGCTTGACCCAGTTCCAATTATCTATATAAAACCAACACAAAAACAAATTCTAGAATGAGAACTTGGCATCGAAATAGAAAAATATAACTACATATTGCAAAATTTGTTGATAAAAAAGGGTCATACTAATTTTATTTGAAGGTTTAAAGAAAAGATGACCAAAGTATCACTGAATTACAGATGTTCGACGATATTGATTTTTCAACATGGTCCCTTGCAAAAAAAAATCACTGGATTTGTGAGAAAAATCACATCTGAAACACCTGTTCATATGCAAATCAGTTCAGCCCTTATATGGTCTACGATTATTTGCAAAATTAAGCAAAATCAATACCAGACATATGGGTAATATAGACACTTAATTCAACGGTGAAATATTTTCACGCTGTCATAAATATATTCAGTGTACAGATTTATGTAAACGAATCTAACATCATATCTATTTTTATTGGGAAGAATATATGTAAAAACACAGACAGTGTGCAAAAAAGAAGAGGGCAAAATTATACAAAGTACCACAATAACAGAATAATAAAGTAATTCTACCCCAGGTTACACATGACAGCTGTTATAAAGGAATAAAAATCATGTAAAGAATCCCTTGATAAAAGTGCATGAAATTCAGCAAATACACCCTTGAACAGGCTGAAAATAATGCTTTAGTTTACAGGGATGTAAGACAGTTCTTCAGAGGGCCTGAAAATACCTGAGAAAGCCTGATAATTTTTGAGTTAAATACTTTTGTACAGGGATAAACCTGGATAACAAAGTCTGAAAATATACAAGAAGGCCTGAAATCAGGCAAAAGCCTGAAAACTTACATCCCTGATTTTAGAGGGGAGCAGTGTTGGCAACTGGAATTTGTCCCATACAGCAGCAAAAATTCCCCTCTAGGCCCACGACAAAAAGTAGCACAATTTGTGTTGAACCCATAGAAAATACATAGATAGCCTAACTTTTTTGCAGGCTATTGCACTGGGTTTTTTTTTACCACAGCTTAAGGGTCCAAAGTAGTTAGATTTTACAGCCTAGCCAAGGGGCTGGCAACAATGGAGGGGAGACAGAATTCAGGCTAGTTCGAAAGATTCACACACAATATTTTTACCTGAGATATTTGATTTCACTCTGACAGGTCGTCAACGCTGTCTGGAACACGCCATCATCATCGCCTTTGGCCAGGAGTATATTCTCCAAACGTGACGACAGGTCCAAAAGGCTCACTTTACCTGCTTCCATATTGACGTCCAGGATCTACAAGAAGGCCAAGCGAGCAAGGGATGGCAACATTTTAGGGTGGTTACGCAAACAAGGGAGAGATTCAACGCAAATGTACTCAAGATTGACATTATAGCGGGCATGAGTCATACTTATCACCTCAAATTTGTTTCTGTTTTGATGGTCCATGCATTGACTGGTTGACGTCTATAAAAATCACATTTTTCATGAAATTATGTGACTTTTGGTCTTAAAAAGGACAAATGACTACGCATGGGTCATATTCAATCCTCCTCCAAAATAAATCTAAGAACCCCTCCCTCTTGTAGTTGGCAATTGTAACTATGTTATTGATAAATTATCAACTAACTGTTCCACAAATAACGCTGTAATATATTGACAAATTGTGAAAGAAAATGATATTCAAATCAGATGTTTCTTTATGCGACGTGATCAAGCGGCAGTTTTCAATTTTGATATGTGTCCATCGAATTTCAAGTGTTTTACAAAGTAAAACATAAGAATTTGTCACTTCTTTTGACCTATAACTCAAAAAACAATATTCCTGACATCCGACTCATTCCGCTTGATTGCGTCACATATTCATATTGAAATTCTGGCATTTGGCAATCACATAAAACTGTCACAAAACTGCCGTCTTTGCCTGTTCATTATTTCTCCTCAACCCCCACTCCCCCCACACCCAACTCCATCACAAACATTAAAAATAGTCATACCTCCATGACTTCTGTGGGATTGTCTATACCCTGCAATTCTAGCTGCTCGGCGATATCCTCGGGTCTTGCATAGCTATGTAAGTAAAACACAATATGAAACAAAATTGAAATACAGATGTATAATTCTCTTGGCAAGACTACAATCTAGAATAAATTAGGTGTTAACAAAAGTCAACCTTTTTAGTCTCAAATTCAGATTGTGGACAAAATCAAGGAGACTGTATAAGAGCAAACCAGCCATTTTTGATCAATTTGTCATAGTTGTTCATCTTTTAACCATGTTAACTAGAACCTTGTATCAATTTTATGCAGTATTTTAACTTTGTTATTTTATATTTTGTACTATTCATTTAAGCTTCTAATTTCGATGTATTTGCATTTTCATGGTTTGTATAAATCGCCTAGAAGCTTTTTGTGTTATACAAGTTTATTATTATTATTATTATCTCACTAACAGGTACCTTAGGGGGAACGAGGTTTTTGTTATTCACTCATTATTACGTTAGGGCGAAAATAATCTTTCCCCCTAACGTAATTTCTTTCATAAACAATAATGCGCTTTATTCCGTTATAAATAACAAAGTAAATTACTATTCATGAGCTAATTAATTATGCAAATTTATTCAAATATTCAATAAATTTGCATAATTTGTACGACGGGCTGTCTCTAACAGTGACTAAAGACAGCCCGCCGTACAAATTATGCAAATGTTGTGAATATTTGAATAAATTAGCATAATTAATTAATTTATGTAAATTAATGTTTTGTTAGTTAATCTCATGTATTTGTTCCCCCTTAAGGTTATCATTATCATCATCATTATTATTATTATTATTATTATTATTATTATTATTATTACTAAACATAAGGCAAAAAAGAAAAAACAATTGACTGGGTCGGTCTGTCTATCACTTTTTAGGTAAACAAACAGATACTACACAAAAACACAGATTTTAAAGAATGCTGAAAACTACGCTTTGTGTTTTTGACAACTAAACCATCTAATCAGTATATCAGGGGGAAATGGGTCAAGTTTTGGGGAAAGATCACTCTTTGCCAGCGATTGGTATCAAACACTGGCCGCTGGCATTGCAGTCGGATGCCTAACTGATTGCGCTAAAGGGGGATCTCTATTTGATAGCTCGCCGGATCGTGTCACGAGATAGACCCGTCAAACACGCGGTATCAGCAGCTATTTGTTGTGGTGATTTGTGGCCATGGGGAAGGTTAGGGTTATTGAAACTCTTCACATACATCTGAAAAAATGAGTGTGCTTTCTCCAATGTACTCTTATGCTCGAATCATACTAGCCGGTCGCTGGTCGCAACAGGTCGTGTACTACTCGCTTCGAGATACTTAAATCGCCGGTAGTCGCAGGTATTTCCGGAAGACGCAGACGACATCAAACCTGGATAATTGCTGCTGATTGGTTATGCTAATTTCGAAGCAAAATAACCTCCCCCCATTGGTTGAAAAAGTATGGTGTTCATTACGTCATGAGCGACCGATCTTTCGAGTTGAAATGAAGTCAACTGGTTGCGCCTGGTCGTTTCCAGTCGAGCAATCTCTTGATCGATGTATCAGATTTTTTTATATGACGTAAAACTCGTCATAGGAGCGATTTAAGGGTACTGCACCACGGTAGAATTCCTCCGTAACTTTTTTGTATATTCACTGTGAACAAGGTTTGAACGATTATAAGAACGAATCTCGAATAAAAAATGGGGGTCACCAGCTTACTTTTTGAGCTACAGCCATTTCAAAACACGTGTTTTTAGCCATTTTTGACTACTATTTAGTACACAATCCTATGGAAATAGAATATTTAGGTCGAACATTTCTGTATTTAAAAAGAAAACCGCTCCGCCAAATTTTTTAATTTTAATAAAAGGTGCGCATTAATAGGCACTATAGATTAATGAAATAAAAAAATAGGGTCACCAGCTTATATTTTGAGATAATTACATAAAAAGGACGATATTTTGGGGTCAACAATGTTGGAAAAGGAGAATCGCGTTGTTGTAAGGCGTAGAACGCGCAGTAAAACAACGCGGCATGAGCGCAAAACTGGTCTGAGTCGCGTTCTCGCGTCATAACACACGCACTGTCACTGTGTCTTAAATACGCACGGCCATGACTTTCTTCACTCATGGCTGGCGCCTCGACTTTTAAAGGATGTATTTTTCAAAGCTCGAACAGGGGGGAGTCTCATGGAGGATGTGCCCCCCCCCCCCTTTGACAGAATTGGAAGGGGGAAAAAATAAATCAGTTTTCGAACTCATTTGGTGCGATCTGGTGTATACTTTAGACCAACATTTTATCGAAAAGCCACCTCTTCATTTCCAATAAATATTTTGGTTTTTTTATCAATGCACGAAAGAAGTTGAGCATATTATACTGATATAGGCCTACTTTTGATTTAAGTATAGATGGTTTAAAAGCTCGAACAGGGTGGAGTCTGAGGGTGGATGTGCCCCCTCAGAATTGGATTTTTTTCTTCAATTTTCGAACTCATTTGGTGCAATCTGGTGTATACTTTTGATCAACATTTTATCGAAATGTAAAATCTAAATAAAGTCGTGGCCCTACTATAGTCCGTTTAGATTTAAAAATAAATTCAAGGAATTAAGGGCGTATTACGGCCATATTTGTGGGGCCAATCCAACCGGGGTTTCGTGTGAGCTTCTTGAAAACCAGCAGTTCAGGCAGCGGTGACAACCTTGCATGAGTTGTGTCGTTATCCAACTGATATTCGGCGATGCGGTTACCTAAGCACTCTGGCCATACAGGTTGGGGTTTTGGAGTTTTTACCAAGTAGGCCTATTAGATGGAGAGCCGCTATTGTCTCTATCGGAACAAATTGACAGTCGATCTGGTTATGATATTGTATTAGCCCATACCCTTGGCCTTCTGAAAACACTGGTCTTAAGTGCACCTAGCGGTGGGTCACGAGGTCAGAGGTCAATGACCTTTTTTGAGCCTCCATTTCACCTCCATTTATGTTTTAGAGCAGAGAACGTGATAAAATTGTTCAACATTTTTCATAGTAGTCTCATCTTAAAGCTAATCATATTCCCCACACGTTGGTATGTAACAACATTGACATTGTTAACAAATGTTGCCAAAATAGCTAAAACAAACGAGAAAAATACGATTTTTTTTGGGTCAAAATAAAATTTCATGATTTTGAAAATGTCCCCTAGTTACGTAACCAGTCATGATATTGAGTCGTAACTTTTCCAGAAACTGTCTGACATATGTTACTGTCTTGTGTCAAAATTACAACGAAGTACATAGTCTAATACTGAATGTATGATTGTTCAAAGTCAATAATTATGATTTCTATTTTTACACAAATTAACACCCAAAATGCATACAGCGCGCTGTCCCAATCATTATTCATTCGCCTCAGTATAGACTGGGAGAACATAACAAATTGTGCTCAAATGTACCAGATTTCTAGCAATATTGACATTGACGTTTGTGAACATCTTTAACAATATAATCACATAGATTATCGTTGAGTCACCTGGCGTATTGTGACGTCACAGGGGTCGATAAACGTCTTTGTGATTGAATGTCGGGTTTTATCGATTAATACATGCCTAGGTATAAATGTTGCAATTCACATCATCACAATATACAATGCCATACACTTGATTAACCGTAAATTGATAATTAACACGATTAATTTGGAGACATTTTCATATAGCTTTCTAAACTTATCTGCAAGGAATATATAGAAACAGAGTTAGAGATACAGATGGCGACAATGCCGATCATACAGATGACAGACGAGGTGTTGGAGAAGAGTGAAGAAGATAAACGAGGAATAGAAGCAAGAGCAGAGTTACAGTTAGAGCTGGTGACAACCAAACAGATGACAGATGAATTTCTAGGAAAGGGTGAGGAAGATGAGCAAGGAATAGAAGCAGAGTTAGAGCCTACAGATGGCGACTATGGCGACCAAACAGATGACAGATGAAGTGATGGAGAAGGATGAAAAAGATAAGCGAGGACTAGAAGTAGCGTTAGATGTACATATGGCTGTGCTTGTCCAACAAGTGACAAAGGAAGGGATTGAGAAGAGTGAAGAAATCGCAACAGGGCCTAGAAATGGTACTAAAAGAAAGTCAGAAGGTGATGATGAGGGTGATAGTAGTGTTGTATCGACTACGGAGTCTCAGAAGAGAAAGTTAACAACGTTTGCCACATATTGTGAGCCTGTTAGAGGGGAACCTATAACTACTTCATTCTCGTATAAAACCTTCACAAACAAAGTTCCACCGAATTTGGTTAAAATACTAAGGCAAGGTACACTATGGATGATTTCGTTCGCGTTACTTAAAGACAAACCGATGTGGAGAGGATGGAACTCCCTTACAACTGTAGATGACTTACCAATGCAAAAGGTGCATTACTTGGAAAACATACCACTACCACCTACGAGACTAGATGTTGTGAAGGAAACCATGAAGCGGTCACAGCAGGTTGCCAAAGAATGTAATCAGCAGTTTATGGTAGTGCACTATGATCTTGCTATTGCCAAACCGGCATTACAAATACAATCAACCGAATCTCCTAGATTTGACAACGTATTCATATGCTTCGGACCATTTCACATAGCCATGACCTATTTCGCATACATAAGATATTATTTGGATGAATCAGGAGGCCCTCACATTCTAGGCGATCGTGATGTACTTGCACAAGGATCACACAATGGGGTATTTTCAGGGAAGCAGTTCAACCGTTGTAAACGAATCCATCCTTTACTGGCTACGGCTATAGAGACATTGCACTTACAGCAATTCATCAGTCAAAACGGACCCATACCCAGTGAGTCTTTTGAGCATTTGACCACACTTCAGAAGAATAGAGACCCCAAATCATTGCGTAAGATGATGCAGTCTTCTGTCTTCACCGAGGTCATTGCGAAGTATGACAAATTTACTAACGAAACCAGGCAAGGGAAACATTGAGCAACGGCAAAGTATTGGATGGGTTATGTAGAACTTGTCAAGATATACCTACTATTCGATAGAAGATGCAGAACCAATGATGTAGACTTATTCATGCGCTTGGAAAGATGATTCCCGTATTCTTTGCAGTGCACAGACCAAACTACGCCAGGTGGATGGTTCGCTACCATCTAAACCTAATAAACATGGCTGAACCAGTTCGTCAACTTTTACACAAAGGAGCTCTTTCCATCCGTCGAAATTCAAAAAACTTCTCTCGGAGCCCTGCAGATTTGACCCTTGAACAAACCATTAACAGAGATGCAGCCTCAAGACATAACGTCAATAACCAACAACTAGACAGCGCGCACAAGATGGGTGGTAACAAGGCTATCCCGGGCAAAGGCAGTGGGGTGCCTTCCCGAAAGTGCAGGGATGTATCCCGAAGAAGAAGCTTCGCAAGAATTAAGCACACAACGTATAACACGGGACAACGCAGATGTCAAGAGTATCGTTGATGCATTTAAGACCACTTTGAATCCATTTGATCCAGACTGCAAAGGTGACCAGCTCTTTTGCGTCACAACAGGACGAGCAGCATCATCTGAGGTTACTAAAGAGATACTGCACTTTGTAGAAATTGGAACAGATTGGAGTACAACGTTCGCAAATGAGTGTAAAACAAATCATGAGAGATTCCAGAAACCCCGGCCAAAAACCTATTAAGCGGTGTACTAAACCACGGGAAATGGTTTAGGATAGGCCTAGGGTTATAATGGTACAAGTAGCGTTTTGCGGGGTTAATAAAGCAACCTGATTTATTTACTTTAAGTTGGCATGCCAAACAATCTAAGGGACCGAGGGTTAATGAAGAAGCCACGGGAAATGGTTTAGGGAGGGTTGTGATTATTATAATCAACCTGGTTTGGGTGGGTGTATGGAGCCGGGGGGGGGGGGGGGGGGGGGGGGGGGGGGGGGTAAAACCACGGGAAATGTTTTAGGATAGGGCTGGTTAAGAGTCAGGGCCGTCAGCAACTTTTGCCCAAGGGGGGTGCGTTTTCACGATTTTTTACCGGAAAGGGGGGTGCGTTTTCACGATTTTTTACCGGAAAGGGGGGTGCGTTTTCACGATTTTTTACCGGAAAGGGGGGTGCGTTTTCACGATTTTTTACCGGAAGTAGTAGTATGACGTCAGAGTGTTAGTGCTGCAGCACGCTGATGATGCGAGCGCCTTTGGCGCGAAGCCAATAACGGGTGGGGTCCAGGGTCCAGGGGGCGAAGCCCCCGGAAGCTCTGAGCATTACAGCGAATTTAGGACACAATTTTCATGTATCTTGCCATCGTTGACCCCATTTTCCATTCATAAAACAACATGTTACCCTAAAAAAAAGAAGAAAAAAAAGAGATTTTCAAGGGGGGTGCGTCCGCACCCAACCCCCTTCTGACGGCCCTGAGAGTTAATAAAGTATAGCCACGAAAATAGTTAGGAGGGTTATGATTATAAATCCACCTGGATGGTGTAGTTGCAGTGGGGGTTGGGGGTTGTAGGGGTTTTTAAAAGTACGGAGGGTTGACTTGATGCGGTTTGAGAGGTAGGGGTTAATGAAGTAGCCAAGGTAAATGGTTTAGGAGGGATATGGTTATAAATCAACCTAATTAGGGGGGGTTGTAGGGGGTTTATAATGCCTTTAGGAGGGATATGGTTATAAATCAACCTGGTTGAGGGGGGGGGGGGGTTGTAGGGGGTTTATGTGGTTTCAGAGGTGGGTATTGTGGCATAACCATCTAGCGGGGACCCGAGCGTAGCGAGGGTACGCCGCTAGTAATGAACAAAACCAAGAAGTCTACCATCATGGAAAAACTAGAGGCAAAGGTTAAACCAAGCACAGATAGTCTTCACAAGTCGGATAGTCTTCCCAAGTGTGATGCCTATCTTATTGATGCAATGTTCTTCTTTAGAACATTTACAGTGCTACCACGTACATTTGGCGGAGTTGCCAGAGCCATCATGGAGAAACTGTGCTCAATTCAGTCCAGGGTTGTCCACTTAATATGAGATCGGTATAAATCTCCTACAATCAAAGACCCAAAGCGATCCTCTCGCGGTAATTATGAAGGTTCTTATATTATCAAGGGCCCAGATCAGAAACGTAACGCGGACTTCAATACCTGCCTCCTCTCATCCTCATTCAAGACTGCTTTGCTACAATTCCTATCCGTGGAGTGGCAAAAGGATATATATGACATCCTGAAGAGTCGCATACTCTACTAATGGTGTCGGAATACAATGTTTCAAATACATGGTAGAAGATGGGAAAATGTCAACAACAGAAGTCCAAGAATACAATACAATACAGAAAGCATTAATTGCGCCATTTCCAAAAGGCTCAGAGCGCTTACAAGATAAAACCTTAAAATTACAACTTAAACTACAAAATGTGAGTGTAACATGAGCATAGTACGTACAATATATTATAGCAATTACAAAATAGATTAGAAACAAAATATAAACAGAAAAACTGTTTAAGGGAACAAATGAGTTTTAAGAGCTTTTTTGAA
This sequence comes from Ophiura sarsii, assembly GCA_035610835.1. Lineage (NCBI taxonomy): Eukaryota > Metazoa > Echinodermata > Ophiuroidea > Amphilepidida > Ophiuridae > Ophiura > Ophiura sarsii. The sequence goes on along the minus strand of CM069441.1, from coordinate 75,980,318 downwards.
CACACTTGTAGATGATGATTGTCTAATACAGATAGGTAGCTTATTCCACTCTTTTGACGCACAAACTGTGAAAGTTCTATCACCAGCTAGAACTCTAGTGATAGGGTATTGAAGACGTAGATAGTCATTAGAAGATCGGAGTGGTCTCTTTGGAACATATAATGATAAACAATTTGACAAGTAGATTGGTTCTTGGTTATGAAGACATTTATAAACACACAGAAGTAATTTAAAGATGATCCTTTGGCGTATTGGAAGCCAATGCAGTGATTTTAAAAGTGGTCCAGGCGAATGTTTTCGGTCGACTTCAAATACAAGACGTGCAGCCCAGTTTTGCAAACGTTGCAGGCGAATGATGTAAGTAGATGGTAGCGAAGAGAGAAGGCCATTACAATAATCAAGAATTGGCATGTAACCATCTGGAGGCGGATACCCGTGTTATCTTCCATGCACGGTACTGTTCAGTGCGTTTACAAGGGTCTCCTTACATCACGATCCGAGAAAGTGACACGGACACGGTCTCCATTCTGCTTTTGTACCATGCACATCTTCTCTCTGCTTCCCTGTATATGGATGTAGGATTATCGTCATACCCGAAGGACGATCAATATCAGTCAGTTGGCGAAGACCATTGGTGTTGATGTCTGTTCAGCATTGCCCGGATTCCATGCGTTTACGGGTTCGGATTATACGGCGGCCTTTCTTAGGAAAGGAAAGGCTAGACCATATGACGTGATGGTAAAGAGTGTTAAATTTATCGAAGCATTTGGGCTTGTTGGAAAAGTTGATAAAGTCACCACGGATATAGCTAATACACTTGAGGAGTTTGTATCGTCAATGTACGCCCAGACCAAGCTCAAATGCGTGAATGAAGCCAGGTTTGCAATGTTTGCTAAACTCTACTCTCCGAAAAATAAGGAAGAACCACTGGAACGACTGAAATCGTCCGACCCATCTTGCTTACCACCCTGCAAGTCAGTGCTAGTAAAGAAGATTGAGAGATCGAACTACGTGACTTTAATTTGGAAGAACGCATCCATAGCAAACCCGGTTGATTTTGGACCAGATCAAAATGGGTGGAGGCTGAATGACCAAAAAGACACATTATCCATTGTGTGGTACGATGGAGAGAGATATCCACCATCGATTGTCCTAGATCCAGAGTCTGAATAGCGATGACGATGAAGAGGTAGATATGAAAAGTGATAGTGAGGGAGATGATTAGTTTGATGCAGTTTTAGAACATTGTTTCTAATAACATAACTTTCGAAGGTGAAAGTCGAGGAGACTAACACTTGCCGGACACTGTTTTCGGAGAAATGACGAGGCAGCAAAGTTCTCTTGTTGCAACCCAAACATGGAAGGAGATCCAGGGGACAATCCAGGAAAGACTACATCAGGATTCTTACAGAGGACACCGGCTTAAGATCTGGAACATTGCATGCTGCGCATGATAGAGCAGTGTGGAAGGCCATCACAAAAGTCCGACCTTTTACGTCGCCATAAGCTAGCAAGCAAGTATTCAATGTGATCATCACACAAATTGTATGGGAATATACAATTTACAACTTATACTAATCACTTACATTGAGAAAGTTTAGGCAGTCTGCACAAAGTATTGATATGGGCAGGAATAACCAGAAGCACTAACAAATAGTGCTTTTAATAGCTAAAACACGATACGTGATGATACGGCCTACAACTGAAACGACTCACCACCTCAGTGAAATGTATGCAGTTAACCAAATATCATGGAAAGGAAAAAGCACTCCAGAGATGATAAAACACTGTACCGAGAGTGTTTAGGGAAGAAGAAGAGGAGGTCCAGATGTAATGGAGGCAGAGCAAAATCAGTGGTATCGCATCCTATGGAATGAGTATACGACGGACAGTCATATCAAGGAGAATCAGAAACGGATTAAAGACCCTGAAAGACCTCAGGAAGTGCCTGAGCAGTCAGGTTATGTAAACGAGGAAAAAATGCTGATATACCTCTCCGGATGCACAACACAAGAACAGTGGCTGCAATGCATGGGATGGGACTCTGCAAGTTGGCGCATCATGGATATGGAACCTAAGACTCATGGGGCAAGAAAAATGGGAAGCTGTGCCAGTTGGCCAGTTGTGCCACCACCGAAACTGCACCCTGCTCCACGTCTTGAACTGTTGCAGCTTTTCTCTAGGAAATTGAAGGTTCAATTTGCGTCGTCACGGCCAAATATTGAGAGCAACTCAGAACTGAATACCATATGTCGAGGATAAGCAGACAACAAAAAAAACGACCTACATCCCAATCTCAAAGATGCATTCCTACCGTAGCATTTCAATATAAACTCGGAGGAGAACCTTGCCAATGCATGCACCAGGAAGAAACATAAATACCCAGACCGTATCACAGCGGACTGCGAATATCATGGATGATCAGTGAACTACTTCCATGTAGAAGTTGGGAGAAGTGGGATATACTAACACCACGTTCAGCAAATGTCTAACGATTTCTTAAAGGTAATAATTATTTCATCAAAATTCTCCCGCATTTCCGGACGAGAGCGATCACAATTAATGCACTCTTTTTTACTGCAGATAGTAGGCCCTCTAAGTGCGTAAAAAGTATGTTGTCCCCTGACGTCACGCACAGTCTGTCATTGAACAGAAAGATAATTAGTTTATTTAAAAATGTACACAAAAGTCAAGGTCAATATATTCTGGCTAGAAATCAGGTGCATCGGAGCGCAATTCTTTATGTTCCCGGCCTGTGCTGAGACGAATGTATGATGATTGCGAGAGTGCGCTGTGTGCATTTTGAGTGATAATTTGTGTGAAAATATAAATCATAATTATTGACTTTGAACATTCATACATTCAGTATTAGACTAGGTACTTCGTTGTAATTTTGACACAAGGCAGTAACAAATGTAAGACAGTTCCTGGAAAAGTTACGACTCAATATCAATATTGGTTACGTAACCAGGGGACATTTTCAAAATCATGAAATTTCATTTTTACCCAAAAAATCGTATTTTTCTCGTTTGTTTTAGTTATTTTGGCAACATTTGTTAACAATATCAATGTTGTTACATACCAACGTGTGGGGAATATGATTAGCTTTAACATGAGACTAATATAAAAAATGTTGAACAATTCTATCACGTTCTCTGCTCTAAAACATAAATGTAGGTGAAATGGAGGCTCAAAAAAAGGTCATTGACCTCTGACCTCGTGACCCACCGCTAGGTGCACTTAAGACCAGTGTTTTCAGAAGGCCAAGGGTATGGGCTAATAAAATATCATAACCAGATCGACTGTCAATTTGTTCCGATAGAGACAATAGCGGCTCTCCATCTATATGGGTCTTTAACTGTGATATCATCGCAAACTACTGCAAACAAACTGACCACTCTTTCTCCTCGGCTTCATTTTGAGGTTTTTTTCGTGGCATACGAACAAGATAGAAACAAGCGGGAAGATGCGCGTATAGCGCTTTTTGTCGATCGACGCGCACTTGGAATATTTTGAATTTTGTCAAAATGCGCTTGCGACGCAACGCCAGTAATTCACGCTAGCGCCTTTATTTGACGCTACGCTCGCATTTTCGAGTCAGAAAATCAGCTGGCACAGTGCCAGCGGCACTGCGCGTCGCTAACGTGGTGCAGTACCCTTAATCGCAAAGCGACCTTAGTATGTTTTCAGCATTAAGCATGACAGATGAAATACAGTAATATCACTTAGTCCAATTCGGATTGTTCCATTTCACTTGGTTCCACCTTGTGTAAATGGAATAGTCCAAATCAGACCTTGTGATATAATTGTACTATCACCACTCTCAGGCGTTAAATATTTGTATAATAAACTTACCCGCTGTTATTAGGATCCAACATTGAAAATAACTTATTTGATGTGACACCAATAATAGAAGGGGTTGCGGTCCTCATATACGGATCCTCCATCGAACTTCCCGCCAGGCGTCTCATGTTCGCACGCTGAGCAGGCGACATGCCGATAGGTATCGGGGTTGGCGTAGCACTGGCAGTATGACTGAAGAGACCCTGCAAGAATTCATCAAAACCCACCTTTCCGTCTTTATCCTCGTCGAGCTTAATATACAAATTCTCCATTTCCTGTTGCAGAGAGGGATTGAAAAAGATTACACATGAATGGAGTAATTTATATACTGTAAATGAATAAGATATTAGATATATACTGTAAAAGAGGAAACTTTTTGCGAGTGTAATTTTTTGGGGGTTTTCGCACATGTTGAACTATTTTGCTTGTTTTTATTTTTAAAATTATATATTTGGGCGTTTTTATTTTCCCCCATTATCATAATTAGAAAATATGACCTGTTATTTACGGATATACCCAGTATAGGAGTTTCCTGTCCCAAAATTACTAGTATCCCTGGTCGGAGTCTCTATATTATTTTAAAAATTAGACATTTTGATTTCTTTTTAATTCACCAAAAATTGTCACAAAAGCCCCCATAAAAAAGACCATCTGACCGTACCCGAGGGTCCGTTTCCACGTAGAACAAGGTTTCTTTCTTTTTTGCCTTACCTCAGCATTCATGTCATCCATGCCGATATGCTCGCAGACAATCTTCAGTTCATCCCTGTCCAAGAATCCATCATGTCCAACCCCTACCTCCTCCCATATGGCCTGTATGGCAACCTCCTGTGATTGGTCTTGCGTTGGGGTGCCTGCGTACTGACTTATTGAAGCTAGGTTTTGTCCTATCGAAAAAAAAGAAAAAATAGATAAATAAATACAAAAAGGACAAATGGAGGGTTTAGTGCAACAAAAGGCTATCTGCATTTTTGGCCAAAATGAGATTTTGGTATCAAAATGATCCGCACAAGATCAGGAGCCTAATTGTGAGAAAATAGTAAATTCACCTAATCAAAAAGGTTTGAATAGCATTTCTTCAACTTGTCAAAACCAATAGGTGACAATGATGGGTACAAATCGTTAATTTACTTTTTCACAAAATGACCGAAATGCAGATGGGCCCTTTGATGCACTAAACCCTCGAAATTGGCCATTTTGTGGAGAGTAACACTAATAATGCCATGCCAAAGAACTAATCAGATAATTAACTTTTTTGTCACGCGTGCAAGGAAAACAAAGTTGCCTGTTGGGAGTTGCCACCTTCTGGTTTTCACGCGCCCATACTTTTCAGGGGCCTCCTGGCTTCCGCTTTTTTTCCACAGTTTTGGTTGTCCCACTGCTGGGGTTATATCCCATTACGCTTTTGGCCTTAATCCACATCAGAGGGCTGGTTACAAAGATCGAGGTTGTGCTGATCTACTCAACCAATCGGAACTACACTTCAATGTTTACATGCTTAGTGCGTAAGCTTAACAGAAAGAACTGGCAAACGTCTTTACTCACCACTTTTATGCACCCTAAGTGTAACACATGCTAAAATTGCTGTAAATATGCATATGCAACCAAAATTGGTAAATGGGATTTGACCTATTTTGTAGAGAATGATGTGTTTTTATTTTCCCCAGAGGTAAGCTTTTATTAACATTTGTGAGTAACATTAATCTTCCAAGTATATACCAGCTAATATTGAGTGTTGATTGAAGTAGTTTGGTTTAACAGGCACCCAGTAGGGAGGAGAAATATGGGGAGTTGAACCCTTTTTTAACCAAGGGTGTGAGAGGCCACAAATAAAAAAGAGGAAAACAGACAAAAACGAGGAAATACACATAAATTGGGGGGAAATGTCCAATATGGGCTGAAAAGAAAAGAAAAGGCTGAAATTTTGGCATAAGAAAATTTTAAAAAGAGAGGAAATCAGCTAAAAAGAGGAACTCACACACCCCTGTTTTAACGCTTCGATACCAATATTGACCTCGTTACTCATTATTAGTGATGGTCCAAATTTGCTCTACATGTAATTTTAAAAGTGATACCTAAAGAATCTGTTATATAGACTTTGTAGTTGTTCTAATAGCCTTACCTTCAGCTTCAAATGTTTCCAGGATGCTAACGCCCTCGCCATCAACCCTCTCCGGAGAGGATAACGGTTCATCGTCCGGATCATCCATTTTGTTGTCGTCATGGTCAAACTCAAGGTCGCCTTCAAGGTCGTTTATATTAAGAGATGCCTAAACAAAAGAAACAGTTACATATGATATAGGTAAATAAATCATACTACAAATGAAAGAACCAGGCATGAGAATGGACATAATTTAAAAAACAAACAAAATTGGGCTAAACAGGTTGAGACTTTATTTAGAAATAATGAAATGTTTCAAATAGGCAAATTACAAAGAGAATTAGTCAACATAAACAATGCAATCTTATAACAAATCACTCAAAATATGCACAGGGTGACATAATTAGTGGGCAAACATTATAACCATGTTTACTACAAACTTTGAGACTGAATTCTTCATAGCCCTTCTACCAATACTTACACAATCCCTAACTGGCTGAATGAATGCTGTTATTAACCAATCATATTAAGTCTTACAAAGCAAACCAATGATGTTGCATTCACAATACAAACATTTCTCACCTCACTATTAAGGTCGTCTGCAATGCGCTTGCTCACGTGACTGTTGTACTCGCTCTTTTCCGCCGCTCGTTTTAGCCCCCTGTTAGTCTCGCTTCTGCTCAGGTGGAAGGACACATCGGCCGGAGCACCCGCGTAGCTATAACTGATGTCCGTCTCAATGTCTGAGTAATCCTCCGTTTGGTCATCGTCCAAGATATTGGGTTTGGACCTACGGCCATATTTCTTTCCCTCTTTCACAAATTTGGGTGATACTTCTTCCAAAATGTCTGCGTCACTACCTGTTAAGTGAATTGGGAAACATACATGTAGATAAATTTAAATAGTCTTTCCTTTTCATGCAGGGTTCTAGCTAGGATGGGCGGCGCCGGGCTGGCCCGCCTACCACTGGGCTAGCCCGCCCGGGAACTCAAAAAAAATAAAATTATGTGGCAGGAATCCTCAAAGTGCATTAAAAAACCCTAAAAAACATTAAGAAGGCCTCTGGATCCCATGCCATGATCCACTGCACTTCGTTCGCTACATTTTCTCCGTTCGCCGTCAGTACAGTAAATTTACCCGGTTCTAAAATGGTCCTGGCTAGAACCCTGTTTTCATGTGTTATTATACTTTAGCAAATCAATGACTTGCATTGTTAAAAATTATGTTTTTGGTGTGGCTTTATTTCACAAGTTTCCATATGGTAAGCAAAAAATCATCACTGTTTGCTGTGTTCATGAAGGCATGTGGTCGCACTACCACATAATATTATAAGCATATCAATTTCATTCTTGAATGAATAAAAGTATGAACAATAATTACCAAATTAAAGCAGAGACAGTAAAACATAATAATAATAATATAAGAAATTTGTTTAGTGCCGAATGCAAAAACATCTTTGGGCGCTTGACAGCTTTAAAAGACATAAAAAGATATAAATCAAGGTACTGTATAAAAATATCAATAGTGTAGAGTTTTTAGAAATACGACCAGCGCAGTAATAAAAAAATTAACAGTCTTAAAAAGTGGGCATATGAGAATGATGATAATTAAAATGTAAGCCATAGTATTGTTTAAATAAAAATGTTTTCTAAGGGTTAACGTGAAGCTGTTCAGAGACCGCATGCCTAACTTCCTCTGGGGTCATTCCATAATGATGGTGCAGCAATAGCGAAAGATCTGGCGCTGTACGTGACAGTTCTTGGTGGTGTTGGTCTTTCAAGAAGAGTTAGTGTGGCTGAGTGGAGAGTGTGTTTTGAACGATAAAGCGAGATCAGCTCGCAAGAACAGGCACTTGAATACCATAAAGCAAAGACTTATATAAAAAAAATGAAAACAATATTTTGGGGAACTAGATTTACCATGAAAATCAAAACTTTAATATCACAATACGAAAAACCTGAAAACTGTTCAAATTATTTATAAAATACAGGAAATAAAAAAATGTGAGTTTCATTTTGTCTATATCAAACAACAATACCATTTTTCATTTTGACAAAACTAAATTAGCTGATAAGTTATTGATTCATTGGAAAACTTGGTTTGATAATACCCCCACCCCCAAAAAAAAAAAATGGACATAAAATGGCTTTAAAAGGTAGCTGTATCGGCTATTACACCACTGCAGAAAAACAACTATTGTGCCGAATGAATAATATCTATACTTTTTATTTTGAGACCATAATAAAGACAAGTCTTTGCTCTACCTATTTGAGAACTTTTGGAGTAATTTGGACATTTCTTATGTTTTTCTTTATTTTTTGAAAATTCCCTAAATTTTTGGACATTTGAATATTTTCAGGCAAGTAGGAAACTGCTATGGGTCTGTCACTTTGGGGGATGGTTGGTAAGCATATTACCTAAATTCTCCCGCCAGTTTTTGTAAATAAAGTGTTTACTTTTTGAGAAAATTTTTTTTTTAGGGATTTTTTAAAGGCAAAAGTTCAAATTGACACCAAAAATACTAGAAACACTTTAACGGAAAAAGCTGGCGAGAGAATCTTCTAAATTTAATAACCTTTCATATGACACCTTGTTTGTTGAAATAGGAGCTATACTTCTCTTTAAAAATATTCAAAGTTTGACTATTTAGTGTTTCTAGAAAAAATACATTTTTTTGTTGTTAAGTACTAACATTCCCACTCCATTCAATCCATGTTATGATTGTAAATGTGGAAATAATTACATTCATTATTGTGCATTGGTATTTTGGCAAAAACATAATATAAAAAACAAGTTCATCCTAAGGATACAAAGGGTTAAAAACAAATTTTATAAATAGAGTGTGTTTTGAGAAAAGAAGCAATTTTGGGGAATTTGGCAACATGCCAAAAACCTAACACACAGTAAGTCTATGGGGTTTTTTGAAGACAAAAAATTGCGCCGTTTGAAAACGGCTTGATGGAAAAAATTCAAAATTGGCATGTGAGTTTATTTTGTCAATACACACATCATGTATAATTTTGAAGCAAATCTGAGCATGACGCCGTAGCCGATACAGCTACCTTAAAAACTTAAACAAGCAGCCTCGGTGACAGGAAATTAACCATATGCTTACACAGGTGTAAATAAATTATGCATAGCTCATGGAATCTTTGTCTTTACTGTTCAAATAAAATTTAAAAAGAGCTAAGCAAAATATTACTTTCCAGAAAATATATTAATTTGAAACTGTTAATTCATGACATAAATGCATTTTTTTGCATTCAAAAATGCAGATAAAATGGCTTCAAAATCAATCAAATGAGTACCCATGGAATCTTTGTATTTACTGTTCAAATAAAATGTAAAAAGAGCTGAACAAAATATTACTTTCCAGAAAATATATTAATTTGAAACTGTTAATTCATGACATAAATGCATTTTTTTGCATTCAAAAATGCAGATAAAATGGCTTCAAAATCAATCAAATGAGTACCCATGGAATCTTTGTATTTACTGTTCAAATAAAATGTAAAAAGAGCTGAACAAAATATCACTTTCCAGAAAATATATTAATTTGAAACGGTTAATTCAAAAAAGGATAAAATGGCTTCAAAATCAATCAAATGAGCACCCTCATGACGGGAATACACACTATGCTTGCAGGTGATTAGGCAACAACAAAAAAAAAGTTGTGTTGCCCTCACAAGCCTAAAATCGGGAAGGACGGCCGGCCGAATTTTTTTTAATTTTAAATTTTACCAAATCAACGATTTTATACCTATTATTTCAGTCAACATGTGTGAATATACTAAGGAAAACGCTTACTGGATGTATTTTCAACCCAATGGTGAATATTTTGGTTTCTTGCCCATCTCTTTTCACAGATTGGAAGATCTTGAAAAAAATCTTTAAAAAATAAATCTTTAAAAAAAAGAGAAAAAAAAAAAAAAACCCTTTAAAAAAAAAATAAAAATACCCGGCCCACATTCTCAGAATTTTGACCCGGCCGGATGAGGGCAACACAACTTTTTTTTGTTGCCTCTCATGAGGAGTATAAGAGAATGAAATCCGCGGTTGTCATGTCATTTGTTGCACACGCAGTGATTCAGGATATCGCTAGTTGAATAACAAACACAATAGCTAGTGTAAAGTCTACAAACAGCTGTCGCTTTCACTGATATGTTGAGTGGTAAAATTGGCTGAAAATATATTCAAGTGGCTGCCCTATGCGTCAGTTTAGTAAATCTGGTACAAAATGTGGCTATTTTTGGACAAGTGTCCTTGAAATTCTAAAAATGGAGCGTTTTCTTTGTCGTAATGTCCTCGATTATGCAGACAAAAATGGGACAAACCGGGAATAAATAATAAAAACATTTTATATCCAAAAAGATGTGATCACAATCAATTAAAAAAGCAGCTACAGCCAAACATCAGATGTTTTGTCTTTGTTTCAAACCGCCACCCTCTTCAGAGTGTGAATGCTCATAAATTGAAGCTGTGCAAGGCCAAAAAGAATAAATAGTTGTGTTGCCCTCACAAGCCTAAAAATCAGGAAGGTCGGCCGGCCGGATTTTTTAAATTTCTTCTTTTATTTTTTTATTTTTTAAGTATACCAAATCAACCATTTAATACCTATTATTTCAGTCAACATGTGGAAGATACTATGGAAAATGCATAATGGCTGTATTTGCTACCCAATGGTGAATATTTTCTTGAAGTACAATGATAAAATATTCACCCTCGATTCTATATAAGATTCTGCTTGAAAGTATGGAATATCCACATATTGTATTGTATACTGGGAGTAATTCTGTTATACCCTTCACAGAGGTATTCATAGTGCATGATTTTTAAGAACAACAACGCATACTACCGATGTAGGTGTGTAGGGTATAACAGAATTATGCCATATACTGAATTAAAGACAACGATGGAGAGAATTAGACTAAATAAAAACAATATACTAGTTGCATTTTCGTTCTTGTACGTGGAGTACAAACCCAAGCTTGTTGTCTGGTTTTCTGGGTTTCGTTGGCTTTTATCAACCGGAAGATAGGTAAAAATAGTGTTGAAATATTTAAAAAATCTTCAAAAAAAGAAAGAAATCTAAAAAAATCTTTAAAAAAAGCAACAACAAAAACAAACCAGCCCCCATTTTTCGTAATTTTGACCGGCCGGATGAGGGCAACACAACTCTTTCTTTTTTTGGGCCTAGTACCACCTGCCAAAATAGGTGTGAAGTATTACACTCAATGTGTTAAATATATTATCTATCTATCATCATTCATATTGTTCTTTCTAGTTAGTATAATTAAAGCTTTACAACAGAGATTTGTTTGTGTTTGTGTTTTTCCAGGAAAGGGGAGAGGTCACTGATACAAGTGGTAAACATATAGGTCAACTTTAAATTAAGGAAAAATATAAGATTATAATCATGTTACAAAATCATGTTATTCGCCAATATATTTGGTTGTACGCCAAGTTAACTACAGTTCAAATATTCAAAAAGTTTGGTCAGCCGACTGATAACCTGCATTGAAATTTAGGTTATCCGCCAGAATTTATGGGCTTCAGAAAGCCTGGATTAACATTTAATTTGAACACTGAATGTAGGTGAGTTTGTGCTAATGTGAACCACTTGATTTGAACATTGAATGTAAGTGTTTGTGCTACATGTACCCTACTCTGCTAGATCAACAAATACCAACTTCTTGGTGTCATTAATTCTAAATTACAACATTATCCCCCACCCACACCCCTTTTTCCTTCAAAAATGCCAAAATTGAAACAATTGTGCTATCATTGCTACAATAAAGTCAAGTTTCTTAACAAACAAATTTTGATCAAAATCACAACCTACACAGCTACTATATCAGAAGCAAAAGTTCAGATAATTAAATTAATACCTTAAAGGATCAGAGCAACAGGCAACAAATCGAGGGTTTAGTGCAGGGGTGGGCAACCTTTTTCAATGAATGGGCCAGATATAAGGAGTGAGAAATTAACAGGGCCGCACCTACCAAATTGTGTAGCAATGGCCTGCTGTTGATTTCAAACCTTTGATTCTGAAGACTTTCAAGCATGCAATAGGTTTGTGTGCTTAATAATCTACCGGTATTTTCACAAAAACGTAATCTCAATACAATTTACACTTATTTTTGACACGATTGAGGTATATTTTGGCTCTAAACAAGCCGTTACTTAAGAATATTTCAATTTAGGGAAACATATGCGTGCGTAGCGCGCGAAATTTTTTCATCTGTGTACTTTTGACCATCATAATTCCATGATTCCTCTTGTCAAATGAACTGAGAGTGCCAATCTCAACCGACACGAAGTCAATATTGGGGGAGGGGGGCGATGGCCCCCCCCCTCTGGTTATGCCACTGACAGATGACAATTAATGGGGAAATAGACCTATGCACGTTGAGGAACATCATTTGTGTCGATAAATGCATAGCAGCTAGCTCGTTTTTTGTGATGTCAAATATATTTTTTTTTTTTCTTTCTTGATACATCTCGCGGGCCGCATGCCAGAGGTAGGTTGCCCACCCCTGGTTTAGTGCAACAAAGGGCTATATACATTTCGGTCATTTTGAGAAAAAGTGAATTAAAGATTTGTACCCATCATTGTCACTTATTGGTTTTGACAAGTTAAAAGAAATGCTATTCAAACTTTTTTGATTAGGTGAATTTACTTTTTTCTCATAATTAGGTTCCTGATCTTGTGCGGATCATTTTGATACCAAAATCTTATTTTGGCCAAAAATGCAGATAGTCCTTTGTTGCACTAAGTCCTTGAATTAACTAATGAAATAAAATAAGGCGAAATAAAAACACTTAACGTAGGAGACTAATTTAACCAATTAAAAACATGACAAATACAATAACAATTCCAACGCTGTCCGAAATGAGGAATGTTGCTTGAAAGACGGACTAAAAACTAGGGTCTTTAATACGAAAAGAGGAGAGTGAAAAAGATGGTCCTTGCATTTCACCCCCCCCCCCCCACCCTTAGTCAAGAAGACAAACATATTTTGAAGGTATAATACCAAATTTGTTACACAGAATTCCTAATGATATAAAGTATTTTTTTCAAGTCAAAAGCTTTAAATAATGATTTTATAACACAAATTCATAATAGTAATATTTTGACAAATTGGGTCAAATTTTAATTCTTAAAGGTTTTTTGGCCTAAGATATGGTTGATTGACATTGTTTTGCTGTTTATTTGTGTTATTCAAGATTGACAGCCCAGTCTAATCTCTTACCAGGATTGTGATAACTGCTTACGCTGAAGTCATCGTCTACGTCACTGGCCCCTATACCTTCCAAGTCTGCGTCAAAGTCTACAGTACTGGAGAGGATCATAACAAATGCCTCCTTGAAGGTTTCAAAGTCCACCTGAGGAAATCAAAAAGTGATCTATCAATGTTTGTTTATCATTAATACTGTGTGTTTCATTAATGATTATACATGTACTATAAAAGTGGAAATGTTTGTGATACATTTAATTTTGCGCTTTTTCGCGCTAAAATCTACCTCTCTGGTAAAGTTTGTTTTGTTGGAATTTTTTTTTGGGGGGGGGGGCAACTGGGGTAGGTTGTTTTGTTTTTGATTTTTGTTGTTGTTAAAATGTTATAAATCTTGGGATGAAAATTAATAAAGGAAAAAAAGGAATATCAAAAATGAACAAATATGGGTCCATTGGGACGGGACCATAGAACAGAGCTTTGCTTTCTGAAACCCCCAACTAGGGTCTATTCTAAAAGTGCACACCTACCTGAATATGATAAATCCTCTTTTGAATTATTACTGAAAACTATATTTATTCACCATTTGGACAGTGTACAAATGCATGTATAATATCATATATTATTATACAGACGACTGTAATAATCCCTGCACATAGTATGGCAACTGGCAATATGGTCATGTTGCATCTCATTATCCACTAAAATTGTATTAAAAATCAAGTACATATAATAATGGAAATGATGATAATCAAGAATGAAGTTGATACGAATCTAAATATCAAATCTGGGGGATCAACAACCTCCCTGTTAAAAAAAAATTAAGGGTCAAATCACTCGACTGTAACGGGAATCTAAATATCAAATCTGGAGGATCAACAACCTCCCTGTTAAAAAAAATGTAAGGGTCAAATCACTCGACTGTAACGGGAATCTAAATATCAAATCTGGGGAATCAACAACCTCCCTGTTAAAAAAAATTTAAGGGTCAAATCACTCGACTGTAACGGGAATCTAAATATCAAATCTGGGGGATCAACAACCACCCTGTTAAAAAAAAAATTAAGGGTCAAATCACTCAACTGTAACGGGAATCTAAATATCAAATCTGGGGGATCAACAACCTCCCTGTTAAAAAAAAATTAAGGGTCAAATCACTCAACTGTAACAGGCAGAAAATTGTTGTTATAGATACTTGTCCATTCCAGAGTGTGAAAACTATCATTGTAGACAGCCCACCCCCCCCCCCTGTTTTCCCCGGGTGTCCTTACCACTCCATCTGCTTTATCGCCTAACAACTGTTCTACTAGGAGATCAGCTTGGTCCTCTAATTGTAGCTGTATACAAAGTTCCCGCAAACCGTCTTGATTCAATGCCCCCTTGCTTTCTGTGTCGCATCTGTCAAATACTTCTTTTAGTTGCCCCACATAGTCATCCCCCTCGTCGTCCATGACGAATCCTACGTCTTCGATGTCTGTGGATTCAAAATTACGAAAGATGATTATTATTACAAATATATGGTTTTACTACTAAAATTGTTTTGGAGGGCTAGATTTTTGAGCTAAAGTAACCATTTTGGTTGTTCAATGTGTTGTTTGTATAATATGAGCATTTTATTAAAAACCCTGGGCCTAACTAGGTTCTTCAAAATCCTACTTAACTAGTCCTCCCCCCCCCCCCCCCCCCCACCCCCGATAGTTTTATTCCCAAAACGGCCCCATGGGAATCGGTTACGGTTAAAAGTGCAAAAAAAAGTGTAAAACACAATATCTGCATTATGCTGGAGATGGGCAATATTCACTTGTATCTTGTTATGGCTGGATGGTGAGTTCCGTATGTTGATGTATTTAAAACTGTTAAAGATGTGAGTGAGCAGATCTTAGATTTGAATCACAGATCTTGCCAAGGATCATGAGTTTGAATGAACTGATTTGACTGTTTTCAACATTTACTCAAAGCACAGACCCATATTTACAAGGTTTTTTCTTTGTTTTCTTCACAAAATCGGAACCAAATTCTGTTGTTTTCCTAACAAACAAAAAAATACAGTTGTACAATGTCTACACCCCCACCCCCGAAATTATCACATTGATGTCAGTATTAATGTCCAATCAATGAATTTTACTAATAATAACGCCTTGGCCCAATCATGGACTTACATGGCCCAATCAACATTATTGTGTTTGCAAAACATGAGAAGGACATAGTTTTTATTTCACTGGTACTATTCCAACAAAAGCAAATCAATAAGATATTGATACATGCAACAATCGTTTTAATTCACAGAAACCTCTTTGGGTGTAGGCTCAAGGCCTCAACTAAAAGAGAGTGTCCCTCCTTATACAGTTGATTGACTCAATTCCAATCCAATATGTATTGATTGGTATTCAAATAGGATGAACAAGCACTCATTAGTGTTTAAAAACACTTTATGAATTTTTTTCTTAAATCCTTTTATCGATTGACCAAGGTACTTGCCTCTAAAACACCTCCTAATCAACACTTTAAATAAAGATATGTAACCAAGATGTTTATCAAATACACTCGGTGCAAATATGAACTTGAATATTTATATATGGTGTTACATTTTCAGTGAGTGAGCCAATAGAAATAGCCCAATTTGGTGGGTTTTTTTTTTATTATTGAGGAGTCAAAAGTGCCCAATTCTGTGATTTAACAATGGCACTAGCAACACTGTCTGAAGTTATGAACTGATATGCAGTTGGTACCAGTGGTACCGTACCACCACAGTACAGTGTTGGTATACTTACCAAATTAGGCTACTTTTGACTCATGCACCTGTTCCACTACAACACCTCTAAAATCCAAATATACACACCCCACCCACAAGAAAACGGGTGCCAACTTTGCACACCCAAAAAAGTTTAACTTTTGGCAACTGCAGCCATGACTATATAATTCCCCACTCTGGGTTTCGAAAAAGTTTTTTGTTTTTTTAAATTAAAAAAAAAATTAGCACACCTTGTATGAAGCTGTTTGGCCCATTGGTCTCATTTTCTGTTTCATCTTGCCCATAAGAAGCCAATATGTAATTTCTTGAGTTCAAGTCGCTGTCATTTTGAAAAAAAAGCAGGCAACCATCTTGAAAAATAGCCCAGTCAGCTATCTTGACAAAATGTGTCGGGCTGCTATTTTGGAGAATTTTATTTATTTATTTTGCCTTATAACAAGCTGAAAAAGATAACTTGAGTGGAAACTCTGGGATTAAGGGATCATCAGGTATATCATTATCAATAAATCATACATAAAAGGCCTATTGACGTATCGTTCCTGGTGTATTGTTGTACGCTTTCTACTTATGTAAAAGCACTCAAGGAGAACCGTACCTTTTTGTTAGTCCAAGGAATTAGTATTGATTTTCAGCAGTGTGACGTAAGTCTTTAAATGGGAACTGTGATGAGAATTGAGGAGGGACCGACTAATTTTGTTTAAAACCTGGACAAACTACACAATCAGAATTGTACTAATTTGAATCATTTTCCTACTTCTTTCCTTAGCTTAATTATTGTTATTATATATTTTAGACAAATTAAAAAACCCAAACATGTTTACATCCACAGTTCATTTTTTTTGAAAAAGTGTGGAATCCACACTTTTTCAAAAAAAATGAAGGAGGAGGAGGCCCCTTTTACGTGAAATTCACGAGGTGACTGACTTGGAAAAAATTTGGGGCAACCTTTTACGAAAATTTTAGGTGAAAACGCCCCCCCTTGGGCAAAAGTGTCTTACGGGGATGTTTACTAGCAATAAACTTTGCGAACCTTAAAGAGGAAGAGGTCTCTTTAAAGGAGCATTGAGAGATGTATCAATTATTCGATATACTAAATGAGCAAATAACGTAAAGATAATCATCAACATAGCCCAATTCCAAAATGTCATACAATTCCGACATCGCCTTCATGCAAAATAAGCAAATAATTGCACTTCCGGGTTGAGATTTGCCGCGAAAGTACGCATGTAAAACAATCGCATCACTTCCGAATTCAGCACCTAGTTTCGATATCACCATATCGAAACTAAGAAAATCATGAAATTTTATATGATGAACGGCGAATGTTGGTAAACTGTTTTAGATGGTAGTTAGCATATATATGCCAAAGTATTACTTTCATGCAAAAAAACTGATTTCCAGGATAATTGAGGGCGCACTCCCATACGTATCTCTCAATGCCCCTTTAAATTGTTTTTATTTCATGGTTCTGAGGGGTTGGTCACCAAAACTTGTTTAACATGCATAGGAAAAAGACAAAGCTATCACAAACATCTCAAACTCTGAAACACCTGAACAAACGAGTTATGACTGAAATAAAGAAAAAATAAAACAAAATTGAAGCGGACTCAAAAAAAGAAGAAATTATTTTGCCTTATCCCATTTTAACAAATTATATTATACATGTACTTGATAATATCCACCTTGCAATAACTTACACCTGACCCTGGGATGTAATAAGTGGATTTCGAGAGACAGACCTGGGTTGAATTGAATGTTGCCAGCCAACAACCGTGCTAACAAAGGCAAGTGAAGGGACATGGCTTTTGTTGGTTAAAAAGAACCTATTGACAATATCAACCTTTATTTCTTGCACAGCACGTCTTCTATACATCCATTGGTTAAATCAGGAAAGGTGAGAAGATGTGTCCAGACAACACACAATGAATTTGATTTTATGTGGGATTTACATTTGAAAATGAACAGTTTGTCTTAGTATTTATTTCATTTACCGATACGGTACTTAAAAATACTACAATGCAATCTTTTTCATGGAACACCCTCTATCTATGATTTTTTCCCCAGCAATGCATTGTTTATTGTCAAATTACATTCATAACCAACCATGAAACTAAAATGTCTTAAGTTACAGAGCAATACATTTCCTAATTACTTCAAAATCAGATTGAAATAAGTTGTTCTAATACCAGGGCAGTTTATTTTCCAAGTGCTTTTTTCGTTCGTAAACAGAAATCCATGGTTTGACACCGTGTTAACACCGTTTATAGTATTTCCAGTTACGACCACAACTGTACACAAGTGAACACACCGAGTGAATGATTTATGATGAAAACCAAAACAAATATGTTGCAAAATTCCTTATATTGGTAGCAGATTTCTATTATGATTAGTAAAGTTCTGTGATGCAGTTTTATGGAAAATACAGTCCAGTCATTTTATGAGTCCAGGATAGTCTTTCCTGATAGTCAAACTGAGGAAAAATATGTGTGAAATTTGAAAAAGATCACATAATATTTCTTTAATACTTAGGGTCTCTGGACAATCCCTTGGATTAAGGGCTAATTCAGATGACCGGGACAAATGAAGAAAAAAAATGTATACTTCATGAATGAGCTTATATTCGGTCTCTGTATAAATAAGGCTAAATGAAAGTCAATGTCGTATTGTCTAAGTTCCTGTTTCATTATTTTGGATTTCCTATGAGGCAACTATTTCATTATTCATTATTTCAGCTGATTTTATTATTTTACATTTATCATTTTTTCAATGCAAAATGACACATAATACTTTTATCCAAAAGGTTTTTTTGTAAATTAATGTGTTTGTCAACATATCCAGACATTTTAAAGCTTGACATTTTCTATTTACATATCGAACACCAGAAAGGTTCGAAAACACAATGAAATGACACTAAAGATGGCAATGGGTGTTGGGCAATAATTCTGTATCTAAATTCATTTTTGAATTTCAAAACTAAGTTTATAAAATTACAAAAAGTGAAAATATTATGAATTTCCAACGAGGGGAGGAAAACACAGCGCGGGCGGGAAAAAGCATCCACTAGTTCAATTTGTAAATATAATAACATATTTGTTTCCAATTCTATTAAACCCTAACGCTAGTACTACACCATACAGAACCACACAGCCAGCAGCACTACGGTCTACCCTAGGCACATGCACACAACTTCTATTCCAATATAATTCCATGCTGACTATTGCTGAGAACCTTGTGATAAACCCTGGGTTAAATGAACGTATTATAAGCCTGGGCAGCCCAGCGCTCATGCCATGATCTGGTGGTCGTCACTCGCCACAGATTTTCTTGGTCCCCCCCTCACCCCTGTTCATCAATATGCAACACTTCTATTTTGGCCGAGCGGTCTAGTGCGCCGATTGTCGGTCAGGATTTTTCTATCTAGCACAGGATCATGGGTTCAAGTCTCCTTGAAACCAAGACTCATTGCTTACCAAAAAAGTTCCTATCTAGGTCAGAAATTCTACAATCACATCTTAATTCAGTAAGGTTAGTTTATCGGATCCTCTTTCCGTGGTTAAGCTGATATTGATTTAACTGTAGAATTTCTCCTCTAGGCTCTACCCCATTCACTGTGCACAACGTGCAGGTCTATACAGTGTATGTCAGTTGCGCCATGGTTCAGTGTATGTCAGTTGCGCCTAGCTCTGTTTCATAGCTCTCATACGTCGTGATACGACTCAGTATGAGAGCTATGAAATGAAAGCATATGTTCGTACGCTGGCGATTTTCGTTTCTAGTTTGCCTATTTCTAAAACATTTGGATACACTTACCTGGGTTATACATGTGCTATGTACTGTTATTGCATCCTAGATACATTTTCAGCTCCATAAATGCTACTCAAAATGAAATATTAATGATATAAAATCAGCCCTAATCACAGCGAAATGAAGAAGTCGTAGCAAAGATGAAAGTCAATTCGCGGTAGTTTACGATTGGTTCCGAATATTTTCAATTAGTCTCGTTCCCCGTTTTACTCCTCATGGGTGTACGCGTGTGTGCAAACATAGTAAATCACTAGGCGGACAACCAATACTACGATTTTACGAATGCGATCAACTGTTAACAACAGCCTGGTTCCAAATTGTTGGCACCAGGCTGCTTTTAGTGAGATTCCGAAGAACGCACGTGACCTATTTTCCGAAGATTTCTGATCTCAATTTTAAATGGTCTATTACCAAACTATACAATGTTCTAACTTATTTGACATTTAAAACCATCCAATACGACAAATTATGTACAATTAGGGTCCTGGGTATGCAGTTTTCATTACGTAAATACTAGAAAGGGAATTAATGCGCTGTGCAAACGGAAGAACGCTATTTGATATGAACTCTCCGTATCGACCCTAGGTACATCCCCAAGTCTTCAATATTACCGTACAAAAGCTGTACAAATATAGCCTGCAAGATAGCGACGTAGAGGGCGACGGAGAGTTAGTCTAATCGACCCTGAATTGACCCCTATTTCTGAGGCTGAATCCCGGTACCCAGAATCCCTTTTGGATGAGTTGTGTGGAGCCCATTGATGCAGGGACCAAGCAAACTCGACGGCATTGAAGAACGGTAACCATTTAGTCGTTAAAAAACCTCTAAAATCTCCAGAAATCGTGAGCGTAGAATTACATCGATGGTATCAAAATAATCCGTAAGTATAGTTCTATAAGTAAGGATAACTTAAATTTAACTACCAGTAAATTTATTTTTTGTTATGAAACAAATACGACGTAGGAAGTCAATGCTTGTTTTTGTAGCTAAGTTGCGCCATGGTTCAGAGAGTCACGTATCTAAGCGTATTCAGACGCTCACCCTGAACATGTTAAAATAAAAACTCATGTCCCTAGTTTCAGGGGCCTTAGCGCGATAACAAGTTAACTTATTCTGCAGATTGTATTCTATAGATAGATATATACCATAACCCTAACCGCACTGAATCTCACTGCCAGAAACTATCTCCAGGCACGTGCTGCTGCATTGCCGCGATGACGTCACCTACCGCAGGCATAAGTGGCCACGGAGTTTGTGGCCGCATATGCGCTAGGGAGTTAGCTCAGTTGGTAGAGGGACAGACTTGGGTGCGGATGGTCCCGCGATCGAATTCTGGTGGGGGGGGGGGGTGCTGGGTGATTTTTCGGGTCAAAAAAATAGCACTTTTTCCCCCCTCCCCCCGATACGCACAAAAAACAAGCTTTACTGTGGGTTAATAAATGTCAATTTTTGATGTGCAATAACCCTAACCGCACTGCATCTCACTGCCAGAAACTATCTCCAGGCACGTGCTGCTGCATTGCTGCGATGACGTCACCTACCGCAGGCATATGTGGCCTCGGAGTTTGTGGCCGCATATGCGCTAGAGAGTTAGCTCAGTTGGTAGAGGGACAGACTTGGGTGCGGATGGTCCCGCGATCGAATCAGGGGGGGGTGCTGGGTGATTTTTCGGGTAAAAATAATAGCACTTTTTCCCCCCTCCCCCGATACGTACAAAAAACTAGCTTTACTGGTTAGAACTAAGGGTTAATTAAGGCTATTCAAAATCTTGTACATTTATTTGATCCCGGGGATTTGATGGCATGGAGTCAATTCATGGAAGTGTGTAATACTTCAAATCAGTTTTCCCTGAGAGTTTATTATCCCCCAAAATAATGTTAATATTAATACAGGATTCCCTGTTTTATTCTAAGTAATATTATTTTATTATTATTAATATCAATAAGAAGAGTATTCACTTTTTAAGCTTTATTAATTATTATTTATACAATTTTATTAATAAGCTTACTCGAAATATTAAAAATAAAATCAATTTATTTTTGTATTGACATGACAGGATGTATACACACACAACCCACGCTCAATGAAGGAGCATAGAGTTGTTTGTTGGCGAGTTGTTTGTATACTGAATTCATCTACTGCCCCGTCTGCACGATGGATGAAAATAGACACCGCTTGACTTGCTTGACACTGCCGATTTCGGTGTTTGAAAACTTACCTCTCCTAACGCGCGTCGCTGCAGTGGAGGACGATTTTATCACATCATTTTTGTCTTAACATCCTATTCCTTTAAGCCTATAGATACTTTCATCAGTTACTGAAACCATGGAGGAACGCCCAAAACATCAGATCATCTAATATAATGATGGCATTCTGACTTATGAGTCACAAATATTACGGAGCAATGCATGTCACTGTAGGTGTGATCCAACTATCGCGTCTGTGGCGTCTACCGTTGTTGTGGTATCGATCGGCTACAGGTCAATCAATTAGGATCACGTGACTATCGCTAGGCTCTCTTTCAGTCCTGTGTGTGTACATTTTTACGTTGATGACTCGTGACTGTGAGGAGACCAGCAAACACCTGCTACCACCTGCACCTAGTGCACCTAAAGTCTTCTGCTATTTAGTATATTGAAATTTGTAGTGTACCCGCGTGCATGGGTCTTGATTAAAATAGTGCCATATTGATTCCTGCAGGGGTATTTCATATTTCATGTGTATCGCAGTTGCATCCAAAAGAGAGGCATCATCAAACTTCTGGTTTATTGCAGTATTATTGTGAATTCTATTCAAATTCTCAACATAATTATTACTACAATCTGCCTAACTCACAAGGCTGACTTAGGCAGAATTGAAATTGTGCATTTATCAACACTTTTGATTGGTCAATGACTTAAAGGGACACTAAGAGATGTGTTGGAGGCAGCGCCCTCAATAATGATAAAAACTGAGATTAGTTTATTTTTATAATTGTATTACATGTATGAACTTACACCTATTTTTGAGTGATTTTTGGCCAGTTTCAGTTTAACCAATGAATGAATTTGTAGTAAGCTTACTTACCATTTTAAGCTTACAACTTCTGACTTTGATATTTCTAATCCGAGATTTTAACCACCCATAATCAACAAGGCGGTAAAGGCAGATGGTCCTCAGTATTGTTTAGCAACTCCTCGGTATTGTTATGACAGAAGATTATCCCTCGAGCTCCTCACCGATCGACTTTATTGATGATAGACGATTATCCTATCAAGTAACCCTCCTTGAAATCGATTAAGTTCAATCGTGTGCCTATCAATACAAACAAATCAACCATGTTGATCGCCCACGCACAAGTTCGTATGGTTATTGTAGTAATTCAGCTGTAAGGGGGGGGGGGGGGGGGGGGGGGGGGGGTGGGGGTAGGTAATTTTAACCATGGACTTATCAGAATAATAATAATAAGTCCATGTTTTAACATACGAGTCTCGGATTTGTCCCAACCGCCCTCCACCATAAACAACACTTGACTTTATAGTTATCAAATAATTTCGCCGCCCTTGATTGACACATATTCGCACTATGTACATCGATACGGCGGCACCGCCTGTTAATCAAATGTATTGTTATTGTTGGATGTACTTGATAGGATAATCTGCTGAGTCGATCGGAGAAGTGCTCAAGAGGATAATCACTACCAATCTTCTGTCAGAACAATACTGAGGACCATCTGCCTTTACCGCCTTGTCATAATCATGTTTATGGTGCTAGGGCATCTAGTACAACAAATGTCTTTTGATCACAAATCTGTTACTGATTATAGGTAGCTCAAATTCGTATCATAAAAAGCAAATAAAGCCCGGTTTAATAAAGGCACATTATATGATATTTGCCTATTTTTTCGGAATTGGTTGAAAAAAAACCACATTTTTCCTTGAGATTTCTACACGAATGTCATTTATGTTCTCAAATTGGTTGCGGATTGACCGTGCAGTGATACTGATATATGATACGTAGCTCAAACTGTGATATCGTCCTTTAAAAAGTAAATCAGGGCACATTATATGAAGATACTTTAGCATATGGCTAGTTTGTCCACAATTGAATTGGTCGGTAAATAAACTGTTTTTCCTTGCGATTTCATAGGGAATGTCATTTATGACATCAAATTGGTTGCGGATTGACCGATCAGTGACACAGATATTATACGTAACTCAAAATGTGATATCGTATCCTAAAAAGCAAATCAGGGCACATATGATAGTTTGTCTATTTAGTCCCTAATTGGTAGGAGAAGAAAAAAGTGTTTCCTTGTGTGATGTCAACGGCAACGCTATTTGTCGTCAAATTGGTTGCTGATTGACCGATCAGTGACACCGATATCATACGTAGCTCAAAATGTGATATCATATCCTGAAAAGCAATTCAGGGCACATTATATGATATTTAGCCTATTTTGTCCGGAATTGGTTGGAGAAGAAAAAAACACGATTAGGTTTTGCGATTTCAATGTGAACGTCATTGTCGTCAAATTGGTTGCGGATTGACCGATCAGTAACACCGATATCATACGTAACTCAAAATGTGATATCGTATCCTAAAAAGCAAATTAGGGCACATTATATGATAGTTTGTCTATTTAGTCCCTAATTGGTAGAAGAAGAAAAAAAGTTTTTCCTTGTGTGATGTCAACGGTAACGCTATTTGTCGTCAAATTGGTTGCTGATTGACCGATCAGTGACACCGATATCATACGTAGCTCAAAATGTGATATCATATCCTGAAAAGCAAATCAGGGCACATTATATGATATTTAGCCTATTTTGTCCGGAATTGGTTGGAGAAAAAAAATCATTGCGATTTCAACGCGAACATCCTTTATGTTGTCACGTTGGTTGCGGATTGACCGATCAGTATAACACCGATATCATACGTAACTCAAAATGTGATACGTATCCTAAAAAGCAAATCAGGGCACATGATATGATAGTTTGTCTATTTTGTCCGGAATTGGTTGAAGAAAAAAAAATCACGATTTGGATTTGCGATTTCAATGTGAACGTCATTGTCGTCAAATTGGTTGCGGATTGACCGATTTGTGACACCGATATCATATGTGGCTAAAATGTGATATCGTATCCTAAAAAGCAAATCAAGGCACATCATATGAAATTTTGTTTATTTTGTCCGCAATTGCTAGGAAAAAAACCTGTTTTCCCCGGCGATTTCAACGTGAACGTCATTTATGTCGTCAAATTGGTCGCGGATTGATCCGATTAGTGACACAGATATCATACACAGCTCAAAATGTGATATCATATCCTGAAAAGCAAATCAGGGCACATAATATGATATTTAGCCTATTTTTCTGGAATTGGTTGAAGAAAAACCCCAATTTTTGCGATTTCAATGTGAACATCATTTATGTCGTCAAATTGGTTGCGGATTGACCGATTAGTGACACTGATATCATACGTAGCTACAAATGTGATATCGTATCCTAAAAAGCAAATCAGGGCACATCATATGAAATTTTGATTATTTTGTCCGCAATTGCTAGGAAAAAACCCTGTTTTTCCCGGCGATTTCAACGTGAACGTCATTTATGTCGTCAAATTGGTCGCGGATTGACCGATTAGTGACACAGATTTCATACGCAGCTCAAAATGTGATATCATATCCTGAAATGCAAATCAGGGCACATTATATGATAATTAGCAATTTTTTTCCGGAATTGGTTGAAGAAAAACCACAATTTTTGCGATTTCAATGTGAACGTCATTTATGTCGTCAAATTGGTTGCGGATTGATCGATTAGTGACACTGATATTATACGTAGCTACAAATGTGATATCGTATCCTAAAAAGCAAATCTGGGCACATTATATGATATTTTCTGGATGCATGATATGGGAATTGCTCACATAAAACTCTAATATGTTTCACACTTGTTACAAGCATTTCCCTTTTTAAAGGGTTTTTTATTATTTCAAACAGTGTTCGGCTCAATTTTCTTCCTGATCGCCTAGGGACTGATCGCCTCAATTTAAGATACAGCGCCAACTTGTGTCGTGTATTTTCAACCGGAAATGCCTTTTAGGAAAGGTCAAATTTACGTTACCAAACGAACAAAGGCGTTAGGAAACGAAATCAAATGGTCAAAGCCAAGCTTTAAAAATATCGATTTGAACAGAAAATTAGCGATAATCAGAAGAAGAAGGGGGTTAAAGGGAACCCGTATACCCCGAAAACGCAACGGGCGAGGAAAAGTGATGCCTGGAAACGACATTAAATGAACAATCATCACACCGAGAATTACGAATGATGGTCCCATTTGACGTTGCTAATGAATTTGAAGCAATCAAACATTAAAACAAGAGATGAACGCTACTATCAGCAGATAGTCATGAGAATTCTAATAGATGCGTAAGTAAATTTTATCACTTGGTTTGGAAAGTGCGATACCTCGTTGATTTTTCGCATAAATTATAGGCATGAATATGATCATAAAATCTTGAAAATAAAATATCTCTTTGAAATTCAAAATCAAAATGGAATAAATGTCAATCAATACACTACACTTACACTACAGGCTGTACATGCTGTACAGTACAGGAGGCCTAATAAAAGTAAAAGCTAAGGCTAAGCCTATATAGCCTACTATGTGAGCCCGGAGCGGAGTGATGTCACATGTCGTTGACCATAAATTACGTGAATTCAAACAAATTCAGATTGCACCATCACCAAAACGGCAAAAATGTAACCCTTTTCGTACTCCTGTGAAATGTTAATTACCATCGAACAGAATATTTGACAAAGTGACTCCTCTACATACTCACTCATGAGTCGTGTATGTTATCATATTAATAACACATAATGCAAGTTTTCACTGTTTTTTACAGGTCAAAGTCTGAAAATTGAATGAAACATTTTACGAATTTCGTAAATATTGCTCCATGTAAACAACGGTCGCTTACACAGCCTCACAATCACATATTATGGTCACTACGTTCTTCTGTATGGTCGAGTAGTAGAGCGTACGGTATCGGTAGTAGGCCTAATTTATTTTGATGCTTTGTTGTCAACGGCAAATTGAAGGTCCATGCTGACCTATAGCCTCGGTAAATTAATAATTGAACGAACATCACGAACGCAGTACAAAGATGAACGCGCCCGGAATATCACGCGAATTGTTGTGCGTGCTTTACCCAATGTACGCGATCGGCGATACGCTGCTTAGTTGTGTTCGTTCAATTATTAATTTCTAGTTCTAGTACAACAAATCATTAGTGTTATTTGTCATCAGTTGGTATTATTCATCATAGGGTGTTTTGCATGTTTCACTATTTGTCCCCATCAGTGTTTTCACTCACCCTATACAAAGGGTGATACCCTTCACTTAATCACTTTTTACTTTCACCCTTCAATTTTTTTTCTCAAGAGTGACGAATGTTGAAAATGTCATTGTTTTACTACCCAAAACACTGAACGACAAATCATACTTACATGTAGTACTAATAGGACTCCAGCTTCTTGTACATGATGTAGGGGGGTGCTGTTCAATATCTAATAGCTCCAGTATTATTTGCGCTAGGGCTGTGACAATTGAGAGTAAAATGTCACAAGTTGTCGGGGGGGGGGGGGGGGAGTGCCGTGTTTTTCTGCTTACAACGGGAGCTATATTGCGCAATATCAAAGTTAGAGCAACTAGCAAAACTTCGCAAAAATTATTATCGATTAGGACTTAGGTCACGAAAGGTCATAGGTTATTCTGATATCTGCAACAACAAAACCACACAAAACAGCGAGAGCAGCGAACTACATGTAAATCAGGTGTTGATTACGATTACAACGTCAAAAGTTGACATTATGAGAGGTTTAGTGACTTTGTTGTTAGTAATAAGCATCTATAGGCTAAAAGCAACAAAACCTCCCAAATTACCCCGTGGACAGCCAGCAATTTCCCTGGGTTTATTTCTCGAGGGTGAAAAACCAAAATGATGGCCAGAATGTGTGCTCGCGCAGTGTTTTGGGCAGTAAAACAATGAAATTGTCAACATTTTTCACTCTTGAAAAAAATGTTGAAGGGTGAAAATTAAAAGTGAAGGGTATTTCACCCTTTGTATAGGGTGAGTGAAAACACTGGACAGCATAGCATGATCCGTGAGCATGAGGATGATATTTGAAACAGACTGTCATGATCATGATGGCTGTAGCCTGTGGTGACGTGATAGTATTAGATTTTTTTAGAAGACTGTAGGACAGTACAACTACAATATGCAGAATTCGGAAAAAGTAATTAATTCGCTCGACTCGGTACGGCAGAACCTTTATTTCTAACAATCTGTTTATTATTATTGGTTTGTTGGTCCACTGCTAGTGAGCCTAGTCACACGAAACATGATCCCCAGATTTATATATAACCAACAATTGGGCATCTCCATTAGTCTAACTCTAATAATATTAATAATAATAGTGCTCTTATCATGCTTTGACTAATAGACTTAGGCCCTATACTTATATAGACTCTAGAAATTAGTGAATTCCAAACCATGTGTTATTCAAAACAAAAAATTGTCGATCATAGCGTCATGATCCGAACGCTTGCGATTGCTTGCGATCATTACAAACAAAGCTAGGTTGAGAGTTTCCTTGCATGCAGTGCGTTCCAAAACAGTCGCAACAGTGTAGGGTGTGGGGTCTTGTTGATTAGGGCCCGCAATTGGTCAATTACCTATTTGTTTACAAGTAGGCCTACGTCACATCTTCTGGTATTACTGCGCCCTTGCCATTGCGAATGACGTGGATATGCAACAGTCGCATGGGACCCTGGGGAATCGTATACACTGATCGACAAACTTTTGTTTTGATTATAGCACTATACTCTGTTTTTTGGCCATCTCGAGACAGTGACATAACTTAAAGGTAGATGACCCGATCACATTTTCGTAACACAGAATTATTTCAAACATACGGAGATTTTCATATCATATGAAAGCTCGTATTTTTCTCATCATCATACTGAAATTTGACGGCCTAGATCGGTATAATTAC